>OU744336.1:88125520-88725520 GCA_916610165.2 Gymnosoma rotundatum
TATTTCTTGTCTGTACCAAAAGTTAAGAAAATTTGGTCATATATAACAAACTTTTACATGTTACGTCCCAGCAAAAAATTTTTGAAAAGGTAATCGAGTGTGGAATTAAGTATTTTTGGCGGAAGAACTTCCTAACTAGATTGCTAACTTAATGATTTTAACAGGGCATGAGACTTTTATAATCAATTACTGAGAATCAATTACATTAATTATTGTAGGAATTAATGAGAACAATTAGTACGGTAGTCTCTTTCAACATAAAGAACTAGTTCCATTACTACTTCTTTTTTGGGAACTAATGTAATGTGTTTTGTAAGCGAGTAATAAAATATGGCAATCACAAAAGTAAGTCATTATGTGGCAAGTACTTTTTAAGGTAATGTCTAATTTTTTGCTGGGGTGGAGCATTTAAATGTTACAAAAATTGTAACCAAACGACAACACTAGTTCAGATAGTAATTTGCAATATTCGAAAATAGAAATCGATACCATTTGGAAACCGTTAATTGAACGAGTATTTGTACTAATAATTTAATAATAATAACACTGTCCAACAGCATTTTTGGAACAGAATAGCGACCCTATAATTCTGAAAGGGTATGTTGAGTAGATCATTTTTGTAGAACAAACTTATGGTCCAGCACGTCTGACTTTTTTTTACAGTGGGTCAAAGTTTTCATTTTTTGGTCGAAGGGAGCATTTTACTGTATGAAAAAAATGCTGTAAGTTAATGTCTGAGAGAATTCTTATGGTCTGAGTTATATTGTGGAATTGTATGAGGATTATTTTTAGGGAAGATCTTAACCCTCTAACTGGTCCCTTTATGGGTCAATTTGACCCTTTTTTCGAGAAAATCAAAAAATATCCTTAAAAAAGGACATTTAAGGATTAAAATTTTGTACGAAAATGTTTGCCGGAAAATTTCAGTGGGGGTCACCAAAGACACCATTGTTGTAAAAAAAGCTTTTTATGATTAATTAGTAAAATTATACAACAACATATACAAAACAGGTAAAAACAGCGTCAAGTTCGGCCGGGCCAAACACTGAGTTCTCGCGTCTAGTCAGCTGTGACTTACAAATCGGGTGTGATATTAATTAAAATTAATAATAAAAAATAAAAAAAAGCATAATTGAGCTACTCGGCAGTACGTATCGGGTGTGACTTTTACTAAAATTAATATAAAAAAAGAAAAATTGAAGCTTAAATAAGCATGGCGGATTCTGTTTGCAAATTAAGAGATTGGTTTTGTTTTATTTGTGGACATTTTACGCACCATCAAAACAGAAGAAAGATATTCCCTATCATTGAAGAACCATATTTTCTTTTCTTTGAAATCGATTTTTATCTGAAGCTTGGATACAAAAACTGTATGTAGTACTTGCGAAAGTGGTCTTTTGTCCTGGTACAAAGGCGGTACTAAGGCGCTGCCATTTTCTGCGCCTATGACATGGATTGAACCTGAAGATCACAAATCAGATACATGCTATTTTTGCATAAATTACAAATTTGGTAGAAGCCAAAGGCACTACGCGATAATGACATACGAAGCAACAAATAATGTCATTTTACCAGAAGTGCGCTGTGAGGTGTTCCGGTGCCTCAACAATATTGGCGTTAAGATGTCACTAAAGCTGCATTTTCTGTACTTTCATCTCAATTTTTTTAAAGAAAACCTCGGAGCGGTTTCAGATGAAAGGTTTCATCAGGATATAAAGGTATTGGATGAAAGATTCAAAGGGAAATCCCAAAGTGTAATGCTTGCTGAATACGTATGGGGCTTGCACAGAAACCTTGACCCATCGGAACATTCACGTCAAGCTAAATACAGGAAAACATATTAAGTTTAATCTTTAATCCATTGTCATACTACTGCTATTTCCTAATTCCCTTTTACTCGAAAATTTGAAGAAAAAAAAATAATATTTACATACTAAATAAACCACTATTAAAACAAAATTATAATTTTTTATAGAAGTTGCCATGTAATTTTGCCAATTAATCGTAAAACGCTTTTTTTACAACAATGGTGTCTTTGGCGAACCCCACTGAAATTTTCCGGCAAACATTTTCGTACAATATTTTAATCCTTAAATGTCCTTTTTTAAAGGATATTTTTTGATTTTCTCGAAAAAAGGGTCAAATTGACCCATAAAGGGACCAGTTAGAGGGTGAAGATCTTCCACAAAAATAATCCTCATACAATTCCACAATATAACTCAGACCATAAGAATTCTCTCAGACATTAACTTACAGCATTTTTTTCATACAGTATAATGCTCCCTTCGACCAAAAAATGAAAACTTTGACCCACTGTAAAAAAAACTCAGACGTGCTGGACCATAAGTTTGTTCTACAAAAATGATCTACTCAACATACCCTTTCAGAATTATGGGCTTGCTATTCTGCTACATTCAAAAAGTCTCAATTTGTTGGGCAGTGTAATTTTATTTTTGAACTTTTTACCTAAAAGGAAACTCGTCTAAATTTGTTTTAACATTGTCTACTTAAAAATTAAATTTTATTATATCTTCGTGTCATGATAAAAGTGAACTTTTATATCTGATTGTTAAACCACTTGTATGCCTGCAGAGCGTTACGCAAATGTGTTAATATTTATATTTGTTTGGTTTTATTTTAATTACACCATTTCCAAAAATTAATTTCAACAAAATGAAACCTTACTCTTATTTTCATCATTTTCTTAAGAACTTTTTGAACGGTGTAAAAGTAGACATTTTTATGTTTAAGAATTCCTAGACAAAAGAAAATGTGTATTTTTAACAAACAAAACGTGATGTGGCATAAATTACATTTAAACAAAGAAATGGATTGGCAGTCACATTGTCAGCCATTAGAAACAAAAAATGTAATATTTTATCAAATGGTTTAGTTTTATATTTGGTTTATAAAACTACAAAAGTATGATAATGAGTTTATTGCGGGACTCGATTTCATGTTAAACTAAAATATTATTTTAAACGAAAAGGAAAAACTTAAATAGAAAAATAGATTTTTTTTGCAATCAAAGAGTTGGATGACATTGAAAATGACTCTACGTAATTAATAGAAATAATACTCTTGAGGGATTTATTATATAAACTCATACCTTTATAGATACCAAAAACACAATGGCATAAATACAAAAAGACAGGAATATTATTTTATTTTCTTAGATATTAAATATAAACATGAAGAATAAAGCCTGTAGTTTAATTTCTATTTTGAGAAAATTTTATTCAATGTTGAAAATTGTTAATATATTTTAAAAGCTTAAATTTTTAGTCACAAAACCTACAGTTTATGTAATACCCTTGAACAAAAAACGATATTTTTTTTTAAATTATTCTCCTTAAAATGAAAACATTTAGTTCATAAATTAAGGTGCTGTATGGTGATAATATACGTTTTGACTTTTACGGGAGAGAGCCTTTTGCTATAAAAGGAACTAAAGGAAAAAGTTCGAGTTGATATTATTTTTACCACCAGAAAAGTAGTGACAAAATGTTTTATTAACTCAGAAAATGATTAAATAGATTGATTTAAAGCACTTTTATTTGTCATCTCAAAATTGATTTTACATTCATGTTTCTCACACTATGAAAACTTTACAATGGGCGGTGTGAAAAAATACAGTTCTAGCTAAAACTAGCAAATCTTAAGCTTAAACTAATTGTGAGGTGAATATAATTCTGAGATTTGCTGAAAATATGTGTAAATAAAAACTAGTAAGTACTTAAAATTACTAGTTTTAAATTAAATTTTTGTAAGCATGTTATTGAGGAGCTGGAAGTACATTTATTCTTGTTTTATTCGTCAAAAAGTGCATTGTCGTTTGTTATACCCTTCACCACAGGTGTAAAAATGGTATATCTAAGTTTGTCTATCCGTCTGTAATTTCTACAATATCCATTTCCGACCCCATAAAGCTTATATATTCTGAGTTCTTATGCATAGCGACGTCTATTAAGCAATGTTCGTCTGTTCGTCCGTGTTAGTGTTGAAAACAACTCAGCCAAAGCACTAGATGAGCTAGAGAAAATTTAAATACGACAATCGATCAGGCATAGTTTTGAAAATTTTGCTATTGAAAGTCAGCATAATCCGTGTCTTTCGAGACATCAGGCCTATTTGCCATATCATTTGGAACAAATCTAGTTAAGTGAAGTAATTCTCATTAAAAAATATATGGGGCGATAGAGAATGGAAAACTAAGAAAAAAAACATCAAGTAAAGAAATTGGCGCTCGCCCATATCCGAGTTAAATATAATTTTATGCTTTTGGAGCATATCAAAAATATTTGCACAATTTTTGTCACCCATCGTGATAATAAATATTCAAAACGAACTTATATAATATGTATGTATATAACTTATATAATAAATAATAACAAAAAAAAAAAACTTATAATGTTACCATAATATTTTAATACAAGTTTTGCTTAGAATTTATTAGAAAAAAAGGTTTTTTTTTAACACGGGCAACTCTCAAATGTTTTTTGGTTCCAGTACAAGCTATAACTTTTAGTACTAGCTACCTAGTAGTAGCAAGGATTTATTCACACTTTTTGTAGACTATACTTTTCCGCCTTGCTAGTACTAAAAAGTTTAAACTAGTGCTAGCACTAGGTACCCAATGTAGACATATCGTTACACTCTAAAACAGTTGTCCCAACGTGGGCCCCACGCCCCGCAGGAGGCAATTTGATAGTTATGGGGGGCAATTAAACAATGAAATTGACACGACTTTAACCCTTTCGCTTTGGGTTATTTAAAAAATACTGTAAATAATTATTAGGTATATTCATGATAGTCGTCAAGTAAACTTCCAAAGATATATAGTATAATAAACTAAAAAAATCTTGTGTCAATGATAGACCAATAAAAAATATATCTTGTGTAGCAGATGGCGCCTATAATATGATGGGAAAGAAAAACGGCTTCTTACAATTGATGAAAGATGCCTGAAATGATTGCTTTACATTGTGTTATGCATAAGGAAAATTTGGTAACTAAAAAAATCTCGCCTGTTTCAAACGAAATAATAATAATAAACTGCGTTTGTTCTATTAAAGCTAGTGCCAAATGAGAAGGTATTTTCAAGTCATTTTGCAAAAAACAAAATGCAGACCATGTGAAACTTTTACTTTACAATGAAATAAGATGGGTATCCAAAGAAATGGATTTAAAAAGGTTTACGCAACTATTTAATACTCTTAGTGGTTCTTTAAGCGACAAATCTGAAATGAAATATATATTTACCATCGACGGTAAAGCATTCGTAAGTTAGTTAGCTGATATCTTTGAAAAACTAAAAATATTAAATAAGCAACTTCAAGCAATGATATGGCTGAGAAAAATCGATTACATATGAAATTACTTTGAATTTCAGTTTTTGATTGAAATGTCAATTACAATTTCATGGTGATTTCCTTCAAAAAATTTATATTTCTTTAGAAACCAATGCAGTTGTTAAAGGCTAAAAGTTATGTATGTGGGGCATGGCCTGAATAAGGTTGGGAAACGCTGGTCCAAAAGATTTTTTTTACTCGCACATATTTTCTTAAATTTTTAATGGAAATACAAATGCTAAATTATTTTTTTTAAGCAGAGAATTGGGGACCTTTTTCACTTTTCATGATCTAACCCTGTTAGCCGGAAGCTATCATTGGTCGCCATTTCAATTGATGAATAAAAAGAGAGATCCATATCTTCTAGCACAGTTATCGCAAGAATTTCTGAACAGACTAATACCCTAGTGATTTATAGAAGTCACAGGTCTGACTTTAAGATATTGAAAATTTTGGAGGGGAATGACCGGTAAATCTTCAAAACAAATTTTTATGGCTTACATGAGGCGGAATTATTTAATTATTAGATACGGCAAATATATTAGTTATTATTTTTTTAAATATAATATAAGTCCATATTTATTATAGAAAAACACTGTATATATTGCTCTGAAATAGAGTTCACTGTTTATAGATGCAGTCTTTAGCATTCTTGAAAAGCAAACTTGATAAATTCGAGGCTTTTATTAAAAAGGTTTTTTAACTTTTTTATGCTCGTGCTAAGAGTAGGGCAGTACGAGTTTTTGTATTTTGTGAATTTTTTAAAATAAAATGTATAACTTTCTAACAATTTATATTATTATCCTTATTTTAATTCGAAAGCGTCTAAACCTGCCATTAAAAAACGATTAAGAACATTAAACAAGTCATGTTTCATGAATGTTTAATAATTTATTAAAGGCACTCCTAATATAACTTAAAACATTAATTGACATAACATTTCAATTATTGGACAATTAAGTATAGAATTGTTAAAGAAAAATCGATTATGTTCTGGTAATATTGCGAAAATACAGAACTTGAATTCTCGAACTGTTTGGCCTGCAAACGAATTATCATTTTGTTTGATCATTGACTCGCAAACCGAAGTTACTCAGAAAATGAAAGACAATAAGTTCCTGTAAAAAACTCATTTCTACGAACTCCAACCACGCAATATAAGTTCGTAATGGAAACATTCAACTTGTATTTATTTCTGCGATTATTCATTAACTGAATACATTACCTACAAACACATCTCCTTCATAAGAATCGTAGAATTGAAGCATCATCAACAAAAAAATTATATAACATATTACAAAAACTTGGTAATAAAATTAAACTATAGACAAATCTTATTTTTATTAACAGCTACACATTTAAGGTTGCAATGGATTCAGTTTTTAAGGAATGCTTGCGTTCAAATGTTCACTATAATGATCTCGTTAGGGGTCTATTAACTATGTCTGTAATGTCTAAAATGTTTATGGAACTTTTAAAATCATACTTTACAATATGATTTATATATATATATATATATATATATATATACATGTTGCATAAAGTTTATTACCAACAAGAAACTTTTTTAAAACAAAAAATGCTTCGACATGTTCTTATGCGTATTTGAAAAGGGATTCGCATGAATGAATTTGTAGCTATAAAAATGTGTTGTAAAATATGTGCTAGTAAATTTAACAGCTACTAAACATGGACATTAAAAAGATTTTAAATCAATTTTAATCGCCAACTTTTTTAATTTTATGACAACAATAAACTATGCTAAACTCTCATCTCACCTTGACATTGAAAGCTGCCAACATAAGGAAATAAACTAACGAGTAGCAGCCATTAAATATTTATACGTCTGTTTTACTGTTTTTGTTGTTAATAAAAAATAACAGCAGTTAAAAAAATTCAGTTGATGGAGTGGATTAATTTTTTAAAGGGTTGATACTTTATTTATTTATTTTGTTTTATTCTGCAATGTTTTTTAACAGAAATTGGTAAAAAACTAAAAAAAAACTCCTTTAAATTTAAAAAAATAAATAGAATTAAATTATCGTAGTGATTTGTGATATTTTATTTTTCATCATCTTTTAACTGCATAAAAGCGCCGACAGAAATCAGCAGTATACAGTGGATAGAGAAAAATAAAGTCATTGTTGATTATTGTTGTTTTTTGCTTAAACTTTGATTTTTGTCTTCACTTAATTGTTTGGACAAAAATTTGTGAGAAGTTTCCTGAAGCTAAGTGGTCATCGAGACGTGCTTTCTTCCTCAATAATCAATGTGATTTAATGATTTAATAATTTAATCGGGATAAAAAGTGGTATGATATCTTAAATTAAAATCATTTAAATTATTTCATTATACCCATGGTTTAATTTAAAAAAAAATTCTACTTATGAATAATAGCATGAACATTTTATGGCACTTGTATCAACTCTATGAAAGGGTGACTCTCAAGATCCAATATGTCTCACTACATAGTTCACCGCAATGTTGGGCACAATGAGTTGAAATATAATTTAATACTGCTGACGTTATTTAAGCTTGATATCTTAAAAATTATGACTGATTGAATAAAAGTTAAAACTAATCAATAAACTTATGTGACAACAAAATCTAAAAGTGAAAATTAATTCCATTTTTTATAATTATGTATTATTTGTCTTTGAATATATTGACTTTCGTCAATAAAATTTTACTTTAACTTAGGAATATGCTCTCCACACAGAAATTCATGTGCTCTTTGCTTTGTGATGATGGATATTTTTAAAGTATCACAAATTTTGTTGTTGCTGCTTTCAGAAAACATAAAGATTGATACAAAATCCTGAATTCTCTAAAAAAGTATAATTTATAACTGAATTTGCAACAATAAACAAACAAGCACTACTGAGTATAGGGTATGACAATATGTATCATAACGATGTCTTATTTTAAAATCGAATTAAATGTAGACGGCTATTCCGAATGTCGGTCAAAGTAAGTAAATTTTTATTACCATAACCTACCACAACTATTATATGTGCCCCTTTTATTTTTATTTTTATTTGTATATTCTTTTTAATGGAGACTCGTTAAACTTTTCACTTGTTGTGTACTATTTATATGATTTTCGCTGGTTGATTTACTATATCAAACTGTATCGTTATTCCAGCAGACAAACGCTGCTACTCGCATTAATGAAACAAATTCACACATACAGCAAAAATAAAACTTGTCAAAAGGGGCAATGACTTTTTTATGAGAACACAAAACCATACACAGATATACATAAAAAAATAAATAAA
Organism: Gymnosoma rotundatum; assembly: GCA_916610165.2. Lineage (NCBI taxonomy): Eukaryota > Metazoa > Arthropoda > Insecta > Diptera > Tachinidae > Gymnosoma > Gymnosoma rotundatum. The sequence continues at coordinate 88,134,150 of OU744336.1, forward strand.
AAATAAAATAAAAAAATGTGAGCTATGTAATTTGATGTTTTATTAAAAATTACAAAGAGTGCTGTACATTGCCATCTAAATCTAAAGTTTTAAAATATCCTAAACAAATGTTATAATTGCATAAGTCCTTAAAAAGGGACAAGGTTGTATAAATTAGTTACAGCAGATAGAGCTAACAAACCTTTTTAGTGGTCTACATCTGCATGTTATAATTCAGGATTGAATAAAAGAAAAAGGTTTTGCATTGGAAACATTTACAACTTTTTTAGTTATTTTTGAATGGAATTAAACTTTGAGCAACATATACTTTAAACAAAACTTTGTTTAGTTGGATTTGAGAGGCTGATGTGTTAGATGTGCTAGAGAAATATGCCAAAATGTTATATTGAAATCAGCACTATCGGACCATGTCCTTTGAGGCAGCGGGAAAAACATCAGGCCTGCCTCTAATTATTCCGTATCTATTTTTCAACTTTCATACTTAGCTGGGACAACAACTCTAAGCAAAACTTACAATTTTCAATGCTTTTTTTGAACAGAAAAGAAAGAATTTTTGGTGCCGATTTTTTGTACATGTAGTAGTGAACGCAAAAGGATGAAAACATTTCAACTGTTTCAAAAAAGTTATTTAATAAAAAAAGGTATAATATTGTTACTACCCGAATCCGATCAGAAGTAAAAACGTAATTTCCTATGCCCTAGAATGGAATACTCATATGAGCACTGAGAATATTTTATATAACTTAAAAGTCACAATGCCTTACTCTTAACAAAACTCTTTTCGTCCATTTTTCTAAGTTTTTTAAACTTTTCGAAACCGGATATAATTAACTTATATGCTGTTATTATAAAAATTATAGTTTTAAGGTTTCTGCTTGAGCCAGATAGTGGTTAATATTATTAAGAGTATGCGTTATGTTTAGAAAAAATATGTAATCACAACTCTCGATAAAGCATTCTAATTTTAGTCATCGAGTTCGGCTGGCTGGTTGGAAGCAAATTTGACACTTCATCAAAATCAAAACATTCATAAAAACACGTTTGGTTGATTTATATTTCGAATGGCTGGACATAGATTTAGTATTACATGTTAATATATTAATAACAAGTAAGAGTGCTATATTTAAATATGCAGAATCTTCTATATACTTGACCATATATGCGTAACCACATATGCCAATGGTTTTAAACAAGTATATATGCACGCATGTATATATTTTGAAAATGGCAATTTGTGCTTAGGGTTGTAACCCAGCTTAGTAAATTAAAAGGTTATTGTATTAGATCCTAGTGCAAGTCAGTGGTGAATAAGTAGTAAGTGCAGAGAAGCTTGCCAATTTTTCTTACCCTTTTAATTAATTTTTTATAACATGCATAGCCACCTGCTGCGATATAAACGAAAGTCGAAAAAATTAAAGGCAGGTATGGTGCCAGCTGCCTCAAGCGACATAGACCTATCTTATTGATTTTCAATAGCAAAATTTTCAAAACTATGTCTGATCGATTGGTGTATTTAAATATTTTGTAGCTCATTTAGTGCCTTGGCAAATTTGACTTCAACGCGAACACGGACGACATCGCTCAATCGAGTTTACTGTGAACAAGAACTCGGAATATATAAACTTTATACAAATTACCTGTAATAAAGAGTAAAAGAAGCACATTTATAGAAACACTTTTATGTTTGTTTAGATCAAATAATAAAGACCAACTATATAAGTTTTTAATTGCAATAGTAAGTAACAGTTTTGATGGCTCATAAACGGACCGTTATGGCAAAAAAATGCAAATAAAATTGCGCGTATATGATTTGTTGATCGTCTTTAGAGTAATTGAAAAAGAAACGAAAAATGAAATACAAAAATCAGCGAAACATAATAAATAAAAAACTTGTTTATTTGTTTATAATAATCTATTTTGGCATTCAAATGATAAAATATTTTGTTTGTTTATTTTTCACAAACAGTAGTTTTATTTTGCAAATATTTTTAATTGTGGTGCCCAATTTTATAATTCGTCATGATTTTATGCATAAATAAAAGTGTTTTAGGTTGTTTGTTTGAGTTAATTGTATTGTGACTTTTTATTTAATTATATTTTTAACTGATCGTTAAAAGGCCACGATTTTATGCCTCTTATATTTCATACTTTTTTTTTTTGCAAATAAATATTTTCGTGCTAATTAATCACTTTTTGCTAAAGTCCTAGAAAATGCGACATAAATATGTTTTCATATTTCTTAAATTTCGAAATAATTTATAATTATCAATAGTTGGAGATCTTGTCTACTTGAGATTTTTTTATAGTAGCTAATCCGCTTTCCACACAAATTTTCAAATGGAATATAATTGGCATAGAAAAGAAAATAGAAATAGGAAAATAGTAAAAATTGCATATAAAAAGATAAATTAAATATAAATTAAAAGTAACAATACTTATAATAATAATACGAATTAAAAATATTCCAAAAAAAAAATTACATTGATTTTGAAAAATTGAAAATATTTTTTGCGAGATTTTAAAATCTTTTTGGGCTAAAAATTAAAACTACCAAATTTTGTGTAAACAGATTTTGTAATCCTAAAATAAAAATCAGCAAAGTCTTTTAAATCAACATTAAAATAATTACCCTGGTTTCGATTTTCATTAAAAAATGTACGTCAGCTAAAATCTTTGTGGAAGAGAGCGGGGAGGATGGGTACTTCCCATCCAAAGTAAATAATAAACGTAAAATTAGACTGTCTGGTTTTATTTGTTTATTATTTGTAACTTTGCAAAATAAAAGAAAGAATCTACAACAAAGCCATTAGACCTTCAAGTTCAACAACTATTTAATTCAACATAAGAATAAGAAAGGTCAACTAAAAATTGAATAAAGATTTCTAAATACTTATTTTTATATATGCAAATAAATACATGTGTTATACTTAATAAAGTATTTTATAATTGGTGACAATTGCGTTAATATCATTAAACTAAGCTAAAAATACAATAATTTCTTCAGTGAAACTACAACATAAACGTTTTCCGGCATTTACGTACATATGTATCTACTGCAATTATTAAGTTACAAACCTGACCTACTTAAACGTACAACATACTTTGTATCTACAACTTAAAAATCAAGAATATTAAAACCTTGCATTGAATGCAGCAATAAACAGGCAGGCTTTTGCCCCCTACAGGCCTTAATTATGAACTATTAGAGCACTTAACAAAAAAAGTAGCGAAGGCTACTGCCGGTGAGTGTTTTTATTTTTAATTTTTACTTTTAAATGCTAATAGTGGATGGTGCTGCACTATTTTATATTCACGCTGAGTGGTGTAAATATTTTGTAATTCAATTAGACATACAGTAAGCAAAAGCACAATCGACAAAATAAAAACATAACTTATTTGATATCGTCTAAAAACACTGGTATCACACAAAACGCAAAAGCAAATTCAATGCTGCTTCATAAAAAAAAACTAAAAGCATTGCATGAATAGGCTTTTAGTGTAACTGTACGAAGGACTCTAATTTATGAGGCAGGTAATAGGAATACTTGAAAACTTTGTCTATTCCTTGCATTTGCATACATTATCGTAACATGTTTGAGTAAAAATCTAATTGTATCATTTTAAAACATGAAAAACCTTTTGGCGTAACATTAGAATCTCAATAAATATACCACGATGTTAATTGAACTCAGTACGAGAAAGAAATGAAAGTGAAACAAATGCCATGATTAAAACGAAATGGCTGACAAACACGTTATCCAAAATATTTAAATAGCAGTGATTATCGCATTTTAAGACAGTTCAAAGCAACCAACAATCTCGCTACTGAATAAAACTTAAAAAATATTAAAAGTTTGTCTGCCATACTTTACAAATTATGTCCTAATTATGATCAAATTCTTCAGGGACTCAGGATAAGTTGAGTATGCTACATGCAATGGTTGACCAAAAATAAGCCGCTACATAATGTCAAGTAGCACCGAAGTATGTAAATCAACCATGATGTAAGCTACTTGTGGTTGCAATAAGATGGTGTCTTTCACACAAAAGACATTTAACGGATGCACCCAATTATTTCTTTAACTATTTAACTTATGAATATTGAAGCTCCTCCCATGCGTTTGACGACAAAGGTCTACACGTACCTGGGCTTTACCTACAATTATATTATTTTTAATAGGCTGCGAACAGCAAAGACTTTGGGTTCAATTGATTGGTGTGTTATTCTACTTATAACCCCTTTAAAGTAACAATGTGATTTATATTAATTTCAAGGCTTAACTTAACGATACTCTTTTTAACATAAACTGTCACAAAAGTATTTGAAGAAAATATTAGCGAATGTGGAATATTGTTAATTTCCCATATAAATATGTAGCTGTCTTATTAACACTTTCTTGCAGTGTAGAGAATGAATGACCAATTTCTTTAATATACAATTTTGTAAATGAATAGAAATTATTTTGGCTTAAGTTCATTTATTTTTTAATTTCTAAAAATCTTTATTTTTAGAAAGAAAATTTATTTTACAAATGTATGCGGACGTTTTCCAAAGAAAACAGTTCAAATAATAATTCAATAATAATTAAATAATAAGCACGCAAGGCACAGCGAGCATTCATGCTTACATCATAACAATGAAAATGATACTGGAACAGCATCTATAATGTTATGAGTAAACAAGTAAGAATGATTAAAAACAAATTTGCATTCGTGTTCAATCGATGATTGAAACAAAGCAAAAACAAATGTACAAGACGAAATACAGAGGGAACAGTAAAGAAATACGTTGGTTTGTGTGTAAATTTCGTCTAACCAAATTAATGTTGATATGAGTTATGAGTTTTCTCGTATTCTTATTTACAAAGTTAGTTGGTTAAATAGATGATGTTTATAAAATACACAACTAAGGTAGATAGATGCGAAGAATGCTGATGAAGGTCCGCATACATTTGTAAAATAAATTTTCTTTCTAAAAAAAAGATTTTTAGAAATTAAAAAATAAATGAACTTAAGCCAAAATAATTTCTATTCATTTATAATATTTACAGTTCAAATAATAATTCAATAATAATTAAATAATACAATTTTGTATTCAAAGTGTTTTTGTTACAATTAATTAACTGAAAGTTGGTAATTCAAGTGAATTCAAGTATTGTAGAAAATCTGGAAACAAATTTTAGTATGTAAAATGTTCTAAACAAAAATAAATGTAAAGTTAATTATTTAAATTACTATCATATATGACTAATCATTAATCATTAAATAATGTATTAAGAATATATGTATGCTTGAACTAAACATTATACGAGTTACTTTGCCAGAAAGTCAGTACTAATTTCTATTGTCAGTCAGTTGATTAATGTTTCTCTCTAAAATTTAAACATAACAAAAGAAAATTTTTCTATAGATAATAAAACGCTAAACCTCAATTAAAATTCTAAGCGAAACTCTAAGAATTTCGAAATCATTCTAATAAATGTCTGGTCAAATAAATCTCCCTACAAATTAGTTTTGTACGGGTACCAAAAGAAATAATTTATGATTAGATTTGAATGAAAAAATAAAAATGTTTATTAAAACTTAGGACAAGTAAATACACGCATTTAATGTACTTATGTATATGTACTGTGAGTGACTTTGACAGCATATATAAATGATAAAAAAGGTAAAAAAGGCACCTTTGGAATGTGGTTGTTTTCTTTTGTCAAATTCTAGACACATTTACATATTTTATTTTGCATTGTCTTCGAAAGCATATCAACTGCCAGAGATAGACAATGAAAATGCTTTTTTGTCGCTGTTAATACAAAATGGTTGCTTGTTTGTTTTTGGCATTTTTTGGAAACAATTTGTTGTTGTTGTTGTTGGTTTAATATTGTTTGTCTCTCACATATTAATTTTGTTTTCGTTACAATGTTATAATAATTTATTTTTATTTGAATCCTAAACGTGATTCATATGAATTTTTTTGTATAAGATGTAAGCAAAGTTTTATTTAAAGACTAAAAATACACATCTATATTTTGTTTTTTAGAGATTAAAATTGCTGAAATATTTTAGGTTTCTGATTCAATGATTTTATAATATGTGGATTTTAACGGGAACTTTTTTAAAACTTTTAAAATATTCTTTCCACGAGTACTTAACAAATTTTGTTTCAAATGTTTTAATACTCTTCACCACAGGTGCACCCATTGCCGACTCAACAATGCATATACATTCTGAGTTCTTAAATAAAGCGAAGTCGATTAAACGGTCTCCGTCTGTCCGTCCGTTTTCGTGTTGAAATCAACTTTGCCAAGACACTAGATGAGATGGGAAAAAAGAATTTAAATACGCCAATCTTTGAGATTCAGATTGGTATTGTATTTTTGCAGTTCGTTGTATTTACTATTGAGAATAAATGAAAAATGTAGGATACAGCAACCATCTCATTTACTAAGCTTTCACAACACCAAAACTTCCAATTTTACATAAATACATCTGCATATATACTTATTCATGTGCATGTAGTTACATATATATGGTGAAGGGTATATAAGATTCGACATAGTCGAATTTAGCACACTTGCTTTTTTTTCAATTTTTAAACTTCTCTTTTTCAAAGGTACTAAAAAGATACTTTTTAGTAATATATGTTAGCAATATGTTTAAATAGCGGGAAAAATACACAGACATTTAGTGAACCTAGAAAAAAAAAAGAGCTACGAGGAGAGCTAAAATATTATACTTCAGTGTGACGAGTTCGGGAAGAGCGCTAAACAGCATGGGCAGGAAGCCAGATCCAAGACGGCTAATGAATCCCCGGAACCAAAAGAAGCGAATAACTCTTAGTTGTTAAATTAAGTTAAAAGAACACGAGAATTAGCAGATAAATTCAAGAATTGACAAATTGTATTGCTTAGCTAAGAAACTTTTAAATTATCTGTAAAAAAAATATATACTCGTATTCAAACTATTTAACACCTCTAGGAATTTTATAAAATATTTCGATTAGGAACATTTATGTCATTAAATGGTTTTTGTCTGAGAATTTCCCTTAATTTATCAGCTGTATTATTTCGATTGATTCTGCGTTGCTTTCATCCTTCTGATAGATTTCTGTTTTTTGTGAAAAAAATTTAGCAATGGCAATGTCGTGTTACAATATTTTTATTGCTACCATTTTGTCTTTGTTGAACTGATTATTAAAAAGTCGATATTTTTTGCAAGTTTTTCAAAGTGAAATAAAAGGAATAAAAATAATATAACAAAGAAAACAAAAAAGGTACAAGTCGATAAAAAACGATTTTATTTTATGAGAAACAATAAGCAAAAAAATATTTACATTCTACGTTTTGCAATTTATCTAAATTTGCAAAAATTAGTTTTAAAGAAATTTTTTTTCAGCTTAAGCAGACTGTTAATTGGAAAATAAACTTAAGTCTTAGTTTTAAATATTAAATTATCAATGAAAAAATTGTATGGATTGAATTCCGCATTTTAATTTTAAGAACAAATCAAAAACTTGCGCTCTGGAGTTGTTTTGTGAAGATGGTGATGTGACGAAAAATACAGAGATAAGAGTTTTGTGAGGGCTTGTAGCGGATACGAATTTTTTTCTAATCGACATATGTAAAATATCTGAGGATATTATCGTAGTAATGATAAAACACCAGCAGGGAGGGTGAAGAGACATCCCGAGCAGGTAGGATCCAACGAGACCGAATGTTATTTCTACTCTATGCTATCTAATATGCGTTTAAAAAAATAAATTTTTTTTTTTTTGAAGAATTAATGCAAGATTTAGGCCAGATACCAATAGGATTCTACTACTCTTTTAAGGGTAAAATATGCACTGCCTCTTTTGAAAATTGTAGAATGTATTGATACCAATGGAATTGTTCGTTGTTGTTATGTACGTTCAGTGCGACAAAAGTCCAAAAACAAACCTCTGATCTGTAAGTGTCACGAAAAATGGGAAAGAAACATCAATGAAACAAAAACCAAGATTCTTCAACAGGTATAATTTTTCCACACACTTAAATTGTATTAAAAAGCACTTTTAAGTTTAAAAAAATTTGGAGCAAATGTCTAAATAATTTCAAAAACAAATTTAAAAAGGAAATTTTATAAAGTTAAAGTTAATGAAAATAATCTGTTATATTTATAAATTTATTATAGTCACAGCTTTTTTATATATAAAATTTTGGATCTGCAGAATTAGTTGGTTGTGCACATTTATGAATAAATTAGGATGAATAAAAGTAGACAGACAATTCTAACCCTTAATTAAATTTCTCTTCTCTAACCCCTTTAATGAGTAACACAAATTAAGAAACAACCACAAAAACAAAGAAATTCTAATAAAATGTTCAAGATGAGATTTTGTAAGGTAAATTTTAATATATGTGAAATAAAACGCAACTGTGTTATTTTTAGTAAAAGGAATTAAAATGTTACAAAGAAACCATTTTTATAACTTACATCATAAAAAAACGTTTTTTTATTCATTCGTGGTGCTTCAGGAATTTATTGTAGAATTTCGTAGAATTTCTTGTAATTTTTTGGTTCGTTTTGTAATTCATCTGACAATTTACGCTTTAATAATTGAGTCTAATTAAACAATTGAATGTTTCGACGAAAGGAAAAGCAGTGATATAACAAAGAAAAGTATAAAAAATAATTTTCTTTATTCTGGTCTCTAGTTTAAATACCGAATCTGTAATAAAATTTTCTTCTGACTGGAGTTCATGTCTTCGTATTTGCAGTTTATGTGCTACTCAACTCACACATTTATCAATTTATATGTAGGAAATTTGGTTTAGAGAAATCGTAACTAACAGTTGGCACTGCATTTAATTTACTCCAGAATAAGGAGAAAAAGTATCAAACAAAAAGGATAGAAGAGAAAACTAAACTGGAAATGATACACTATAATAAAGTTTCCCGTGCAGTATTGTATTAAATAAAGAATTAATTTAAGCGTTTTAAAAGAAATCTGGTTAGATTTCGGTTAAAAAAGGTAAGCAAAGAAGTTCCTATTACAATTAGTAACATAATTCAAAAATAAAAATCCATATAAGAAAACTTTCATTAATTACACTGTGAGACAAATGGTAGGGGTCAGTGATCGGGAAGGGTTCAAATTACCAGGGAAAGTTATACCGGTAAAAAAGAAGTTAAACGTGTCCCGGCGTAAATTGTAAAAAATTACAATTTCTTAAATCTATTCATATAACCTTTTTTTATATACTCATCAGTTTTGTCGGTAAAAATAAATGTATGAAGAAAAAAATATTTTTTACCTAAAATATAATTTTTTTTTATTTTTTAAATACATAAAAATCCAAAACGGAAAATATTTATTATATGTTTCAATGAATCTGTATTATAATTATTATTATTATTTATTATAATTATTATTATTAATGTATCGTTCTTATTGAAATAACGGATTATTCTCTTAAAACGTGAAAAGTGCAAGAGACATAAAAATGAAACGTATAGACAGTATAAAGCATAAAATGGCGAACAATTAAAAACATTTTTTTTTTTTATATATAAATTTGAAAATTTTTTTAAAACAGTTTTTTCCAAGAAAAATTTATTTTGTAGATTTCAAAACCTTTCTATAAAGAAACCGACTGGTAGAAGCAGTACTGAGCGAGATATTTCTGTTCTGTTTTATTAAGTTCAATAACTTTTTATATTCTATGGCAGTGAACAGTGACTCTTAAGCATTAAATCACTTTCAGAGTCAAAATAAAAATGTCAGCCTCACTTTGGATATCTTAGGTTCATTAGTCATGCTTATAAATACACATATTTAAAAAGAGGATTTTTTTTTGTGTTCAAACTGACTGATTCATAACGAAGTCGAATTTCAAGAATTGCTCTAATTTTTACAAATCTCTTGTAGATATCTTTTTTGAAGGTGCAATCGCTTTTCTTCCTTAATTAAAAAAAAGGAAAAATAAATTTCGGGGTATAAATGACAGAATAATTTTCCGTATATATGTTTGCTGGTGATAAAACCAGTTTACTCCATATTACCCCTGTAAAATACTCCAATTAAAATATTTATTTATTATGGCAATTATGACTTATAAAATGTCATTATTAAGATGGTCTAGACAGGCAATAGATTATCCATTTTTGTAATTGAAAACCTGTATAAACTTTGTCTATTTATTGTCTACAAGCAAAACTGATTTGAAAACTTAGAAATTACAAACAAAAACCTACGAGTTTTAGTTTTAGTAGTGGGAAAACAATTTTTCAAAGTCTGCTTGAAAGAAAAAATGTATGCGTAAAATGAAACTGTGTATACTATTTGTAAATTTAACTCCTCGAAACGAGCAGAACGAAAAAGTAAAGTAGCTAAATGTTGTTTGAGTTTCCTTAAATGGGTTGAAACAAAACAATTTACGTTTGCACACATTACGCAGTGTCTGATATACAAACGGTAGACAGGCAGATGACACAATGCAACAAAAATTGGTGTTTTCTTTTAACACCTACTTCACTTTTACTTAATTCAAGATCTCTTCACTAAAATTTTTTGAATTTGATTGGGATTAGAAAAGAGTATCAACTGTTTACTGTTTGTATAAAATTTATTTATTTATTTTTAATGAAATAACAAGAAGTATTGTTACGTTAAGCTTAAAATTACACTTATATAAATGCACTTGGATAAGTTTCAAAAACACATTATTTCATTGCGCATTTCGAAATACCAAAAAAGTTATCAATAGTTTACGACAGGGATGTGCAACCCTTTTGTAATGCGGGCCAAAATTGAGAACAACCAAACTAAAGTGGGCCATTAACATTAGTTTTTTTAGGTAAATGAAAATTAGGTTTTCAGAAAACGGCGAAAAAAATTTTTAGAAGTTGAACAAAATAAAATATTTCTGATAATGTATTTATAATACTTTTTATTTCTGCACTATAACATTACAAAAATTTAATAATAAATTGTATAATTACATTAATGAGACACTTGCCACTGCTTATTTGTGGATTAAGTACTTATATCTGGTTCAATTTTAGTAGTACCAACTGTTAAGCTACTTTCTAAATTCCCGTCTGTAATTCGCCATCATTTTCGAAAAAAAAATTTTTGAATTTATATGTGCTCCCAAACAATGAAATAATTTTTTGTGTTATACAGCGTAATTATAAACAAAAATTCCGAGCGAGTATTTTCACTTTTCCCTTTTCTCCCATTAAAAATTTTTTCACTTCTGATTGAAAAAACGTCAAAATAGTATTCTCTACTGCTGATGCAAACCAAATAAAATATTGATATATTTTTGTTTTTCGTAACTACTTTTAACGTATTTTTTCGTTATGATTTTTAGAGACTGTTTTATGTTGTTGTTTTATATCTTCGTTCCCATACAGGACAAAAGAATGAAATTTTTTCTAAGTTTTGTTTTGTTGCCTGTCACTGCTTAAGGGCGTCCACCATATTAATTTTAAACATGTTCGCGGGCCACAGTTTAATTGCACGTTGGCCACAGGTTGCCCACCCCTGGTTTACGAAAAACAGCTGCTAACAAGCACAATGAAATACAGATTTTGTTAATAACATTTGTAGTATATAAAAAGTTCTAAATAATCTAAGTTTATTTTATTTATTGATTTAACGTACTATTCAGATCAGCAAACTTATGTAAAATATAAATTTATGTTCCATCTAAAAGTCCCTCACTAAACATATTTGTTTAAATTTGTTTATTTGAATCCACAAGAAATAATCTTACTTACACTTACGTTTCATTAAATGTGTCATTAGAAACTAAATTTTTTCTTGAACAGAACTTAATTATTTTTAAAAAAAAAAGTCGCCTTCTAAATAATAATCCCAACACCTGAAAGTTAACTAAACTTAACATTAGGTAAATGACCCGCCTTCGCACACGACATACTTGAATCATATAGTGGTGCGCAGTGAAACCCCTTTTAAAATATTTCTATTGTTTGTATCAATACCTTGAGCTACGAAGCAAATCTATTACAGTCGTAAAAAATAAAATCTTAATATTGTCTAGCTTAATACAATTGTTAGGGATTACAATCAGAAAGAAAAGCAATTGTTAAAGAATGCAAACAGAAAATAAGAAAAAGAAAAGAATAATTTTTGTGTTTCAGAATTTGAAATAAAAAAAGTTCACTAAAATATAAATTCTGTGTGGCTTATAGTAACTATGCACTCTACGTTGGGCGATACAATTCTGATGAAAATTCCAGTTTCCTTAAAATATTTCAATTAACTATTTTTCCAATTTGAAGTGTTTTTTTTTTTTATAAAATAAAATATTTCAAACTTTATCTTTGGAATATGCTTTTGGTAATTTTAATCAATTCGTGCACTTGCCATTTTTTGTGTCCTTTTAATCTTGACAAAGATAGAGAAGAGTGATTAAATAAACTAATTCATAAACTAATGAATCTTAATTAATAAAACGAATCCACCCATGAACCCACCCAGAACCCAAAAAGCTAACATACAAAAAGAAGAGAAATAAGCGAACTGTCATAATAGAATTATAAATATGTTCCATATTGACGCACAAGGATATTTGTGATGGAATATTCATTTTGAAATACAAACCAAAAGTAATGTTAGCCTTTGTCCTATGTAAATATCATTAGGGTATGACTGTGTTGTAAGTATCGAATCTGTTACTCTGCATTGTTATCTACAGAAGCAAATAAAACTTTTAATAGTGAATTTTACCATCTCCTACTATAATGAAATTAAAAATGCTTAAATTTTAAACAGGGCTTACATTGGTGTCTTTGTTAGTCCTTATTTAATAAGCTTTTACAAAACGCGACAGTTCGAATATATTTTTCGAAAAAAACTCACGGACAGAAAACAATCTAAATCTAACATATCGATAAGGTCCTGTATAAGCAACGAGCTTCTTCCCTTATATTTTCCCCTTTTATTCAGAGCTGAATTGTGTAGTAAATTGCATACCGTAATAAATTGGAGATTCCGGTTTGTGGCCAAAGAGTTCGCTTGTAGAATAATTTTCCTGAAAAGTTATTCGTACGAAATTTTAATTAACTTCCTTCCGAGTATCCTTCCTAAAGCATATCGTATTCCATGAGTGTTGATTAAAGGGAAAAATATTAATTTTTTTTTGTTTTTGCATTTAATGTATTATCTTAGAACTAAAAGCCTCCTCCTGCTATCAAGAAGTCAGAAAACTTCTCAGTTATAACTTTATAGGATTTCCAAAAAATATTGTTTAAAAAGTTTCCCGAAATTTATAAAAAAACTTTGCAGGGTTATTTACTTTTTTTGAGCATTTTTTGGGGTAGAGAAAGTGTGGATTACTATCAAAACCAATACTTTGCATATTGATCAGTTAAGGAAAATCGAAAGGGGAAACATGTAAATAGTGCAAAATGCTTCGTCGCAATACAGATCGGATAAACAGATATTCCTCCGGAGAGTAGCTTTCAATTATTGGTAGTTAAATTAAAAAAAGTTTTTATAACTAAGTCGTAAAATTAAGATTTTTTATGTATTTGTTTTTTACCTGTAAATGCAAAAAAGTTGCAGTTAAGAAATGCTTTTTTTAAGAATCAAAAAAAAAATATATATATATATATATATATGTATATATCGCAAGTATAGTTTGGTACAAATATATTTAATTTGTTTTATCATTCGAATTTTTATAAAAAAAACATGTGATGACGGTAATAGTTATTGTTGCATTTTAAATATAATACAAATTACAAACCTTCTGCAGAAAGTAAATTAAATAAAGAAAAAAGAAAAAACATAATTAATTTTAGAAAACACTAACCATCAAACCAAACCATCTATATAAAAATAAAATGTCTGCCTTGCAGACATTTTAACAAAAAAAATTTCCAATTTACTTAAAATCAGTTTAGATTTCTTTGTTTTTTGTTACTGTTGTTGCGTTTAGTGTACATGTTTAATACGTATGACGAGCCGAAACCAAATGCAAAGAATAAATGAAAAGCTCGTTAATTTAACTTCAACGATAAACAACACTGAAGAAAAGATATTTAAAAATGTTTTCACAAAATTCATGAAATGCATCATTATTATAAATTTAATCATACTCTGCATTTTGTTGTGAAATTCATTTATTACATTTATTTTTATGTTTTAGTTTTAGACTTTAAAGCTGAAGAAATTATCAGAACAATTTTTGCTTACGCTTGGAAAGCAAAGTGACGTTCCAACAAAAGTCTTTTAGATGCTAAGCACGCCTTTATACTTGACATTTTCATTTGTTTTGAATACTTTGACAGAATTAAAGCAACCCTTGTTAGTTTTACCGCCAGTAAACACTGATTTAAATTTAAAATATGCTGGTAATCAAAATGCATTTACACTTAGAGAAAATGTTAATAAAATTAATTAGAAAATGTCTATTCTGTATGAAACACTGTTAAAGGTAATTACATAGCTTTTTCTTCACATTTATCTCTATTATATAAATATTTCTAAGCCTCAACAATCAAAGTGCACAAAGTGACCATTAGAGGATATTTCTATATCATTCTAAAATCAGATATTTTTATTTTCAACCTAATTGACTAAATGAGAATTTTATACAAAAAAAAGAAGCCAGAATTTTACATTATTACACATTAAGCACAATTATATTATTTCCATAATTTCTAAGATGGAAAATCAATCTGTTGTCTGGAATCTCTATGTTTTAATATGTATTAATTTTACCGAGCTTTTTAACTTATTAAGTCTTGGCTAGATATTGTGTCTCTATATCGAACAATGTACTTTTGCTGGTTATTAATCTCGGAGTTTTCTTCCAAAATAAATAATTTAAAAACAAATGGAAATATTTGTTTCTAACTTCATTTGAAGATTGTAAACTGCTTAAATTCTCAACATTTTTTGATCTAATTCTAAAAAAAAATTCTAAAAAATTGTTTTTGTTTTACATGTAACTATGCGAACGAACGAACGATTGCGACATCGTGGGACTGGCAGTTAGTATTTAAATCCATATTTGTAGTTGCAACCAGTAGTTCAGAAAATATGGCTGATTGATATTTTTTTTTAAACATCAATATAAAAAAATTCATAAAAATTTTTAAACTTCATTTGCTTCCAACAAAAAATCTCTCTTACAATTTTTTTTTTCATTTAGGGAGACATTTCTTCTAAACTCCCCAATAATATTGGAAAAAGCAGGGGTGGAATCGTTACATCCGTCAACGTACAACACGTATCGTAAAAATACGTTTTTCGGATTATGATATACGTTAACGGATGATAATTCTCAATAATGCAGATTATAACATAAGTTATCGTATAAATGAACGTACGTTTTTTACGAACTGTCATACGTTAACAAAACTTTGTTCGAATAAAATGAAAATAAAATGCAACAAATTCGCTAAAAAAGAATTTAATAAATTAAATTTTAGTTTATGATATAGTTATTATTACAATAAGTTAAATCTAAGATTCATGAATGAACTCAAAAATTTGGCAAAAAACATGCTTCCTAACTGAGCATATTAAAATCTACTGCCAACAGCCTATGGGATAAGCTTTCTAAGTGTATGAACGCAATAGTACCACTAGTTAATGATGTAAAGATTTCAAAATAGGTAATTCGCAGCTTTTATTTTTGCAAGAAAATAATTTATATTTATAATTATATGCTTAAGTCTGATCAAAAATAGATATCAAGCGAAAAAAATTGTTTTTTTTTTTTAAATTGAAAAACCAGAATGAGCGGAGGCCTTTATGAAAAAAAGCTGCTGGTGCCAAGTAAAGAAGTGCTAATTGAAGCAGCAGTCCTTGAATCAAGCGCTATGGCAAAAAATCGGGTTTGACCTTTGGAAACAACAAAATTTGAAAAACTGACCAGCCTGAATACTCTTTCTTTAGCTCTAGAATTTTTTAATTTGGAAACTATTGTGAATCATTCAAAAAATTACGATCCGTTTACAATCGTATGTCATAATGCCATTTAGTTCATACGATTAACGTATCACGTAATTTTTTTTCGTACGATTGTCGATACGAACACGGATGTAACGATTCCACCCCAGAATTGTTGTTTCTATATTGATTTCTTTTTTTAAATAAATATAATATTTAATTATAATATTTAATCGATTAAGGCCTGTTAAAGTTAATTACTAATAGGGAGTGTCAGGATTTTGTGGGAAAATATTTGGTTTTCGGTAATACTTCAATGAAAAATGGAACAAGAAGTCAAGCCATTGACGATTTGGTTTTTAGCTAATCGATATCTCTTAGATTAAATTCTAACTAAAAGCTAATTTTATGGTGTACAATATCTTAAATATAACTTATTTGTAAATTATATTGACGGGGGTCTTAGGCCTTAATAACAAATAAATAATTTTTGGAAAATATTTGAAATTGATTAAATTACTAAAATTTCTTTATATAAACCAAATAGCAAAAAGTCTTAGAAAATTTCTTTTAGTGTGTCATGGCCTTTCATGTTCATTAAAATCGTATTTGGAGTTATTGCTACGAAGCGTATCAGCGTCGCTCATTTAATGTTGCGAAAAATTGATGATTAAAAACTACTTGCAAGTACGAATACGTGACACTTCACTTACTTCCCCTCTCCTTTTTTTACAATTCTGACGAACGCCTGCGATCTACGTGATTTTATGGGTTTCTATTTAAATAAATTAAAAATTTTAAAATTTATTTTGTAATGTTGTGCTGACTGCTACTTTTCGGTTAGTAGAAAACATGGACAAATTTTATAAAATATTTGGATAAGACAAGATTTAAAACGATATTTTTGTACTTCACACTCAAGCGAGTGGCAAACACCTTAGCACTTCAATCACATTCTCCGAGTGTGTGCGTGTTATTCTCACATGCATGTATTTCTAATGATCAAGCCCAACTAATTTGTATAGCCAATATTAAAAAACCAAGCACATTTTTACTCGTTTTGGTTCTTCAATAAATAATTATTTGCGTATTAAAAAACCAAGAAATTAAGACAACCCTTACATGACATAAATGCATACACACTTACCTGCTCACTTACATACATGCACAGATTTTCTATATTTTGATCTAATTAATATGTGTTAGAAGTATAAAAATAATGTCTTTTGAGAATCTCGAAGAGATAGATTACTTCTAGAAGTGGGTAATAAAGATCTATTTTATAAAAATAAAAATTGTTAATTTTAAGATAATGGAAAAGTTTAAAGATAGAAAAACCTTAGTTCAAATTTTAAGCATTTGCCTACAATATTTCTTTATGTTTGCAAATTTATAAATAACAAAATTGTTGACATAAGCATATTTACAGCTACATAAATACTTATAGGTTTATATTTTATTTTTATCAATTTGTTGTTTGATAATTTCTTTTATAATCTATATATCGAATTAAATTTTTAGGTTTTATCTGTATGGTCGTGTTTAGGGTTCATCCAAAGTTTGGACGATTTCGGTCGACGCAACACATCAGAAGATGTGATTGATGTCCCTATAAAAATAAGCAAGCCCTGAATTTTTTTACTAAAAACTTCCTTATTAATATGCATTGTTTAGAGAAATAATGTATCGATTGGGAGAGTGGTCGTGGTACCTCCCATACAAAGTCAATCGTTTTTGTCGGTTACCTAGAGAACTGTGAGGAGAAGGGTTTTGAAATTTCATACATATAATTTTCATATTAGCGTGCATAATAAAAAAACCGGCTAGATTGGGGCAGCGGAGCGCGTCCGGAATAGCAATTTTTTTATAAATCAATCCATCGACCTAGAAGAGATTAATATTTTTGTATATCTGTAAAATCAACTAATTCACTCAATGTATGTTTGAAATTGCAACTTATTAAAGATCAATATATTCGATACTTATGCAATTTGTTTTTGTAAGTTTTTGAACTATCAATTAATGAACAATGACTTACTTTCATACCCAATCCTACAATTTAATTACACAAAAATCTGACAAAACGTCGTCCTTTGAAATAGCATAAAAAATGGTGCTAATATTTTGTTGTTTTTCTTCTCATTTTAAGAAAAGTCAACACTAATAGCATAGAGAAAATTATTTAATGAATTATTTTAAAAGATTATAAAATCGTACAGATCTGTCAAAAAGTCTGCCACGACACCTACTATTTTAATCCACACTATCATACTTTGTTTTAGCAGACATGCAATGTTTGACAGACTACACTACTGAGTATGACAGTGAATCATGGCCTTTAAAATAACAAAGGCTCTTATTGTCCAATTAACCTCTAGTGTCGAATTTCAGTCAAATTTTTATTCATCATTGAAAAATTGTACCTCCTCTACAGCTTTGAAAAATATGATGAAGATTAAATAACTACTTAAGATTAAAGTCTAAGATAATTTATGTTTCTGTTGGTACTAAAAGAAAACACAAAGTATTATTATTATTATTTTTTTATGTCACCCTGTGTTACAATTTATACTATAAGAGAAAAATGAAAACTCTTATTATTTTTAATAATTTGTAAGGGATAACAAATGCATAAATTGTTGCTCTCACAACAAATATACTCTCTTCAAAAGTTTTTATTTAAAATCTTAATGAACAATGCCAGTAACACCAATATATATATAATTTAATTAAAATAAACCAGATAAATTGCAAGCGACCAGAACAATAATTGTTGTATTAAATTTAATTCAAATAAAAAAAGCTTGAAAATTTTCGATTACTTGGAAAAGGTTTGTTTGTGTTTTAACAAAAACACTAGGAATTCAATTAGACACACAGATATAATTTTGATAGTGCGCAACTAAGGAGATGTGTATGTATTGCGTAGTTCGTTGGCTCGTTTCTGTTTGTTTAGCCATTTAAAAATTTTCCTTTTTCTTACATAAAAAATATTTTCAATCAAATTAAATACATAGAATTTTCATTTGGTAAATCTAACACAATCTAATGGAGAATGAAAAACCAAAAAGTTCTTTCATCTATAGTATTTTTGTAGCAATGAGTATTATTGGAATCAAATCTTTTCACTCATACTTTCTGTAGGGTCTTGATAGCTTTTCTTCTTTATTCTTGCATTTTAAAGAATTCAATTGAAACTGTTATTGAATACACAAAAAATACATGAATTTAAAATCCACAATTATTTGATGTTGAATAAAAGCAACAACAAAAATTCACAGAAATAAAAACTTAAGCAAAAAAAAGTCCATACCATACAAAAAAAAGTTTCTTGCTTATGTTCTACAACACTCGCTCGCTTTGACGTGGGTTAAAAGTGCAAATAGCAAAAAAAAACAAACAAAAAACGAAACACAAAAAAAAAACGACTCATATGTTGGGTAATATAAATTTAAGCAATTTTGTGAAATGGTTTTCCACAACAGTTTCAAAGATTCGTCTGAATATCATGGTTTTTATACTCTTCACTACAAAAAGTGGAAAAAAGGATATATCTAAGTTTGTCATTTCGTGTGTAATTTCTACCATATTCATTTCCGACCCCATAAAGTGTGTATATTCTGACTTCTTATGCATAGCGAAATCGATTGAGCGATGTCCGTCTGGCGGTCCGTGTTAGTGTTAAAACTAATTTCACAAAAAATATGTCAATCGATCAGATATAGTGTCGAAGGAGGTGCTATTAGAAATCAGCATGATCGGTCCATGTACTTCGAGGCAGCAGGCAAACACCACGCCTACCTCTTATTTTTTATGTCATTTGGAACAATGAAGTAACTCCAATCCAAAAATAACTATATGGGGCGATAGAAAATTAAAAAATAAATAAAAAAAATCATCACGCGAAGAAATTGGCGCTCGGCCATATTTTCCAAGTAACGGGGCTCAGAAATTTTCAAATTTTTTTAAATGTCAATATGGGTATCGTTTTAAAGCTTTTGACGAGATCTTTAAGGATATACAAAAAGTTTTTTAAAAATTCTTAACTTACTAAGAGCCGATGTCATTTTGTGTAAAATTATATATACGTAGTACTTATAATTTTTTGTTCTTATTTTTTAATCCTCTGTCACCCCAATATTTGCTTTTTTGATTCTAGTTACTTCACTGAACTAGACTTACATAGATGGTGAAAGGTATGTCAGATTCGACATAGCCGAATATAGCACTGTTACTTGCTTATTTTCTTTTTGTTTTGTTATTTCAAAAAATATAAATGTTTGTGTGTATGTCTGTTTATTAAGGTGAGTCAAACTTTTTGTTCGAAGATAAATTATTAAACGTTAAACAGAAATAAAAAATAAATATTTGCCGGAAGAAATTCATATTGGAAGTCAAATCCTGCTTCGAACTATGCAATATTAAGTTTAAATAAATTTATATCAGCATTAAAATGTTTCAAACAGTTTTGGTTTCTTTTTATACATTTTAGAAATCCATTATTGATAGATGTTTATTTTATTTTATACAGTTTATACGTTAAGGGTAAAATAATCAAAAAGTACTACGGTCTCTAATTTCATAATTTTAACTTGCTGCTTATAGAAAACTAAAGCAATAAAATATATAATAACAGTTACCATAAATGAAGGGTTTGCTATAAATTTAAAAATAAAATATTATTGAAAAAGGGATATTTAAAAAAAAAATATATATATAAAAATGGAATATTTACAAAAGGAGAAAATAAACAAATTTCAGAACATATAAAAACTTGCACTTTGTATTCTAAAGATATCAGCTAATGGAATTTTTTCTCTAACCGAAATTCCACTTAAAATTAAAAATATAAATATCAAAACTAACTGAAATGTAAATGCCTCACGAGAAATTTATCTTGTCACAAAAATAAATAGTCAATAATAACTTCTAATTCGCTAATAAAACCTCACAAAAATCCAACGATATGTTATGTAATAATTCCAAAATTTATGTAAACAAACACTAAAATTTACATTTCACAAAAGTCTTTAAGTTTTACCATATTATATTTTATTTATTTTACAAGCTATAGGTCTTTATCTTTTTATTCATATAATCTGAACTTTTAGAAAGAAATCGAACCATTGCTAAAACTTTCTACATTTTACAAAATAATTTAAGAATTCACGATTGAGTCAAAATTTCATTAAAACACATTTTTGTTATAGTTGTATCATTTTAAAAAAAATTTAAATTAATATTAGAAGAAATACGATATGTAAACCAAGGAAAGTCGCATTATATATTTAGCAACGTCCTAGAAAAATTTAAAAAAGAAAAACTACTGAAATGCTGCGACGAAAATTAAATTTTTTGAAAGCAGCATTTGCATTTTAGGTTGATTTATAACATCTCTTCTCCTTTACTAAAAAATAAATTAAAGATTAAACATAACTTCAATGTTGGAAAGGAAACGGATATGATATTGTTACATATTAAGTCTGCTTTTGTCAATGTATGACACGATGTTCTGGTGTACAGAATGATTATTTAAAATTTTCTACTGCAAGTTACAAAAATGATACAGAGCTATTTGAGAAATCGATTATTTAAAGTTTATATAGTTAAGACCTCCTCGACACAAATTAGAATTTCAGCGTCTTACCACCAAGGTTCGTGCTCATCTCATATATATTTACGTCTGACTTCACTGCATCTATATATGCTGAGGATATTGTGATTCTTTATCATGGAATTTATGCCTTAGATATCATCGAAAACCTATAGAGCTCTGTAATAAATTTTGAAGAACATTCCAGCAAATGGAAAATTCTGCTAAATCCGCAAAAACGGAAGCATATACTTCAAGAAAAGTCGAAATACTTCTTCCGTATTCCGTATAAGAATTTAAGCATTAGTAACAATAAAATGGGATTCTGAAGTTAAATTGAAGCATCATGTACCTTACGTAACAAACAAAAGAGTAAATAAAGTTATATGCAATATGTGCTCTTTGATAAATAAAAAGTCAACACTTAAGGCAAGAAAATAAAAACATAATCAGGTATGTTCTGAATATTTAATTCTTTTTTGATGTCCATATTTTGTGCGTGTGTGAAATAGTGTGACAACTTGTCATCTCAAAAACTTCAAGTTAGTCAAAATAAACACCTCATTTTGATATTAAGTTTTTTATATTCAGGCATGTCATAGATTTCGATCAGAATGAATTCCGTATTAACAATTCTGATCGATTTTGTTTTAGCTTCTTCAGATTCCGATCGATTTTGCTTATTTCTACAAAATTTTTAATCTTTACCTTTCTATTTAAACGTCTCAATATTGCGCAAAGCAAAGTTATTAATAAGTATGATTCAAAAAACGACAAATAATAAAAGTAAAAGTTTTCTGGTTCTTCAGAATTAGCGGAATTGAAACCACTTACGATCGGATTTGAGTTTTGTGACATGTCTGATTGTTTTAAAACATTTTCGATTTTGTGATTAATTGGTCCTCCCTAATGTATTTTCGTCATTAAAACAGTATGTGATTTTTAAGTAAAAATAAAATTTGCACTTGTATTTTAAGAACTAAGGTATAATTCAGCCACACGTCCCTATCTGGTGTGCAACTTTAACATTGTTCCTTGTACAAACACATTGATTACTGCAAGGTGTTTTGGTTGATTTTTTACAATCACGCGGATTGTTATCGATTATTGAAACGATGTTTTGTTTAAATTAAAAATGATTCTGAACTACAAAGTTGTTAGAATTTGACGAAGTTTTTTGAGATTTACATCAATCTTAATGGCACCAAATAAAATATTCAATACATGGCCTTAAAAGCAACAAGAAAAACTAACAAAATTATTTACGTATTTTAAATGAAATGAATGTTTGTGCTTTGCCTAATTTTAAATGTTCTTAGCCGCTAAAAAGACTTTTAGAATATTTAGAATATTCTTTATTTGATTTTTGATTTTTTTAATATTGAGATTATGAAACATAAAATTGTTTTGTTCATGTAATTTCAGTACTCTTTTGTTGAGCCATTTTCCACCTTCTTTGGCCTTTTGTTTTCAGGTATATCTCTTTTTCTTTTAAGGCGGTATTTTTTCAATAAGAAAAATTGCTGGAATACTTATTTTTGCATCGCTCATTTTCTTCGGTATTCTAACTCTTATGTGTTAAACGCATAAAATAGTGCAGAACTGATGTTTATTTAAATTTTCATTAGTTTTGAAACATGGCTTTCCAACTATATGTATCTTGCACATTTTATTTTGGCACTGGTAATTAAAGCCTTCACCGTCTAACATCTTGACTTTTTCACAAATTTACCACTACACCTTAGGTAACAAAATGCAATAAGAAATAGTTAAATTGGGAGAAACATTGTCTCTATTAGGCTTAATTAACTTCTTTTAGTAAATGAAACATTGTTTTTTTATTTTCCAAAATAATAAATTTTGTTACATCCAGTCAGTTGCCAAAAATGTAGGATGGATTTCTTAATTTGAAAACTGAAGCTTTTGGAAAATTCAACAAAAAGCTGGTTCTAAGTCTGGCGACTAGCGTCGAAACAAAAATGTTTACAGTTCGTGTGGCAGGAAAGAGAAGTCAAATAGGTGTTTAAGTGCCGCTCACGTTAGTTCATTTGAGTAAGTAAGAAATACGTAGTTAGTTTTTTGTTGTTTTAGTGTATAAAATCATTAAACTATCTCTTGATTTACATTTTTTTTTATTAAAACGGGTTTGCCACAAACAAATGTTCGTTCTCATGACTTAACTTGTTGACAAAATTATTCCTTCGTTTTAATAATTAATGCCGTTTATGAATCTTATTTTAATGTGTTAATTGTAATGAGAATATTGGAGTTTTCATTGAAATTGGTAAACGAATAACATATGCAGAGATCCTTTAATAAATTTTTCAATGTAAAAGCTCTCTGTAAGGTGCATAGTCAGCTGTTAAAATTTAATGATAGTTATTTGCGCATAGGGACTAACGTGAAATCAATATGGAGGCAAGCGGTTATACACGTACAAAAGCTTTGTCGTTTTAAATATGCATCTAGATTGAAATGACAGCTTCTTATGTATTTTTAAAACTAAAATGCTAACAATTTGAGATAAAGCGTATAACAAATTCAATAAAGTAGCAAACTAAAACAGACAAAATAAATTATGTCAAAGTATAAACAGTAATGTAATAAAAGCCTTCGTGCAGACATTCTTGGGAAATTCAAAAGGTTAAAAAACTATTGCAAAATGTATTTAATCAGTTAAAGTATTTTTGCACTGAAGCTCGCACCGTCAACGAAGTCTACTTAGGCAATAGACAGTAGCACCGATATATTAAACATATATAGCTTCAAGAGCCAGTGCTACTCTTTTCACAAAGAAAATTTAATTGTTAATACAAATACGAGATAGTTAAATTAGACGAATGTTACTTTTCATTATTTATTTTTTAAAACTATATTATTTAAATTGACTTTGGAAAATATTTTTTCCTTTAAGTCAAATCGTTTGATAAAAAAAACTAAATGAAAATTTCTCATCACAGTCACGACCTTGAACTATTATCAAATAAAATTTAAAA
Organism: Gymnosoma rotundatum; assembly: GCA_916610165.2. NCBI lineage: Eukaryota > Metazoa > Arthropoda > Insecta > Diptera > Tachinidae > Gymnosoma > Gymnosoma rotundatum. Next base: position 88,158,646 of record OU744336.1, read on the forward strand.
CCAAAACAAAAATAAAAATAAAATGTAACATAATCGGTTTTTAATTTTTTCGTTTTTTTAATAAAATCCTGAACGAAAAAAAAATCATATCTGAGAAAGCAGCCAGCAGCAAGAAAAAAAAAACATAAAATTCTGTTAGACGGCCTTGAGAAACATAAAAAATTTAATGGCTATTATTTTTTTATTGTCACTAAATAAAAAGAAAAAATGTGTGAAGGAAAGTTCAAGTACAACAATAACGTTTGCAAGCGTTCTAATACCAAGCAACACACCGTAGTTCGTCTGCAAAAATTCCATGGTTGGACATAAAATGATAATAACAAAAACAAACGTTTGTTATGACGACCGAAAAACAACAAAAAAATAACAAGAAACAAAAAAAACAACAACAACAATAAAAAAATAATGATAAAAAAATCAACCTGCAAACAGAACAAACGTTAAGAAAACAATTTCATTTTTCCATTTTAGAGATCAGTAACTGTTGCTACCAAAAGAGTTTTCCGGTTTCGTTGGTTTGTTTATTTTTTATTTTTATTACATTTTTAACTCTTAATTACTCTCAGGGAATTAATGCAGATAATTTAAAGAATTTTTTCACTAAGGGAAGATGTAGCGAACGTAAAGCATTGGTTTGTTTTTATTAAAAATCATTAAAGTTATATAAACTCTGTAAGTTGAGATGATTTGTACAATTATGAAAGCATTTTCTCAATTCACACAAATTCCTAGTGGACGCCTTTTTAAAGCCTTCAAAATTATTTGCCAATTGACAAGTTTAAAGTTAATTATTTTTTTTTTTTTTTTGCACAATCCTCAGAATATTATCACCAAGTACGTTTTTCGAGTTATTACAACTGACACGTTTCGTACTTAAAAACGTGCATCTGGTTTGCTACAAGCGCTTGGTAAGAACTTTGCACTAGAGACATTATTAAAGTGAAGCCTTCGAAAAATATGATATTGTTTTGAAATACTTAAGGTGTCACTATGACAACGCCTAACTAGTAACTGTATAATACTTTTCGTATACACGTACTTTTTTCTTCGTTGATCGTAATTTGTGTTTTATCGGTGTGTTAGTTGTGAATTAAAGAAAGAAGGATATTGCAGCCACATTTATCGCAGGTCTTTATGGAGAATTTCGGCAAAGGTCTGTGCATATACCAGTAAAAAATATGTTAATCATATCCTGTGTATTTTATAACAAAATAAATAATTAAACACCAATCAAATAAAACTGCTTATTTTTTAAATTAAATAATTTGAATAAATTAATTTCGGCAATTTCAAAGTTCCTTTATATTTTTATATTTAAATGTTCCTTAACTCCGTTTTGTCAAGACCTATAGATTCCCATAAATTATATATTAAGATTCAGTTTTTGACTTCGTATTTAAATGTCATTTATATTTAAGTTCTATTTAAGTACAAAATTTAGTTTTTCAATGCACACTTAAATGAAGGTTAAATGACCAATCTGGCGCATTTAAAGTCCATTTAAACAATATAGTTTTACCATATGGTTATGGCATTTTTTGTTGTTGTTTCGCAAAACTAAACAAAAGTAAAGTAACATTTTAACCGTTGATAGAACAATATTTTATGTATTGCACACATTTCTTAATGAAAATATTAACTTAAAAGTTAAACTAATAAATAAAATAAGTTTAGATGGTTAATACATGAGTATCGCCGACATTTTTTTAATGTATTTCAAATATTTTTCACAAAATTTGCAATTAAATGTAGATTAATGTTAATATTTCGTATTGCTGTATTTAAATACTACTTAAATTTATATGCAAATTAACTTAAAGCAAATTTAAATATGAGGTCAAAAACTGGCCATAAATAACAGACAATTAAATTAGCCCTTAAAACTTTTAGTCTAATTTTGTTTGGTGAATTGTATAGTGGCCTTGTATCGGTGCTGGGAATCAGCTTGATTTTATTAATATTTTTAAAAACGTCTTCTTTTTAATTAGATTTATAAAATCTTACGATGAAACTTGTTGTTAGCTTTCACACTATTATGAGTATTAGGTCATGATTTATAAAAGTTCTCAACCGATATTCTTTGATTTAAAATTTTCGTAAATAAAAACCTTTCGTTCGAAATAATTATTTCGTGTTCTTGAGAAATATTTCTTATCGACGTGTATTCGTCCGAATTGATGTATGCAGCTATTTGCAAAAACTAAAGCTTTTACTATAGAGTAATAACTCTTACGCCACTTGTTATGTCTTGATGAAGCCCTGCAAGAAATATAATAATATAATATAATTTTTAATTATTTTTTTAACATACCTCCTAAAAACAAATTTCGACATAATTTCAATGTCAATTGTCATCGACTGGCAAACCATGATTCAAACGCACAAATGACACAAAAACCAAAAGGAATAATGACAGTAATAAATGTCGATCTAAAAAGGGTTTAAAAATCCTCAATGTAATTTCCTTTTAGTTGTTTTATTTTATGACGGTCATTTGAACGTTTTACAGCCGTTGGGTTGTTCACTCTTGGTTAGTGTTAGTGTTTTGAAATTATATGCTTCTTTTAGCCGGTATTTTCTTAATATGACATTGAAAATAATGACCATATTTTCCTGGATTGCTTGCACTTTTTTCAACCTAAACTCTTTTTTCGTGTGCCGCAAAGAAAACTGAAAGTGTTTTGTAAAAATCTGCTATTGTTGTTTTCTTGCTGTTAAGCAGTTTTTGTGCAGTTTTGTTGTGCTTTCTTCAGAAAAAGGGTTATGCATTAAACGCCATGGTAAAATTGAAATCAATGTCATTCATTTAGAATAAGTTGTCTTTCTAATGGGTTTTTAAGCGGAAAGTTCATACTTTTTTATGAAATTTAATTTGCTCATAAAACGGTAAAGAAGTTGTCTTACTGATTGCTTACACATATTTAGCAAATACGATAGTGACCTTGAGATTTTAAAAAGGATTGCAAGTGGTTTTGGAAACGAATTTAGACTTATCCTTTTATAACTTATATTTCTCGTATCTCATATATGTACATAACAAAGATTACAGTTTTTTAAGATTAAAAAATATTTAGGAATTCTTAGTATTCGTAGGTAAACTGAAAAAAAGTGCTTAGATCATTCAAAGTGATCTTAAATACCCAAACACTATCAGCTTATGGCCATGAAAAGAATTCATGACACTTGAGAACCGAGTGTAAAGTTCCTTAATATTTTTTACATGACAAACTTTCTAACTTTTGGTTTCTTGTTCTTTGATGCGTTAGATAAAAGGATAACATCAAAAATAAATATAAAACAATTTAAAAAAAAATGATATGCAAATGATTGTCCTTATAAAAAAAGTACTTTGCTGTCAGTATTTTTTTTTTGGTGCAGCACAAAGTCCCTCTTAAATGTTCTCAATTAAAATTGGATTAAGTAAAAAATTTTCTACATATATTTTCCTTAATAAAATTAAGTTACGTTTATTGTCGCTTTTCAAAGAAACGCATATTAATTTTAACATTCAGAACTCCGTTACTTTAAATAAAAACAAAAAAACAAAATATTATTATTCAAAAATAATTTTACCATTTATTCAGCTCGCCTGTCAACTTTAGGACAGTTCATTAAAATTCAAATAAGGGGAAAATATTTCTGTTAACTCTAAGTGTATTTAATAGTAATTCAAATATTTAACTTATTGATAAATTATGTGACAACTTAATGAGAAATGTTAAACTAACACTTCAAGTCATAAATTAATGTATAAACAATAATAGACAAGTGACGCTTTGCAATCATCCAGTGATACAAAACAACGACGATGCACGATTGAAAAAAAAATTATTTTAATTTATATTTTTATAGATACTCGTATTTTTTAATAGTTCTCAAACAAGGCCCTACTTGAGAATGCGTTTGTACTTTTTTCTTGACTAGGGAAAAAGTTATGTAGTTTTATCCTTTTTATAAATAGGAAAATAGGTGATATTCTCTCAAACGCTCCTAAAAGATGTTGCGTTACTTTCTTCTGCTTTTTTGGGACAAGATCCAAGGCGTTCTGTTAACCGCGGCTGTGTATACTTTCGATTCTTTCATTGACATTAAAATACACTTGTCATTATTTGTAATAGTTGCAATGGAAAAAAGTTTAATGCCAAAACAATATTCTGACTTTGATTGACTTTTTATTATTTTTAATGTAATTTTAATGAAATGGCGTAATCACTAATCAAAATTGGAATAACAAATAATTTTTTTTATGGAAAAAACTATGTTTACAGAAGTATACAAAAAAAAAAAAAAATATGTTCCTATATGCCTCATGTTTCTGAGAATGTTCAAACAAATATCTGTGATAATAGTGTCACTTAAAATAACGGTATTTTATGTTTTTATTTAGTGCTTCCAAAAATTTAACCTATTAGTTAATGATAATCATTAGTTAATAATAATACTTTTGTTTTTTAAAATTAAAGCCTTTCATTACAAAATATTCCCATTATTTAAAACATTGTTAACGAAAAAATTAACTTAAGCATTATTTCTCACTCAATGCTAATTAATTCAGCCCAAAAACCGTACACTCAGGAAGCAGTGTAGCGCCTAGAATAAAGTATACACTTTAATGTGAATACAAGTAACATAATGACAACGTAAAGAAAAATGTAAACTTGTTTATTACTTACTTAAAAATATTGATAAATTTAAATCGTCCCTGATATTGATATGGTCGATTTCCTATTACGATTAGATTATCCCTACATAAGTACATTGACGAGTTTCATAAAAAACGAAAAACAACAAAAACAACAATTATAAAATAAGACTGATATCCAAAAACTTGTATGTACATACACACATAAGAAAATATACAACAAAATTCGTTTGTATGTTATGTGTAATGCAAACGAATAAAATTAAAGTTTTTATTAAACCATCGATATGACAAAAAGCCAATGACAGTAATGACAAGAAGCTCACGAATAAACAAACATATTTTATTAGGAACAAATGACAGACAATGTAAAAACCGTACAACTGCAAAGAACAGATATGTACATACGTTAGTACTTATGGAAGTGTTCGTTGAAACATGGCCAGACAGGCTGCCAGCTAAAATTTATGCATTCATGTAAAAATTAAAAAGCTACTAAAATCATCAACCTACAGTTGATAACTCGTAATGCAAATTAAAACACAATTTTTCTCTGTTATATATGTTGTTGTTGTCCATGTGTTGGTTTACTTACCTTTTCGAGCTCTTCAGTTTTTTCAATTTCAAAATATAAATTGCAAAACGAGGACCAATATTTTCTTTAACTTTAAATTAAATTTAGAAGTTCTTCCTATTTGCAAGTCCAATACTTGTTGGTTTAAGCTACTGCTAGAATTTTTCTAATTCCACACATTCTTATTGACGTTTCATCTTGAACTTGGTTGCAGTTTGCAGGCCCAGTTTCAAATTCAATACGTCAAAACTTATTATTGTCAACAATCTTTTAAAACAGCATTTTTAAAGTAAATAAATAAATATAGAAATAAGTAAGTTTAATGCAGGGTGCCTTAAATTCGCTGCAAGCGTTGCGCACTAAAAACAGCTTAAAAGAACAAGGAAAAAGTAATAAAAAATAAATAATTTCTTTTTTAACCACATAAACGAAATATTTGTTGCATGTTTTAATTTTAGTTCGTTTAGTTTATGCTACAGCTTAAACATTTTAATACTAATATATTTTGCATTTAACTCTCATATAAAGTATTTAATTTAATTCATACCGATGGACAGTTATATTTGTGAGCGGTACGTTTATTTAAAAAACTAACTTGAAAGTCGGTTTCTTAATCAGTCCTTTTAGTCTTTTTATCATTGTTGCTGTTAATGTTGTTGTAAAAAAATTTGTTATTAAAGATTTGCTGCACACGCTGTATGTGGTCGATATCCCGAATGTTCTGTTAAATTTAGTTGTCGTCATCTGCGTAACAACAAAATTGGCATCACACACAATAAAAAAAAACCAAAATAATAAAAAATAGTTTTATTTTTATATTGGTGTAGAATGTCAAATATGTGATTAAGTTTTTTAATTAATGCAACAAAAATGTTTGTGTCAATCACGTGATTTTACTTTCGCTCCCAAATATTTCCTTCTGGTGTTTAAAAAGAAAAGCAATAAATACCAATATGCTATTCAACGCTTAATAATTTTTATGTTTTTTTTTTAATATAAAAAAGTTATAAAGAAAAGACATTTTGACTTCTCTGAAGGGTTAAAATAACTGAAAAAAAATTGTGGCACAAGTGCAATTTATCTGTCGGATGAATTCTTTGGTTGGGTCAACATTGATGTTAATAAATTAATTAAAATTCTTGCCAAGTTGAAACACTGAAACAGATATTATACATCTAGAAGACTAAAGTTTTATTAATAAAATAAATTTATTAAATTTTATTAGCAAGAAAGTATTAACACAGTACAGGGAAATGTTTAAATTTCAGAGAAAAATTAAAATAAATGCGTTATTAGTTTTATACAGATGTTGTTTCAGAATTAACTTGTCCCGCTAACGAAAATTGTATGCAAAACTATAACTAAACAGAATATTTTAAAATAACTCTTTAGACAGCAGTGTCTTTTTATATATTGTATATTAGGCTGGACAAATAGAAAATTTTTAACAAAACAGTTCATAAATATTATTATTTGGCTTATTTATGGTCATCTGGCATCTGGTACTAAAGACCATAATTAAGAGTAAAAATATCTAATATAATTTTCTTTTTGTTACAAAAAGAATATCATTTTATTTTTAATTTCTTTTAAAATAATTAGTAACAGAATGATAGAAGGTAAAGTGAGAAATATAAAATAAAATTAAAGAAATTCCATTGTTTTAATTCGCTTATTTTTATACTTTTCTTATAAAATTTTTAAATTAAGTAAAATATGCAAGCCTAATCGCAAAAAGTTTATAATTGTAAAATTTTTTTGTTTTAAAAAATGGTCACTTAATAATATGTCGAAATAAAAAAGAAATATTTTACAATTCAACAACTGGTTTCTTCGTTTACAGTATACAAATTTTGTGGTATTTTTTCAAGATGAATAAATACATACATCGACATATTGACGGAAATCTTTGTCTATTTTTTTAAATTAAAGTGCATAAAAAGTTTTTAAGGATCAAATTAAAAATTTGTTGAATGTAAGATACAACTCTTGAACTCTAAAATACTGTTTTATTCTTGTAAGTTTCTTACAATATTGCGTTATAAAACACTGTTTGAATTTGATCACAGTTCATAAATGGATTTTAAATGGTTGGACTACATTTACAACCCATGACTCCTTGTGGAATTCAAACCATTAATTAAAGCAACATTAACGCAGCAGAACAAACCAATAAAAACTAACTAGAAAAGTAGTATAGTCAAATTTTTTATTTATTGACGCAAATAAAAAACTTATTTCACCTTTTTTCCAACGTTCCGTCCGCTTCTTTCCGATTTTTTCAGGGGAGGTTCTTTATTAATTACTGATTTGTTTTTAATTTAGATCACTTAAAAAATAAATAAAAAATGAAGTTTAAATTTAAGAAATATATAACAAATAATGAAAGTTATGGACAGCACGCCACATTAAATTGTATAAAAATAATCAATGGAAAAAATATAACAGAAATTTTTAAAAACTAATATCACACCATTTTATTTTCAAACAGAAAATTACTAATAACTACAAAAATTAGAAAAAAAAAACGTTAATAGGAATTTACAACCTTAATTATATTAAATTTAACTAAAACTCGATTTTAAATCATTTTCGCATAACTTATGAAGGCATTAATGAAATTTGATGGAATTTTAAAGCTTAAAACAAAAGGCTTAAATTTTCAAATAAAAATTCTAGAAATTTGTCATGAAATTCTAAATTTCTTGAATACTTTGAAAATGCCACTATATTGACTTCACATTCATTATTTTTATCAATTACAAAACCATCCTAAATAAAATAATTAAAATAAATGGCTATAATCATAGCCACACCTAAGGTCGGATTCTTTTTAAAAACTACTACAGTTCAATATCTGATCAGCTGAAAGTACTTTTTGCTGAAAATATAAAACAAATAGAAAAAAGTGAATTTCTTAATTTGAAAGAAAAAAAAAAAAGACAAAAGTTAAATAAATTTGTCACTTTTGTTTGAAAAAAATAATGTGAAATGAATTGATTTCAGAAATGTAAGTTACTTCAGGTGGTTTTAAATTAAAACCGGCTTTTACCTATAAAATATACTTTTACGTACACAAAGAGTGCACTTGAAAGAAAATTGTACTTTAAAACTTTATTTATTTATTTAAGATATTGATTATGGATCATTATTTTTTTTATCGAGAATTTGTTTTTTTTCTTCATCTGCATTTTATTTTGTTATGAATACACAATCTTAATTATTATTATTATTTTTTTTTTTGGCTCTTTATTATTTGCAGCTAAAGTGAGTTTTGCCAAATGGTAAAAATTTTTTTTTTATTTATAATATTTTCCTTTCCAAATTGTTGTCTACTTTAATCTATGTATCTACTAAAAAGATGCCTGTATTGTTGAGGACAAATTTATGTTAATGAAGAAAGTTTCAGGTTTTTGATTATTTTAAATCAAAATATATTTTGCAGTTTTACAAAGTGTTCTTAAGCTACTTTGTTTTGCTTAAAATATTTATGTATTTTGTACATTGTCTAGGTGTTGGGTATTTTTATTTGTCTTATTCTGTAGATTTGCAAGTTGGTCCCCAATGCTTGTTGTCTTTCTTTCTTGTCTGAAATTGTATTATCATCATCATTGTTTGCAACATTTATTTTTTGATTTTCAGTTGAAACTTTGCAAGCACCAACGCAAACGTTAAATATTGTTTCTAAGAACAACAATATTTCAAAAATGACAGTTTGCTAGCATGTGGCACCAAGCACAAAACAAAACTATAAAGTAAAACAAAACATTTTTCATTAATTTCGTATAATGAATATTTGAAAAGTTTTTCTTAACAAAAATACATGTTTTCTTTCGAAACTCTAAATTATTATTTGTTGGTATTTTTGCTGTGCTAAAGTTAGTCAAGAAGTTGCATTAAAACTATTTGCAACATTTGTGATAGATTAAGTTTATGATTTCTTTGTTTCGCTGAGAAAAAACTCTGAATATAACAAAGTGTCTTTTATTTTGGTATTTTTTGTTTAAATACATGTTTTCATTCAGCGTCGAATATCATCATATAGAATATGATTTCTAACGTTCAAAACAGTGACATATTCAATATTAACGATAAGCAGAGGGTATCAAGTTATTTCAGAATAATAATAATTATTTTTTCCTTGATTGGAAGCATCATTCTTATTGTACGATCTGGGTTTTTTAAAAGTGGTATAAGACCGCTTTTCAATAAACTAAGTTCACGGTTATTTTAATGAGCTTCTTTCCATAGTTACAATTTCAATAAAGTTCCATCTTGACAAAAATAAACAAAATTATATTTACTGAACAATTCTGTTGCACAAATATTTCTCTTGAAAGTGGAATAAGTCCATTCCTAATAAATTTAATCGAAACAACTTTCATTATTTTACTCCAAACGACAGATATTCTGCTTGCCAAAAAAACGGCTTTATTTTTCATTTTGTAGGATATGAAAAGAGAAGACTTTGTCTCAACTAAATCTCTAGAACAGGCAATATTAAACAGAAAAAATACGGACAGAGAAATTTTAAACTGCCTTAAAATATGTTGGATGTGTTTTAAAAAGACGAAGAAATTTGGATTTTTATATTTTTAACATAACTGAAATAAACTTTTAATAAATTTGGTTATTCGTGCTTATAAATGTCTTCATATTAACTAGTAATTTTTACTTAAAAATTTATTTTAATAAAACTTATGTGTATAGATATGGAATTAAATTTGCTCCTGTTTTTATTTCTTCTATTATTGTTATTTTTGTCGTATAAGTCCACGTGGAGCCAAAAAATCGGTTATTTTTTCAAACAATTTTAGTAATTAGAATGTAGTAATAAAATTTAAAGGTGTACAGTATAAAAAATAACACTCGAATTCTATATTGTTAAATGGATTCAAATGCAAACCCCTCAATATACCAATATATTAAAAAATGGACTTATACCACTTTCAAAAAAAACTAGCTCGTATATAGAAATAAAATATTATTTTGTTTTGATTTTGACAAGTCACCTGGTAAAGTTATTGGAAGTGATTATAATTTAAAATTTTGACGAAGAATTAAAACCTGAAATGAATATTTCAATTATACTTGATTCGATTAAGAAACAAAACAAATATTAAAAAATCATTTTTTTTAATCCCCTATTAAATTATTATTTGAATCGTGAATATTATAAATGAATATAAATTATCCTGGCCTAAGTTCATATATTTTTAATTTCTAAAAATCGTTTTTAAAAAGAAAATTTTATTTTTTTTACAAATGTATGCGGTCATTTTTCAAAGAAAACAAGAAAAATTAGACGCTATCAGAATGAAATACTGCACTTTCTGGACCGCTACGACCTTCATCAGCATTCTTCGCATCTATCTACCTTAGTTGTGTATTTTATAAACGTCATCTATTTAACCAACTAACTTTGTAAATAAGAATACGAAATTTACACACAAACCAACGTATCTCTTTACTGTTCTCTCTGTATTTCGTCTTGTACATTTTTTTGCTTTTAAAATATATGAACTTAGGCCAGGATAATTTATATTCATTTGAAATCATTTTTTCTTGTACTTCAACAGGAATTACAAAAGTAAAAAATCTATTTCCATGAGTTCTAATTTTAAATAAGCAATATGTATATTGTTTTGTAAGCTTTCATATATGCAAATGATGACAGAGAAGACGTTACAACATTCTTGCATTCTTTAGCGAACTATAAAGCGATACATATTGTCCGATAAAACAGAAAGAAGTTGTTTTAGGTAACACTCAGTTTATAAAAATTGTTAAAACTTCTAAAAGGGGGTCTAATATTTTTATATCACAGGCATCAATCTAAAACCATTTTTTGGCTAAATTTAAATTTCTTCATATTTAAACAGTACTTATTCGTTTTAGGAATCGAAATGTTTGTAAAATTGTAAAATCTGCATGTGAGTATAGATGTTTTTACACTTTTTCCGATGTGCTAAAAAACATGTAATTTAAATGATTATAGTTTTCGTCTCCCTGCAATTTTTCTATTCAATTTATGCTGTTGGAAATTATATACATATGTAATGTTTTTCTCTTTATAAAATATTGTATATATTGAAGCAAAAATTTTAACACAACGGAACGTATGATTGGCGTCTTTAAACAAACTTTTTAAAATAAAGAAGTAATAATAGACATGGCCAGACGACATTTTGTCTAAAACAAAGAATTGGTGTTGTTTAAAATTAAAAAAAAAAATAAAAAATAATAATTATTTACAATATAGATATATAGCAATTATAGCCATTCTGTTTAACTGAACTGAACTTTACGTTATAAGTTTGAAAATGGCAAATTAAAAAGGTGTTAGTGCAGACGTGTTTTAAAGCTTTATCCAATTAAAAAAATAAATAAATGAAATAAAAACAATAAAGCAGATGCCGAAGATTCGCGTTATATTACGCCTATAAGGAACGTTTAATAAACGTGTAATGAACATAAAGCGCTAAGACGATCCTAATCGTTCTATTTAAATTTAAAATTGTTTTGCCTCCATTGAATTTTTTTAAAAAAAAAGATCATAAATTTTTGGAATTGCAATATGAAAGATACTTTTACTACTTTTGGGAAGGTACAATTTTTTTTGTATACATCTCGTTTTTAAAAATACAACTATCAACTCATCCTGCACCAAAAACTCTGGGTTTAAAAAATCTATTACAATTTAAAAGTATTTTTTTTTTTATTTTAACTGAACTGACAGTGTAATTTACGCAAATATCCGTGCAGTTTTTCTTTATTCATAAAATTTTTTTTTAAATTAATTTTAGTACAAAAATTATATACGAGGGCTGCTACATATATTTCTGGCCTGGCAACACTGAGTGCTGCCATGTGCAATCTGACATTTCCATTGGAAAGTTTGTCATTTTTAAGCATAATCGTACTCAAAACGTTTTGACGTACGACCATTATTTGTGTTGTTTACAGTGACTTGAACAAATTAATATAGAAAAAAATGGAATTAACTCGTGAACATTTTCGTGCCATCATTTTTCACAATTTTCGACGTGGATTATCACGACAAGAGTGCATTGATGAACTTAAATCTTTGTATGGCGATGAAGCACCATCCTATAGCACTGTGAAAAATTGGTATAATGAATTTAATCGTGGCCGAAGCTCGCTCAAAGACGAATTCCGTGAAGGTCGTCCAAAAACGGCTGTTGTGCCAGAGAACATTGATGCCGTGCATGAACTCATAACGCAAGATCGACATGCGACATACCGAGAGATAGAGACATCCTTGGACATTTCTTCCACCAGCATACATTCGATACTGCATGAACACCTGGCCGTAAAAAAGGTTTGTTCTCATTGGATCACGCACAATTTGAAAGTCGCTCAAAAAAAGGCTCGTGTCGATTGGTGCAAAGAAATGTTGCAAAAACTCGATTGCGGTGCTTCAAAAGACGTTTATAAGATCGTCACAGGTGACGAATCATGGATCTATGCGTATGATCCCGAAACGAAACAACAATCGACCGTGTGGGTCTTCAAAAACGAGCAAAATCCAACGAAAGTTGTTCGTGAAAGAAGAACTTCGAAGCAAATGGTCGCCTGTTTCTTCGGCAAAACTGGTCATGTGGCGACTGTTCCACTTGAGCAACGTAGGACGGTCACTTCTGAGTGGTACACTATAATTTTTTTGCCTGAAGTCATCGGAGAAATTCGAAAAACCAACAAGAGAAGACGAATCATAGTTCACCATGACAAAGCGAGCTCTCACACATCGGCTCAAACCAGAGCGTTTTTGACCGGCCAAAACGTCGAATTAATGGGTCATCCGCCGTACAGCCCTGACTTGGCACCTAATGACTTCTTCTTGTTTCCGCACATCAAGAAAAAAATGCGTGGTCAACGATTTTCGTCGCCAGAAGAAGCTGTTGAAGTGTTCAAAAACCATGTTTTAGAGGTGTCTCAATCGGAGTGGAAAAAGTGCTTCAACAACTGGTTTGAGCGCACGCAAAATTGTATAAATCATGCTGGAGAATACTTTGAAAAACAATAAAACCATTTCTGATTATAAATATTCGCATTTTCACTATTAGGTCAGAAATATATATATAGTAGCCCTCGTATTAGAACTATAGAAAACTTAAAAAAGAAAAATGTTTCCTGTATAAACAAAAAGATAAAATATCCTTAAGCATTTAGGGAGGGCTATTTCTCTTAACTAAATGAATTAGTAATCGTTGAATGACGGAAATGGAAAATAATTGTGGTATTTTCGGCTATTCGAATGAGAGTTATTTCTTCATACGTACTGTCGGGCGGACTAATAAATCTCCCTTCATCGTAAACTAGCCAACTGTCCATAAGTGAAATTACCCGTTGGCATGGTTGGCCTGAAAGGACCGTCTTTCAACTTGTATGGCTTGACATGGGTAACCATTTTAGAATGTGGCCGTGAATAAAGATCTTTTGTATTACATTTTTTACAGGGTTTTTAATAAATACTCGAGATATATATTTCAGCAGTTTCACTACAGTACATTACATTACAATAACGGTAAGACTCATTTGAATGCAACATTTCAAGCCAATGATAATCCACATAATTTATTCAAAAAACATCACAAAAAACTGCTAAGAACTTATTTTTAAAATAAGAATTCAAATTTGTGATATATTATTAGTTATGCATTGTGTTTTATACAACATATAAAAAATATATTAAAGTTTATGCATGTTTTTGTTGAAAAATTGAATAACGAAAACATTAATTATTTGTTCGGTCAGATATGTAATAAATTTCTTTTGGGCTTTGCTAAAGAAGTATGCTATAACACTTACTTTGTCAAAATTTGTTTTATCATACTTTCAAGTGGCAAGTGCAAACGGCAACATAAACTTTATATCGAGTTTCTTTTTATTATAGGGTTTAAAGTTTAGTAGCGAAAGGCCTGCTCTTAGCCGATCAGATATACAGCTCAATAATTGTGTTCAAATGCAGCACACAAAGATAAGGCTTGGTGCGTAAAATAAAACCTTCAACAGTATTTTAAATTATTCACTCATTTACAATAAATTTTGATGGTGTGATAAAAAAAAGTTAACTAAATTGATATGGATTATTGATTCAAAAACAAAAAAAAAATTGTTGCGTTTTTATCTTAAATTCAAATTGTATAAATTAATTTTTCTTTTTTTATAGTGACCCTGGCAGATAGCTTTTTCTATCAGGATCGGTGTCCCGTTTGATGATGCTTAAATGAAAGTTACACATTTACGAAATATGCCAAATTTTAAACTGCGCAGTCACAAAAGTGTTAATAGAATAACTGCAAAAATCGTGGAACTATGAGGTTCATAAAATTTTAAAATAGTGACTTGAATATGATTACGTTCTTAATATGATTATATGTTCTTAAAAATGTTTTACGGCAATTCCGTAGCACATTAACACACACCACGTTCCTTTGATAAATTTGGATCACTTGTGGAATAATTTTTGTTTCCTATTGATAATACCTGATTACTCTAAAAATTAACTTTAGTTTTAAGTTAAAAAAGAGAAATTGGGCAAAATTATAAAATTATAATCATTTTTCCAAATAAATTTCTAAGAAATCCGACGGCAAACAACAATAAACTGCAAAATAAAAACAGTTAAGTGGACGTCAAAAAAAAACGGCATGTGTCTTAGCAGAAGCATCAGCTGAAACAAAAGTTTTCTAATTATAAAATGCGCTAATAATTCTTTGTTAAAACAATTTCAAAAATTATTGATTTAATGAAAACTGAATTTTGGTTAATAAAATGAAAAAAGTTTTAATGTATGTTATGTAGTGTAGATGAACGCAAAAACAAATTTCGTCTGGCTGCTATGGTATCAGTTCACTGGTGTCAATGCCTGGAGGGTTTTTTTTTGCAAAAAGGAAGGCAGCAACCAACACACACGCAATAAACTAAATAAATAATTTGCCACGCCTGACTTTTAGATACAAAATTCCTCCGTTGACCATCTTCTCTGTCTGTCTGTTAATTTATCTACTCTTCTACTCTTGCTAGTTGCGAATGCCATTGTAGTATTTCCTTTTACACAATAAGAATGAAAAAGAAAACGATATACATCTGCTTATTCACTTAACAGTTTTATTATTAACGTTGCTTTAGATAATAACAACATGGCCACCAGTTGAGATAAATTTTGTTTTAGTATTAGTTCACGATATTCTCATAGGAAGAGTAGTAGAAGTGACATCTAACGTCAAACTCTTGCTCTTACCGAATGTGTATTCGTATCTTTGAGATACAAAAATCTCAATATAGACCTTTAGATGCTGATTGGTTTTTTTTTCATTTATGCTTTTTCATATGTGTTCTTACGTTTACATCTTATTTGATTTTTACGTATTGATTGTAATTCATACTATTGCCGCTAGGTGTGGTATACGTTTTTCTAATCATACATCGCATGCAATCGAATGTTTTTGGCAACTGAAAAAATGGCAGTGATAATTTTTTTCATCTTTCCAATTAAGATATTAAATTAATGACGTATTTTTAAAATTTAATGTAGGCGTCATTTTAGAAGCGTCTTTTGTATTTTTTACAAATAAAAGAAACTAATTTAGGTGTTAAAAAATACGACAGCTGAGTTTTTAAAAAGCAACGTAAATTAACAAAAAATTATTTATTATTATATATTTCATCAAGGTCATTTATACTGGAAAGTACTGTTGGTAATTAATAAATCATCTTTCTTTTTAGAGTTATAAAATATCTTTCGGTCTGTCTTCTGTCCTCAGACTCAGAAACCCTGATATCTTGATAGTTGAAATAGGAATTCTATTATATGGCCGCTACAAGGGCGAATACTAAAATTTAATTATAAATGCATGGTTTAAACACCTTACTTGACGTATATTGCATTATCATTTGACCGATTATTATGCATCGACGAAACGCTTTGCGTGTAAATTCAACTGCCACCTGGCTAATACATCAGGAATGTATGATTTATATGTATATAAATGCACTGTTACTACTTAATCATTACGATATAAAATTGTAAGAAATTCAGATTCTACTTCTTATAGTGTGGAAAATTTCAACAGAAAGCAAATCGTAAATTCAGTGGCATCCACGCAGGGTAAATAGGTCAACTGATGTTGAATAAATTTGCTGTTTGAGTTGAAAAAAAAACTGAAAAAAACTGGGTGGAAATCATGAAACTGCATATGCCTTAACCAGAAGTAAAGTAATTTGTTTCCATTGTTTTCAGTACCCGCAGAATTGTTATTCAAAATTCCAATGAGAGAAAATTAGCTGCTGCTGCTTTGTCCAAGTAGCTGGATTGGCGGTTCACGGAAACCAGGGACTTAGAGTATTTTCTAAGAAGAATACAAAGTTAGGAAGTATGTAGGAGCAGGTGATACAGCATTTTTGTTAAAAAAAAATATCTTAAAGTTTCTCGAGCTCATTAGAACATTATCCCCTTTAATGCCACATTGAACATTTTAGTTAGTTTAATTATGTTGTTTAAATAACTGGATCAAGTTGTTGCGCTATTATTAGTATTATTATTATTATTTTTATTAATACTATTATTATTATTATTATTATTGTTATCATTATTATTTTCATTATTGTCATTTATTTATTTATTTTCTTATTATTCTGTTTTTTCTGATTAAGTGCAGCCTTAACTGCAGATAGAATTTTTTGTGTCGTTAACATTACTAAAATAATAAATTATTTCTTCTCCTTGGTATTTTCCTCAGTACGTTCTAAATATATGCAAATGGTATTTTTGTCATAACAAGATATGTCAATGACACAACCTTGGCTAACAGTATGCCCGCGCTACATAATGATGAATAAACTAGCAACACACAGTAATGCATTTTGTTTAGATATCAATACGGGTATACGTAAAAACAAAGTATATAATTGTGAGTAAAAAGAATAGCTATAAAAATAACTTATTAATAATACAAAACGCATGCATCGACAAAGTACAAAATTTTAAATATCTGGATTTTATAATGACAATGACATATAGGACCGCTCAAACGAGCGAGTACAAGAAAATATTCACAAGTCATGGGATTAATCGTGGAATGTAATCTCGATTTATTATGGAAGTAAGAGGGCTTTAACATATGGACTTATAGACGAATACTGATAATATTATGGAAATAATATTATGATAATATTATGGAAAAAAGTACTGCGGAAGAGAGTTGTTTACTATCATAAATCAAAGGAAGATATCATACCTGTGACATTATGAGGAACCCAAGGTATAAATTGCTACAATCCATAACACGGATGAATATTGAAGAAAAAACTGTAACAAGAAAAAAAATAACATGGATTATTATTATTTTACTATGGATGGATGTTAGAGATATGGGCAGACTATTGAGCGACACAAGAATAGAGATGCTTTTGGGGAGATGTTGAAGAAGATATATAAAATTATTGTCATTTTTTTGTTAATACGTTGTAGTTATATTGTTTACTATAATTTGAAGAACGAATAAGGAAGATATAAAATAATTTAAAATTTAATTTACTTTATTCGTGCTCGATTCCTTGAAATATTTTTAAACTAAACTAAAAAATGAAATGTATTACTGCGCGGAAAGCATATCCATATGGCCATTTCACTACTGCTCAAATAGCTCATCAGTGGATTTTACCCAAATTTTGTAAATTTTAAAAGATTCCAAATAGTGAATTTTCATATTGATAATTTAAAATTAATATAGCAATATATAAAATCAAAGTTAGGTGTAACGTATTTCAACTCTTTCGTAATGTATTTCGAGGTAAAGGAAAATAAATAAATAACGATAACTTCAGAGTTAGGGTCTTCATATTATTGAAAATTTTTTTATGCAAAACGAAAAAGTTTACGCATTTTGATTTTTAAAAATTTCTATTTTTGCATTGATAATAAAAAATATATTGTTTTCACATAACATAGTTAAGGTTTTTAAATTGTCAATAATCATTTATTACTACTTAGTTAAGTAAAATTGTTAAATTTAACTACAAAAAGCTATGTTAGAAATAATTTTTTTTAAACTATCATTTGAGATATTATTCGTTCCTTGTACGTAGATATTAATGGAGCTGCTGAAACTATGAAAAAAATGGATGCAAAATCAACAGCAATTAACGACAGCATATTACGACGAAAACTGCAGCATATCAAAAAATATGATTTTGCTTCCGAAGTGAAATTTATTAGTCCACAATAAGCAACAAATAAATCAAGAGTCTTATAGGCAACATTTTTCTTAATATTGTAACAAACATTTTTTTATATTCTTAAAATTGCCACGCGTTTGGTTAAACACATGAGTTCTGAAGTTTATTATACCAAAGACTTGCAGAGTGCAATTAGTTGCACAAATTAATTAATTCGTTTAAGAAGAGTATTCAAAACAAATCTTTTTTATTTATTTCGCCGATCATTAAAACTTTTAAAAAATGCATGAATTTTTAATTTTAAAAAAATATCCAAATGTTTCAATTTTTTGTAGCGACATTCCAGAGAAGAATTCAATTCAATCCATAGAAAATACAAAATTATCGAAAAAGACTTGTTCTCAATTCCCTTTAAATAAACTACATGTCTTTTCTTTCCATAAATATAATATAACTAATTTACTAAAATTAAATATATTTACATAGGCAAAACCCAAAACAAAATTACGATGACATCAAAAGATGTACTAAAACATATATATCAAAATATTATTTGATTGAAAAAATAAGTTAAGCAATAATTTACATTAAATAAAATTTTTCTTTTCTTCCATAAATCGTATAAATCAATTTTTATTTAAACGCAGTTTTAACAGAAGCTGACTGTAGCCGTTGCTCGTTATAACCGTGACTGAGGTGTTATAAACACTATAAACTATATTTCCAATTTCCCCATATAATGAGGGATTTATTTATTTTTAGGTGTCTCCATATCTCTTAAATTGCCCTTAAATTTCTATGTTCATCATTTTTTAGGTTGTCGAAACTGTTGATTGATATTGTTCGCAACTGATTTAAAAAGGTTTTGCATGCTTCTCCTACACAACTATTAAAATAAATACTTGATTTTTCATCCATTTTTATGATTCTCAACGTAGAATCGGCTTGACTGATGATAATTTGCGAATATTACCATACTCTTTGAACTCAGCGCATCGATAAAATTTTTGGTATTGCTGTCTGAGTAGTTACAAATTCCTCTTTAGTATTTTCACTGAAACATTATTTAATTCTGAAGTTTCACACCTTAATATTATTAGCCGTGACGATAATTACTACTAAGCCAAGCATTATCACTTATAGACCAGCAATGCGAAAAACTTCACTTTCTTAAAATGTAATTTTTTTATCGTGCGGTACACCCTTGTGCACTTTCACTAGCAAAAAGGAGAATGTGAAATTGTTATTTGTTTAACTTTATGAATATGTGATTTTGATAAAGGTTTTTACTTTATCATTTAAAATTTTTACTTATTATTATTTAAAATATGAAATAAAAGTAACTTTTTTAAGCTGCTGTAAAATCTTTTTTTGTTTTGTTTTATTTTTTCTTATAGTCTCCAGTTGGATTATTAAAAATCAAACTATTATATTACTTCAAATCTTTACCCAAGTCTTTCACTTCCTTTGAGTAGTGGAAAATTTAAAATGAAATAATGCTACAAACAGTACAATTAAAGTAATGCTATAGAGTTAAATAACATTTTTTTTTTTTTTTGTAAAAGCCCAAAACAAAATAAATTCACATAATGAATTAAATTTCAAAATTAATTTGTAAAGTAGGTTTCTAAGTTAAATACTTCTCATGTATTTGTATGTTACTAATTTGGTAGGCTTTATAAGAAATAAGAACTATATCAATGTTTTTCAACCTTTTTATATGTTTGACTACAATCGTTTAACAAACATGAAATTCTAAACCAGACGACAGATTTAATCACTGACGCAACTTATTTGCAAACAATAGATGAGTGAACAGTAGAAAAAGAAAAGATTGCGTATTAAGTTAATTTATACAACGCCACAGTTGGCTTATGCGACGCGTAACAGTAGCAGCAACAACTCATGGCAGAAAGGCCAAAGTTTAAACAAAGAAAAAAACATGTATTGTAAAAAGAGAAAAACACTAAAAATTATTTATATAAGTCTAAGTTATCCTAATTGACCATTTTTATTTAATCATGGAGTTTCCTGGATCGGGCGCATATTTTGCTCAACTACCGTACCCATTAAACAGCCAGTGACGATGGTACGACAAAAGTGCAACACTTGGTTACTCCCTACCAGCAGTTGGCACAGGAAAAACGAATCGTATTCGCGTCGTTCAAGGATCTGAAAAATTATAATAAAAATATTTTGTCCTGATTTCATCAAAAATTATTTTTAAATATTACTGACAAACCACAGTTTAATTTGAATGCAGTTTAACCAAATTTTATAGATGGACTTGAAGAAAAGAAATTCAGATATTTTAACAAACAATACTAATATGAATATTTTAATGTATTTTTATTATCTTTCTTTTTTATTGAGTTTGATTCTAAAGCTTGTTATATAAATTTAGACTTTTTTTTAAATGGTGAAACAATTTATCGTTTCAGATTGATTATAAATTAAAGATTTTTAGGCTATTTTTAGATAGTTAAAAACACAAGAGACTCTATAACCGTTCGATCGTTTCAGTTTTATTTTATTTATTAATTCATTTAAAAGCTACTTCCCGATTATTTGAACTTTTTGACAAATCTGAATAATTTAAAATTAAAAAAATTTTTGTGGCCACTTTTGATCTACACAATAGTAATTTTTAAAATTTGTAAAAATATTACAGAGCTAACCAACAAATTAAAGCATATTTTCAAACGAACTTAACGAAGTTAATTCTGATCTACATACACACATTTTTATTCGATGCGTTTAATGAATTGCAAAAACTTGCATATCCACTGTTTAGCAACATAAATTTATTACTTAATAAAAATGTTGTTATTGTATACATAAGCTCGAAAAAGGAACTTTTATCGAAGTGAAATACTGCAAGGATTTTCCCGGATGTCAGCCGAGAACGTATACAACTCTGTTTTGCCGCCATTATGGTAAACATTAGTCTTGACAGTTCATATTTGGCAGTCGTAGACACGTGGCAAATTTATAGTGGAACAATATTCCATCAATCATCGATTACTGTGACGATGAGAAAGTTACGTGAAATATTTGGAAGAAACAAGGTGCCAACAAAACTCACTATTTATAGTATAGTGAATAATTTCGATAAAACAGGCTCAAGCATGGATCACAACGTACTGCAGCTTTGCACAAGGATTTGCATTCGTTTCCATTTAAGATTCAGTTGATACAAGAGCTTCTTCCACAAGACCATTTACGCCGCCATAAATAGGATGTTACAGTTCGCCCATGACAACCCCTATTTTCGTAAAAAAAAGTCATAATGAGTGAAAAAGCAAATTTCATTTGAATGGATAATTAAATAAACAGAATAGCAGGTTCTGGGCAATCGAAAACCCTTAAATTATTTATCAGTCATCTCCATCTGAGATGCAATTTGGTCTGAAGGAATCATTGGACCTTACTTCTTTGTGTGTGTGGAGCGATATCGTGATATAATTGAAAACTTTTAAAGGCTACAGCTGCATGATTCGGGCTTGTTTAATATATGGTATCAGCAATACGGTGCCATATCGTATACAGCCAGGATACAATGGTAATGCTGCGCGATGTCTTTCCACACCAAATTATTTCAAGAAATTGTTGTGTTGATTGCCCTCCACGGTTGCCTCTTTTCACCAGAAACGCTTGAGTAACTCAAACAAAACATTCGTAATGAAATTGATGAAATACTGCGTGAAATCTGTGAGAATGTAGTAAAAAAATGTACTCAAAAGGGCTCGCATTTGTGAGGCTATCGGAAGCGGACATTTATCTAATATAATATTCCAATCATAAATGTCAATATTAAATAAACAATTTATTTGTATATTCTCTTTCATTTAATCAAAAATTATAAACAAACAAAATAGCAGAAGCACTGTACTATAAAAATGACCAACTACAAATGTTTAGCGAAATTCGTATTGATTTATTTATTTTACTTTAATTTGAAAAGGGTTCATTCAACATATAATAGGTTATATTTGTGAAGGAAACACAAGGGCAAGGTATGCTCTAAAATTAAGTGGATGAGTGGGATCAGCTTGTGTATTAAAATAAAATCAACGTTAAAATGCCGCATTTGATATAAATACGCTAAGATATCGATCTAGACGATATGGCAGAATACTACTTGTTTGATGACCACAAAGGAGTATAAGAATAATGCGTTGAGGAATTAAAAAACAACAAACAAGGCGGCCAATATAAATAACGAAAAATGCGGCACAAATACACTTTACTTGTATTGTGTACTTAATATACACATCTTTACATAAATCTGTAGTCATAGAAAAGCTGAGATATGTAGCATTCATTAACTTTTTTATACTTTTGCATTGGCACACATTTGTTTTTTTGTTTTTTTTTTTTTTGATTAAAATTATGTGCGACAGCAAAGTATTGTGTAGGACAGATACGAATCCAATAATATAAAAACAAAACCTTTGGGCTTATATTTTGGAAAGAAAGCGATCTCCGATATGCCTATTCACAATGGAAAATACATCAGCAATTTCAAACTAAAAAATTAACAAAAATCAATAAGACCTAAGATTCTTTTTGAACGGCAAAAATTATAAAAGTAATGTAAGAAAGAATATAGTGCATGGATGATAAAGAAGAACAATCCAAGAGAACTAAATCAGTCAAGGTATCGAACCAATCGAAAACATGAACAAAATGTAAATAAAAATCGAAAATATTGGCCACACATTGCAGAAAAACATTTAGAAGAAAATTTTATAAAATATTTTGTTAAGTTCATTTAATTTCTTATAGCTGACGTGCCTTACCGCCACAACTTTTATAAATAAAATTCAGCTCGTTCTTACGTGGTGGTTGTGTTTTTGTAAATAAAGACCAGGCAATGTATTTCGTTTCTGTTGTTATAATTAAACAATTCCATTATAATATATAAGACATATATAAAAAGCATATACTACTTCTTACATGCTTATTGATATATATATATATATATATATATATATATATATATATATATATATATATATATATATATAAGACATATATAAAAAGCATATACTACTTCTTACATGCTTATTGATATATATATATATATATATATATATATATATATATATATATATATATCAATAAGCATGTAAGAAGTAGTATATGCTTTTTATATATGTCTTATATATTATAATGGAATTGTTTATTTATAACAACAGAAACGAAATACATTGCCTGGTCTTTATTTACAAAAACACAACCACCACGTAAGAACGAGCGGAATTTTATTTATAAAAGTTGTGGCGGTTATATATATATATATATATATATATATATTTATATATAACAATATATATATATATATAACAAAATCATACGCGAGAATATACACACACAAATGACTTTTTATTTAGTGGATACAAAATACAAATAGAGAACTAAAAAAGCCCAACTGTGTTTTAAAAAAAAATTTTGACCATTAAATGCAAACATTTATCTTTCCTCCATTCATATAAGTTTTAAAATGTTGACTTTTGAAATAAAAATCTCAAATTGTTTCAGGCATTTTTTACACAAAACATTTTACATAATATGAATTAGTGATAAACTTGCCTCAAGCTAAAACTTGCAATTTAATGTTTCTAATATAAAAAATTCTCAAGCTAACACCAGTAGTTTGATTACTTGAAGTAGTTGAACACAGTGTACAAATATGTGTAGTAAATTCTTATAATAATAATAATTCTTATAATAATAATAATAATAATAATAATAATAATAATAATAAAAAGAAATTTTAAGTCAGTTATAATAACTAAATATTTACTTCATTATGTTTATAAATAAATCTCTACCGTCATGTATTACGACTGCTAATTATAAAAGTAACCAGTACCTGAGATTTGTAGCTTAAGTTAAAATACTACGGTCATATTGTTTTAAAGTGGATGAATTAGAGTTCTTCATGAATTCTTTTATTAATTTACATCAACAAATAGATGACAAACTGCAGTTCATTCTGTATAAAACAAAGAGACACATCGCATCTGGACACAAGTGCTGATTACATTATCAGATATATCTATAATATGTGTTTTAGTAAATAAAAGCGGGAAACTTTTGGTAGATATTCACACATTTTTAAAGGGGAAACATTTGTTTACCACTACCTTCTAAATAATTCGGAACCTGAGGATAGTATTACCTGGCATCTTTTGGTGTTTAATGTATACAAATCTGAGAAACCATTCTCAAACTATGGTGAAATATATTAACGTTATCGCTTGAACAAATGTGTACGTAATAGAAAAACCATTCAACGAGGGTTACTCATTAGCCCAGAGTTTCATTAGGAAAATGCGAAATGAAATGAGTTCGAAAATAAAGAAGCAGTTGTGAGCGCTTTTTCACCAACTTTTTAAATGAACCATTTATTTGTTTAAGTTCTGTTGTTTTAAGTTCTTTTTGAACTTTCGGGTTTTCAAGTTAAGGAAAAAGAAAAATTTAATATGAATATTTTAGTATTTCGAATACAGTTGTATCAATTTAATTTCTGGAGTTCACTGAACAACGAAATTTTTAATTCCGTAATTCATTTTGCCCTAAATTTATTTATTTATAATTTATACATTTAAACAAGGACACATTGAGCTCCCAGCCCTTATATAAAAATGATCTAAACTAAAAATATAATAAAGTATTTGTTGTGCAGACAGTCAGATACTTAAAAGAATGCTATGTTGAATATTAAACAATCGAATGTAGATATTTCCACATTTCAGTAAATATAAAAATTTCAGATTTTAGCCTTAGATATATGTTTTTTTTTTTTCATTTTAATTCTAGTTTTTAGATATTTTTACAATCTGTAAAGTTAGTTGTTATTCTTTTTTTATTCTGATTTTTTTAACACATATCATAAAATAAATATGTTTACAGTGTACCGTTTTTTTTATTGTTTTGCGATGCACAGTGGTGGGAATTACAAAAAAATGGAATAAAAGTCTGTAACTTCTAAACTACTGCCCATGAAACAGCATAAGCTTTTCGCCTATTGCATTTGAATACACCCTGTGCCAGTACAGGGTAGTACCACAGGAAAAATGTTTCAGAGCTTATAACTTTATTTAAAGTGAACCGATTTTCAAAATTCATTTTATTTATTTTTAGCAATGTACAAAGATAGATAAAGGAAAAACGTGCTTGGAATTTGCATGGTATATTTTATACTTTTAGAAAAATTCGGCTTTTAAATTTAAAATACAAAATTTTTACATTGGCATTTTTTAGTTTTTCACCTGTAGTTTTTTAATATACAAACAGATTTAGAAAGCTACTGCTATAAGAAATAACTTGTGGAAAAACTTTTTTCTTTGATTTCATTATTTTAGTGGTAATATTTATTTTAAATTTGAAATTTCATAATAAATTCAAAAAATGTGAAATTTAGATCCAAAAATATTTTCAGTTTTTTTACGTAGTACGATCGGTTTTGAGTAGTTTCCCAAATTTTGTAGACATCCTTCGCATAAATGGGGTCTGACGAGGCGATTGAAGACAAAATTACAATTTTCGTTAAGAAAATTTTTATCTACACAAAACATAATATTTTAATATGTTGTTTGCCAAAATTGATTGATTTTAATTACGTACGTAATTAATGGGATTAAAACCTGATTTAATATCTTTTATATGTTCGGAGATATTCAAGGTAAAATTTCATTCACTTTTGATTTTTTTTTTTTTTTTGTTTTATTTGAAAAAAACTACTTTAAAAAATTAAGCACAGCTTAATAGTAGAGGTAATTAATTACCTATCCAATGATATACAATTTGTACGCCTTTTTCATTACAACAGCTGTAAACCTTTTTTTATTGTGTTATTTTAATAAGTGCTTCTACTTTTTATTACTTTCTTCTTTGAAATCCGTGATTTTGTTCTTTTTCTAATACAGCCAAGTCCTCTTCCTAGCGGTTTCCTGCATTTTATTAATTTTTTTTTTTTTTTTATTATAACAATGCAATATAAAACCAATTTTGGAAATTGTAGTTTATTTTTTTGTTTATTTATAAATATTGGTCTGTTGTTAAGATTTTATTGTTGTTATACCATTCACCACAAAAAGTGGAAAAATGTTATAACTAAGTTTGTCATTCCATTAGTAATTTCTCAATATCCATTTCTGACCCCAATTATTGTATATACTCTGACTCTTTATGCAAAGCGAAGTCGATTGACCGATGTCCGTCTTTCGCTCCGTGTTAGTGTTAAAATTAACAAAAATTTAAGTACGCCAAATCTTTATCGTAAAGTATTTTGACATCAAATATTCGTTTTTAAATCGAAAACAATCCGTAAATTATCGGACCTTCTTAATGGTTTAGAAATATCAATTGTAATTGACAACGACATGTTGTACAGTGATTTTTGTTGCCTTTGATGATTTGCGAAATATATTCCAATTCATAAGATATAATAGAAAATCTATAATAATTGATCGCATTGCGTTTTTGTAAATGGTTATTAGTATTTAAAATAATCTACGCTCGCAAAAAAGAAGTAGAATGCCCTTCGACCTTACAATGGCTGAAATTTTAATAAGAGTAAATTTTAATACAACTTCTAAAAATGTTCAAACATTTTTGCGTATAACAAAAGCAAAAGAGTTATCAGATTCTGTAAATGAAAATGTATGTGATAACACTAGTAGATATGTATATATTTTTTTCGATTAAAAGATGTATATATATTTGTACATATATAATATGAGGTAACCCTGAATTATGATTTTTACTTTTATAATTATTAGTTTTTGTAAAAAAATTACAACATTTTGCTTTTTTAACTATGAGTGCATTTCTAAATAATCCTGTTATGTTTTCAAAATCCAAGTTGATTTTTCCAATGTCCACTTATTTGAGTTTTGATATCTGGCAACTGTGTTCAAAAATCGAGATTCTTTTAAATAGTTTTTATTATATTTATTTCTAAACTCTTTTGGACAAATAAGTTTTAAATAAAGTTTACTTTTTTAGTTTACCTTTAACTTTGGAATATAATATTGTTGAGCAGAAGTATGACAAGAAACAATACCAGTTTAACTGAACTAGAATTTTATTAGTTCATCAACACTCAAAAATATTTTTCAAATTTCAAGGTTTAGTTTTCAATCTTAAGAAAAAGAGAAAACGAATTTAAAATGTAGGACTTGTTAGTGATCTTTGGCTGTAATGGACATTGCCGGTAGTTCATCAGAAAAATAATCAAACAGAAATTAATTGAGTTAACAAAATCACTTCGAGCTAAATTGGTCTCTTATTTCAATACAACGTGAGAAGATATTAATTTTTTAAATGATGAAAACGCAATCAAAAAGCAGAGTTTAAAAAAATTAATATTATGTTCACATGTACAACAAATTTATAATTTTGGCTCCATTCGGGCTGATCCTCGTGTTTTAAAATTGCAGAAAAATTAAAAGGTGGTTTGTTTGTTAGTAATTAAAATAAAAGCCTCAATATTTTTTTTTTTTTTTAGGTACAAAGAAAAATCTCTTTCCGTTTTAAAAATTTGGTTATTTAACAAAATATATTTGTCTTTTTTGTTCAGCAACCAGGTTAACCCCTAATAAATATATTAACAGCAAAAGTTATAAATAATTTTTTTTCACTCAGTCAAAAATAAAAGAAAACAAGTATAAATTTGTTTTAATTAAAAACTTTCTGTTAAGAAGTCAAGTAGTTTAAAGCAATTTCACAATCATGCAAAAAATTTTGGTCTTATAAATTTAAAAACATCTGGACAAATAAGCTGTGAATTATATAACGTAATAGTTTTTTGCTTTTGCAGAGAAAGCCTTCTTTAATCATTATTCGAATACGCTTGAAGGTCTTAATTATTTTATAAAAATCTGCTTCCAGTTTTGCGTTCAAGTTACTTGAAGATCATTTCTTCTTGTATCTTTTGCTATTTTATTCAATGACATTCTTTTAGAGATATGGTGGAGTATGTTAATTAATATAAAATTAAAATTATATTTAAGTTCCCCCCGCTAAGGACCCGTCATTGACATTATGTCACTTTGAAAAACCTCATAATGTCCATGAACATTATGCGTTTTTAGTGTGGACATAGAGTCACTTATGAAAGTGTCATAATGCCCGCCCTTTACACAACAACGGCTTTGCTCACCAAAGATTTCCTGCATAGCCGGCCTTCCGCCGTGCGCAAGGGTTTTCTCGTTTATGGTATAACCAAAACCGGCTTCGCATACTAAAGACCTTTTGCAAGACAGTTTATAAAAATGTTGCATCTTTCTTACATAGAATAGTATAAAATACACCTTTAATATCCATGGAAGTTCTGACTCTACGTTCATGGCCACTACTATCTTTATCTTTTGACACTTGTCCGACTTTGTTGTCCAAGACATCAAAAATGTACTGCTAATGTACTTAGTTTCTTTGAAGTTATACTCAAGAAGGTGATAAAAAATAAATATGTTTTTTTTAATTGAAAAAATTATAAATGAAAAAATGGCGAACATTGCGATTTCTATCGGTCATTTCCAATAAAAAATTATGGGTAAATGTTGGTGTTTTGAATAAGTTGTGCAGACACCTACACTAACTAGTATTTTAAAAACCGGATAAAAATTCTTATTAGTAGCCCGACTTTGCGTACTTCATTTTCTTGCAGATACTAAAATAACAAATACGCTTTTCATGTATGAATGTACAAGGAAGTGTCTTAAGTGCTTTTTTAAATAATCTACAAGTATATTTAACTGTTACAAAATCAAAAAACTGAAGTTGTTTTTTTTAGCAACAAGTGCGGTCCAAATGATTAAAACTACAGTCGTCCTTTAATAGACAACTATTAAATACTGCGCATCAAATATTATGATTTTTTTAAACCAATTTTAAGCTTATTTTATGCATAAAATGTTTCTGGCGGAAAAACATGATTTTTTATTTAAACTTTTCCAGTCAACTCTCGACTAGGTCAGTGGCGATCGATTAATCGACAGAGGAGAACTGTTGTCAGGTATTATTGAACAAAAATAATAGAAGATTTAATTTGTTTCGTCTTAAGGTAAACGCAATCTGAAAACATAGAAGACATATATATATATATATATATCTTTGAATAAATAACGTAAAAAATTTATCTTTTTTGTCAAAACTAAGTTTCTGTGGTATGATATAAAAAACACCGTTTTCTATCCAGGAAACAATTTGCTTTGTTATTAGAAAAAGCAGTAACTTTCGTAATTTTCTATTTTATTGATTTATTATAAAGATTTTGATTTTGCCAAAAATAAGAAATATTTGAGCATATGATAGAAAGATTTGAGAAGTTCTAAAGTTATAACAAAACTAGCGCAGCCATTGCAAAAATCCCACATTTAAGGGCATAATTAATAGGGTTATACTATCATGAATGGTTATACTGGTTATCGACCCCATAAAGTATTTGTTTTTTGAACTCCTATGTATAGTGTCCGTCTGTCCGTCTTTCCGTCCGTGTTAGTGTTGGAATATAAATAAGAAAAAAGAAAATAAGAAAAAAATATCAAGTGAAAAAATAGGCGCATGTTTTCCGAGTTATGGACCTCTGAACCTTTCATAGAAAATTACAATTGTTCACCATATGTTATAGGATATCAATGTGGATATCATTTAACAGATTTTGATGAGATCTTTAAGAAAATACTGAAATTTCTTAAAATTGCTCAACCCAATAAGCGCCAATGACATTTTTATGTAAAATTATGTATAGTACTTAATTGTTTTTCTTATGTTTTAATTCTCTGTCACTGCAATATTTGTTTTTTAGATTGGAAATACTTCACTAAACTAGATTTACACATATGGTGAAGATTATATAAGATTCGGCATACTTGTTTTTTTTTTTAAAATGCTTAATTTCGTTGCAGAGTTTTATTAGAAGAAGCTGAACTATTATTATTATTATTTTTTATTTTAAAGGTTATGTTTGCAGATTGGTTCCGTTCTAAAAATAGTCCATCATTTTAAAATTAAAGGGTGTAACGTAAAGCATACATGTTTTTAACGTTTATTACAAACCACAAAGGGCTCCTATCTTTAAAACTTTTATTGATAAACGATTGAAAATTGGACTGAAGCCAAACTTATAAATTGAAGAGTGACCCAAGCGTTCATTCAATTTGATGTTTATGGCCAAACTGTTGAACTGTTAAGACAGACGGTTGAAATTTACAAAAAAAACCTCTATTGCTAAGTCCGCTATAACAACAATTATAAAATTTTGATTTGGATATTAAATTTTGTACCAGTATTTTATATGATTTGAAGTTTGTTGCCAAACTTTTGAATTATTTATCATCTCTAACTCTAGCAACTAAATATTAAAGACTGTAAAGTAACTAATAAAAATTTTGATTAGCGATTATTTGCTTAAGCATTTAATTTCCTTAAAGAGAAGATGCATGTAGAATTTTATGGATTGAATAAAAACGAAAAGATACAAAAAATTTATTGAATGGCTAGATTTTAAAATTAAGTACTTTCAGTTTGCTCTCTAAGTTTTTGCAATATGCTTTTGAGATACTGTCTTTTCTTATTCTTCCTTCTTGAGAATAAGAACCCACTCTTTTATAGCAATATTTAACCAAAAAAAAAAAAATACAAAACAAAGTGTGGAAAATAAGTATCCGACTTTTTTGATTTCTGCAGCTATACGGCAAAGTCCTCTCTTTAAATTTAAAGTTTACAATAAAATATTGGCAGTTTGTTTAAAACTTGCTTTCGTGATTTTTTAACTAAAAGACAAAAAACATTTCAACTAATAATTTTATAACAATTAAGAAAAACTATCATGTATAATGAAGCTTTTTTACATATATATTTTTAATAAAAATGCCATATATATTTTAATTAAAAATTTTTAATAAAATTGGGTAAAGTCTTAGGAACCCCTTTTTGCTACAAATTTTTTTAGCTTATAAACATTATATCTAAAAAAAACAATAAAATTTGTTCAATACGTTGCTCTAGATTGTAAAAATTTTGATTCCTTATTGTGAAACATGCAAAATCTCACCAATATCTGTCACCATTTAGCACGTCAGGTATAGATGATATAAGAAAACACAAAAAATATATGTATTAGCATACATACTTGGGCACACAAACCCCCAATTTTGTAGAGTTAAGTTTACAAATCCATATGTAGGTGTGTACAGTTTTGTGTATTTTCATATAGATATTTTTTTGTATCTTTTGTTTTTTAGATTCTTTCTTTCATTTTCATTTAAATTTGTGTATAGCACAGCAGTTGCTATTTATCTTGACATGCAATGCAGTTTCAGAATTAAAATTAACCCCATATTGTCGTACAGCAACAACAACAACTAAGACAATAATGGCAATACGAACAGCAACGATAAAATGATTGTAAAATAAAAATATCTCAATTCTGGTTTGTGTGTTTGGCGTTGTGTGTCTGCCTGTTTGTTCTGTTTACTACACATCCATTATTCCCGGCACATGGCAGACTGTTGTATGCCAAGTCGCATGGGCGAAGTTAAATAAGAAGAATGAAAACATTTTAGTTAGATCGCATGGCTGGAATTCAAAAGGAATGCGCTTGTGTTAGTTTCTGTCAATGGCCGAATTTAAGTAAAAAAAGAGCAAGTGAAATGGAAGATTTGTATTAAAAAATGTGAACAAGAGAATAAATAACAAAAATTATCTGAAAGGTGAGAAAGGTAAAAAATATTAAAGACAATAGACAGTCTTTCAAAGAATGTTTTTAATTTTCATTTAATTCTTTATTTTATTTGAGATAATTAATCTCGTAAATCAATCACTGCTTAAGAAAAAGTTGATAACGATGTTCTTGTTTTCTGTAGTAAATTTGCAAAGCCGATTTAATTTCTATTTTTTAAAACGATTATAAATTTTTAATTTTTACTTTAGGAATAGAAGACATTATTAATATTTTTAATAGTTTCAACTTATAAGAGTAAGTAAAAACAAACCGATTTCAATATACTATAAAGAACCGCATTTAATAACAGCAGGTAAAAGTTTGAAAGACTCAAAAATTTGATTTAAAATTTTACCTATTTATTTTTACTACAGAATACAAAATTTGTTTGAAAATTTCGTTTTAAGATGTGATTCACAAAAATATAAATTAAAGATTTCCTAATAAACTGAATTGAGTTTTCAATTAAATGTGGACGGATATTATCTTTTAAAGTAGAAATTACATCTTAAAAACAAAATATTATTTGTGTATCAATTCACTTTTATTGCTTAAGGTAAATATAAAATTAAACTATAAAGTTTTTATACGCCTGACAATGCTTAGGTAGCGTTTTGTGGGTTAGTCTTTTGCTTTTGCTTATATTTAAATTTTGAATTTAACATCAATGAGTATTTTTATCGTTTTATCCGTTTTTTATTTTCAGCACGTCATCTTGTCATACTTCAACTTTACTCATTCATTTATTCAAGATTATTATGAACAGTTTACACATTTCAACAGTTTTGAATCTTCTGTAAATTTCCATGTAGAAATGTTGGCAAACAAAATTGATGCCGATTCAACTATTTAGGAAAAATTGGTATGATACTAGTTCGCCGTAATTGAGGAAATTTGTTAATTAACATAGACATTTATATTCATTGATAATGGTGAAAGTAATTTAACTAATAAAAAAAAAACTATATTTCTAAATAAATACTGTCAATTTTAGAAAATCATTTCGGTATAAGTCCATGCGCAGTTGGCTGTTAACGGCGAAACTCCAAAACTCCAAAAAAGTTATCAGAAATAACAATATAATGATTATTAAAATACGTGGTATCAAAAATCCAAAAACATCCAAAGTTTTATCAAACAATAATAATATAATAATTTCTAGGTGCAGTTTGAATAAACTCTTATTTTACAATAAAAGATGGAAGAAATCGGGAAATAGAGCATTTTTCTATTTGTTTAAAAAGCATTGCAACCACAACATTTTGCTTAGTTGATAAGCACGATGAACGAGATTTAGGTGAACCAAAATCGCTTACTATATTGTTACTATCAGATTTACTTTTCATATTTCCTTTTAAATTAAAATATTACAATATTGTATTATTTATTTGATTAACTAATTATAACGGCATAAAAAATAATTTTGGAAAAACTCTGTTATGGATGCATGCTCGTATATTAAAAATTAAAATATTTTGGGAAACTGCATAGATCACTGTAAACTGAAAATATTTGATAGAGTACCCATTTTATTTATTCACCTTCAAAAATACTGCACTAAGGTTTATAAAACATTATTTTAAAGCTCTGCACTTAAAACTGTTCAAACTAACTTTAAAGCTGTCAAACACTTTGTTTGTCGGATTTTTAGTTCAACTGTCGCACGTTTTTAACTATATGAATTATTCTCTTTATATGTGTTTTCCTTTAGTTTCAAAGTCGCTTTTGTCAGAATCGAAATCGAAATTTATATAGGTATTTCTGTTCATTTATAAATAAATTCAATACATAAATATTATCGAAGAATATATAAAATTTTCTTTCTAATCAATAAAAAGCAACCGAACAGGAATTTTTAATTATTTTCTTTTGCTTTGACTCCTTCAAATACTATAAAATAATTAGGAATTGTGTGTTTTTTCATTTTTTAAGGAGATTAGTTACTGCACATTTAAAATTCCCAATTGCACTTGTTTCGTAAATAAAGGATAAGGGTGAAAATCGTAGCAGGGGCAATAACAACATGCCTAAGGTGAAGTCTGTTTTAATTAAAACTAAAAAAACGTTAAAATTAATTCATTTCGTTATTGCAGTTGTAGACAATGTTTCACTTTATCAGGCAAAATATGAAAATGTATTTTGTTTTTAGATTTGGTTTTATTCTGAGCTTCTTACAATTAAGAATGTTAATTAATTTAAAACTAATTGATAGACATTTTTATTTTAAGTAATTCAGCAGAACAAGTAATTGTTTTGTTTTTTTGTGTTCGTCTTAAAATGTTTTGTCTATTGCTAAACATCTGTCTTTTAGTCTCTATTAACTTTATAACTCATTTTAGTTTGCCAGAGGGAAATAACTTAATTAAAATTTTAAATTTTCTTCGCAGTATTTTTGTTTATTATATTGAGTTAATTTATTCATTGTTAAACATTAGGCAAATTGACTGAATCAATTCCTATAATTTATTTTGTTTTGAGTATTTGCTAATTGCAGGAAATAAGGAAAATGTAAATAATAAACTCTTTATGCTAAACGTTTGACTTAAGATAACGAGTCAATTTAGAATAATTTATTTTCGTCGAAACGTTCGTAAAAGAAAGCAAATATAAAAACTGGCTTAAACAAAAAACATTGATTTACTAATTAAAAATTTAAAAATATTTTATTTCACTTAAATATTCATATGTCCATACTTATAGTCACACACTAGCGTCGATTTATTTTAAAAACTACTTCAATTTTAAAATCTGTTATTATATTTTTTTATACTTTGTAAAAAATAAGGTTTATTTTAAGCGAAACCAGCTTTAACGGGGTTACACATCAAATTGAGAAAATGTTTGCCCATAATTTGTAACAATATACAGTTAAACAGATTATCCATCTCTGATCAGCTGGTAAGTGAATTTATTAATTTGAAAAGTAAGCAAAACTTAAGTAATTTTGTCACTTTTGTTACAAAAAAAAAAAACTGTAAAATGAATTTGTTTCTACTCAAAAACTTAAAATGTTAGTCGTTTTAGGTGTTTTAAATTTAAAACGGGTTTTTACTTATAAAATATACTTTTACGAGTCAATGTTAGAGAAAAACTGTACTTTAGAACTCAAAAAGTATACTTTATTAAAGACTAAAACTGTGAAGCACAAATATTTAAAACTAAGAAAGTTGAAATTGAAGTGTTTCAATTGATTAAATATGTATGTATATTAGAAATAAATAGATCTTTTATTTTTATTGTTTAAATAAAAAAATAGTTATTTTCAACTAATATATTCTTCAATTTTGAGGGCGCGCTTGTTACGATCACCTTCGACAAGGTGAGTGTAGGGCCAGTTTCTCTTAATAGAGGAAATTCTTCCTTAGAATTTAGGTCCGATAGATATATACAAGTCTAGGTATGCTGAATATGCTAGCAAGTCTGGCTGTAGTTTCTACTCGAATAATAAAGGTTGTAAAGAATTGACAACAAATAGATGGAGTACAATATATTCATTTATTAGTATTTTTGCTACATTAAGTAAATTTAAAAAAAACGAAGCAATGGCATACAGGCAGGCTAGAATTTTGTTCGAAGGGCCCTTAAATAGAAAGGCGAAGATGCAACTCAGTTAGATTTTAGGTATATTCAATTGGATTACTTTGTGGAACAACAGAACTCATACGCCAAATTGTTGTAACTAAATGTTTTCCACAACATAAGTTTTGCATAGAATGGAACAAGTACGTGATTAAGTACTTGAAAAGTATTTAGATAATTTTATTACACATTAATATCGCACATACCGTAAGAATTAAGAATTTATCAGAGTTTTGTTAAAACTAAAAAAAGTGTTATCTTCGAAAGTCTGCAGCTGCCTCTGTCGTTTTCACAACAACGCAGAAACCTCGAATTATTTAAATATTTAGTTAATGCATTACATACAAATTGTGAGTATAGTTTGCCTTATTATTCTCTAAACTTAATCACTTGATTTTTGAGGATTCGAGAATATTTTATACTGGTTCTTCAATTTTAAATTTTAAAAGGAAGGCTTCACTACAAGTTGTAAAAACTTTTTATTTGTACTAATATACTTTGGGTTTTTTTCCAAAGAATTTTTTAATAGAAAAATATTGAAAACCGTTTAAGCAATGTCAGAAATAATTAAAGTGGACTTTTATACAAGTACGTAGAATAAAATATTAAATATGAACTTACATACGTTCCTTTATTTTCCTTTAGTTATTAGCAATTAATTAAATAAAATTAAAACGGATAGTAAGGCTTTGTAATTCTTAAAGAGTTTAAGACCTGGACACTTGAAGTATAAAATTTTTAATTTTAAATCTTGTGGAATCTGACATGCATGTATTCAATAGTAAAATTTAATATAATATAAAAAAATATGTTTCATTCAATTCCACAAATGTTGCCACTTCTTATTGCCATGTTTCCACTCCAAAGCTTATTTGCATAGAAATGAAAATACAAATTCATACAATAAGTAACGAATCTATTCCAATAAATAAATAGAAAAAATTACAATCGTAAAACACATATTTCTTTCTACAAATGTAAAAACATATTTGAGGTATGTTTTGGTATTTTCATGAAAAGAACAACTAAGTTTTAAATAATCTCATTTCATACACTGAACATAAATAAAATAAAAAATATTTTTTATTTTCAACCTAAACAAAAACTTTAAAATCAATAATTAATTCAACATGTAGTCGACCTTAACACACATGAACAAAACATTTTTATTAAATACTTTTTTCAATGTTTAAGAACAAAAATATTTTTTGAAAATCTTAAGTTTATCGTTTGTTTTTAGGGTTTCAATTCGCTTAAATCTTACTATGTACTACTCTTACTATGTACTACTCTTACTTAATAATGATTAATTCCATTTAATTTGTTAGAAGAAACGACTGTGAAACATAAGTAAAGATGAGAAATTAAACTCCTATTTTTTGAAAATTTCCTTTTTGTTCAGTGTATTTAAAATAAGTGTATGGATATGTGCTTTGAATATGAAGTAGTATCAATTTTGACTTAAAATAAATTTTACCTCAACCGAACGCTGTACCCTTATCCAATAATAAACTTTTTTCATTATATTTTCCTTTTATTCTGTGGAAGTAAGAGGTAATTTCATCGGTAAAACGTTGAAGGCATCAAATGGCAAAAGTTGTATAAATAACAACAACGTAAATTATACATGCAAATGTACAAAACCAACACTACGAGATGAGCAAATGACATTAAATAAAGCAAGGTTACAAAAATGAAAAAAAAAACATTTCACAAGAAATAAAACACAAAAAATTAAGAAGAAAAGCCAATATTACAATGAAATTTATAAAAAATCCTAGATATTTCGATTGCTTATATGAAAATGTTAGAAAATTTAAAATGCTTTATTTTTCAAAACTAATAGATGTTAATTTCTTAAAACAATTTAATATAAACGCTACCACTTCCTTTTTTTTTTAATTTCTTTTGAAACAATATTCTCGCTGGTTTCTCAGTGCTATTATTATCAGATCTTTCAATATCCATAAGTTAGTGGCGTTGAAAACGAAATATTTTGAGCAAATTTTATTGAAGGAGTTCATTTTTATTTCAAATGTGCAATTGCACGTGATCCCGATATTCAATTTGCAAGCTTAACCTTAACGTAGATGAACATGCTCTTTACACTATTTTCATTTTTACTAAGGAAAAATTCAATTGAATCTTAAAAAGACTAAAGTGATGTGTTTTAAATTGAATCTTTGCAATATATTGATATATATTAACCATTTTACTAATATAGCGTAAAACATAAACTATTTGTTTAGACAAAAACAGAGTTATACGATTAAAACCTCAACATCAATGAATTTTGGGAGCATTAGAAAGAAAATGCATAAATAACACTAACACTTTTCATTAGTTTAAATTTCCATTGAAAAATTTTTAGAAGTTTTATTTTGAACTAGTACTTTATTCGAAATTAAAACTTGACTTAAATCAAATGTCAAAAATTATAACAGAATTTAGTTCTAGTTCTTTATTAAAATGAAACATAAAAGTATGCAAAATCGCATGGCAATCATAATGACATGCTTAGGTACACTGTTGTAACTTTCTTTGTTTTTTCTGGCAAATCACTTTCAGTACAAATGCTGATAAAGGAGAAAAAGTCAATAATCCAATATTATTTGTGATAGCTTTGTAATGGCTGCAGAAATCAAATATGGTAAATGCTTTTCTGATCATTAAGCGGATTTTTTAATTAGCGTCAACTTAATGGAATAACCCACTACTAAAAACTGAATATAAAACAAGAGTGAGATAGAAAACAAATAGAAAACATTAGATTTCTTCAAAAAATTTTTACAAAAAAAGGAAATAATAGAAAAAATAGATAAACAAAAAAGAAACAAAAAAAATATTCCTCCGGTAAAAATGAATTGGATGAAAATTGTTTGCCGTTTGTTTTTGCTATTAAGTATGATTTCTTTAGTATAGCAATCACACTAGTATTTCACTATATCTCGAGAAAGATTTAACCTATTTATTGCTGCAACATAATTATTTATGATTTCAAGCGTTTTTAAATTGGTTAATAACTAGTGGTTGGTCTTGGTTTTTATAACAAATCTTAAAATCCAAAAATTAAAATTACGAACAAAAA
Source organism: Gymnosoma rotundatum (assembly GCA_916610165.2). Classification (NCBI taxonomy): domain Eukaryota; kingdom Metazoa; phylum Arthropoda; class Insecta; order Diptera; family Tachinidae; genus Gymnosoma; species Gymnosoma rotundatum. Next base: position 88,197,470 of record OU744336.1, read on the forward strand.
AGACACATTTCATTAAAATTTAAGCAATATTCTTTATTTTATTCCTAATTAGTTTAGGTATCTGATCTGGACAGAGATTTTAATATAATTACAAAGTAACAAAGTTCAGGGTAAGCAAGTTTTTTTTAAATGAGGTACTTTATGTAGAGTTTTAATATTTAAAAATAATAAATTTATTACCTACTACCGGTCAAATAGTCTGTTAACACAATGAAGGTTGCTTCTATTTCTTTATGGTATTCTATGAGATGACATAAACTGATATAATGGATTCAAGCAAGTTTACATGATTTTGGTAAAATATATTTTCTTAGTTAAACTTATAAAATTACGGACTTTTTTATTTTATTTGATAAATGACTAAATATAACTTGTAGGCCTTGTTGAACACATCATTTTTGCACTTTTGGGATTTCCGATATAACCTCTAAATATAATATTTCGAAGTCCAAAAAGAAAAAAAGATGAATACGGCTTTACAGGCAATTACCAGTTAATACATGTTAATATCTTAATATTTTTCATCACATAACAGTTGATAGCTCTTTATGATAATAATCCCATTAAAAAAATTTACAAGAATAAATATTGATATCTCTAGCCCTATAAATTTGAGTATGTAGTACACTCAAAATATTATGTAGGTAAATTTAAATGAAAAACCACTTTTAACAACTACTTTTTCATTTAAATTAAATGTAATTTATAATTGTTTGTGAATGTTGATTTTATAACTAACAAAATATGTAAAAACAAGTAATTTTTCTTTTATTCCAACGCACGAAAAACAATCTACCAGAAAAATAAAGGTACTGTTTTTTCATTTATTTCAATTAACAAAATTTAACCTACCAAAACATTAAAAATAACTGTTTCTGTATTTATTTTAATTTATAAAATTTAACCTACTAAAACAGTAAAATTAACTGCTTATTTCTTTTATTCCAACCCTCTAAAAATAACCTACGAAAACAATAAAAACTACAGATTTTTTATTCATTTTAAACATAAAAGGTCTCAATTTATTATTTTATTAGTTATATTATTTTGGTACATAAATGCTATTTTTTCTTCTTCTTTTTTATTTGCAGCATATTTTTGTTCTTCCTTGAAATTATTCTATGCTGAAAAATAATGTAATTTTAAAATTTTGTTATAGTTTATCAACCAATACTTAAAGTTCATATCGCTCATTTAGTGGTAGAACGCCTTAACTCAAAAAAAAAATCATTTCGAGATAATCGCAGTTGAAGTTTTTGACTTGTTCTTACCATCTAGAAAAATGTCAGACTGCTAAAGTTCTCATACAGTTAGTAAAATGATTCAGAAATAAATCATCCATTTAAGAAAACTTTTATCAAAATTATATTATATACAGTCACAAAACGAAATTTGACGATGTTTTAGAAAGCGATATGATCTTCACGTTATGAAGTTTACTCCAAAACTCAACGACTACTTATTGACAAACAAAGTTTCGAAACATGAAAAGAAATAACGACTTACGCTCTTAAAGCGTTTCACGTACAAAGGGCATAAATAAATTGACTAACAATTCTGTATGATTAACACAAAAATTTTAAATTTTGAGTGATGTATGTATTACTAAATGAGCGATATGTCTGTAATTCAAATCTTTAAATAAGCTACATACCTTGCTAAAATCTTTTAAATGTTAAAGACCACAAAATATATATTTCCTATATTCTGTATCTGTAAAAAGGGAACATTATTTTATAAAACATAATGCAAATTGTAATGTAAAATACTTACCAATATATTTTTGATGTTTTCCTACCATAAATTATTTTGTTTTAAATGTATTTTTTATAAGTGACATATTTTCCAAAAGTTAATATCTTTTTATTTTATATTTTAAAGCTATTGTAAAATAGTGCTTTTCCTCTGACAAACTTTTGTTTTAATTAAGTATTTCATTTTTACTGAAACAAGGTAAAAATTAATTGATAATTTTGACTGCACCGAAAATCAGTATATTTTTGTCGTTTGTTTCTCTAACAACAGTCAAAAAAAGTTAAACAAAAATTTTCTTCCTAAACTAACCATATTTTCATTTATTTTTAACTTTACTGAAAACTTCTTAAATAAACTGCAAACAGTTAATGTTTAAATTTTTTGAGTGTACTTTTGGTAACTCTGAATTATTAAATTGTAAGGATATTTTGAAAATGAAATTTATATTTTCGTAAAACAAACAATCAAGTATTTTCAAGGAAGTTGTCAATTTCGTTTGAATTTTCGTTGAGAATACGTACACTCAAAAAATTTGAACATTAACTGTTTGCAGTTTATTTAAGAAGTTTTCAGTAAAGTTAAAAATAAATGAAAATATGGTTGTTTTAGGGAAGAACATTTTTATTTAACTTTTTTGGACTGTTGTTAGAAAAACAAACGACGTAAATATACTGATTTTTGGTGCAGTCAAAATTATCAATTAATTTTTACTTTGTTTCAGTAAAAATGAAGTACCTAATTAAAAAAAAGTTCGTCAGTAGAAAATCACTCTTTTACAATAGCTTTAAAATATAAAATAAAAAAATATAAACTGTTGGAAAATATGTCAGTTACAAAAAAAAATTAGAACAAAATAATTTATGTATGTAGGAAAAATATCAAAAAAATATTGGTAAGTATTTTACATATGTAGTATTTAAAATTTGCATTTTATTAAAAAAAAAATATGTTCCCTTTTTGCAGGTAGAGGATGAAGAAAATAAATTCTGTACTATTTAGGCAGGTAGCCGTGGTGCCACAGTCTACTTGGGTCCATTGTTGGTCCCAAATTAAGGTCAGTAATTTAAATTTTTTAATTACAGATATATCGCTTATTTAGTAATATAACGTCATAACTGGAAATTTAAAATTTTGGTGTTAATCAGATTTTTTGCCATATTTTTTATGCCTTTTATACTTTTCACTTTTGAAGAGAACGGCCCGTTATTTCATTTCATGTGTAGAAACTTTGTTTGTCAAAAAGAACAACAAATTTCAGTTGTGGAGTAAACTTCATAACGTGAATATCACATCGCTTTCTACAACATCGTGACATTTCGTTTTGTGACTGTATATATGAAAGGTGATCTTTTTAAAATGTATTATCTCGCAATGATTTTTTTGAGTTAAGACTTTCTAGTAGTGAATGAGCGATATGTACTTTAAGTATTGGTTGCACAAATATAAACAATATTTTAAAAGTACATTATTTTTTCAGCATGGAATAATCCTGAAATCCGATGATTTTCAAGAAGGAACAAAAATAAGAAGAAAAAAATTTTTGTGTCAAAATATGTAGAATAAATTATCAGTAAATAAAGTAATAACTTTTAATGTTTAAAATAAATAAATAATCTGTAGTTTTTATTTTTTTGGTAGGTTATTTTTTGGAGAGTTGGAATAAAAGAAAAAGCAGTTAATTTTACTGTTTTAGTAGGTTAAATTTTATAAATTAAAATAAATACAAAAACAGTTATTATTAATGTTTTGGTAGGTTACATTTTGTTAATTGAAATAAATGAAAAAACAGTACTTTTTAATTTTCTGGTAGGTTGTTTTTTCGTGCGTTGGAATAAAAGAAAAATTACTTGTTTTTACATATTTTGTTAGTTATAAAATCAACATTCAAAAACAATTGTGAATTACATTTAATTTAAATGAAATGTAAGTGGACCGTTTTTTAAATGAAAAAGTAGTTGTTAAAAGTGTTTTTTCATTTAAATTTACCTACGTAATATTTTGAGTGTACACTGAAACAACATTTTAAATGCAACGTTTTATTCAGCTGAATTTATGATCTCATATTGAGTTGCAAATTTAGTTTTGGTTTTAAATAAATTTGATTTTGGAACTGAATGAAATAAAACAAAAAGTTTAATAATAATTTATTAGACATTTCTTTAAACTTGTATTCGTTTCTTTTCAAGATGCCTTTGTCTCACTTGCTTTGTTTTCCTTTTTTTAATTAATTTTTGTATCTTTTTATCTTAGTAGAACAATGTTAAAAAAAGGGAAAACTAATAAAATCCGAGGAACAGCAGTTGCAGCAGCTAAAAAAATCTTACCTAGAATTTAACTTCATACCATTTAGAATTTTACTTGCGCTCCTCTTTTGCTGCGCCAACTATAAATTTAGTATAAAAGAAGAATAGACATAAAAATGTATTTTCTATTTTCTATTTTAGTAGTAAGTTTGCAAAACCGAAGCAAATATTTAATGTACAAAATACCTGAAACTCAATATAAACTCGAAATTAAAAACTCCCTGTTTCCTGGCGTTGTAAATTTTTCTTACCAAAATATCGAAACTGCCTTGTGGTTGTGTATATTGTTTAATTTATTTTATTCTATACCACTCTATTTCCTTATTAAATCCTTTACACGTTAGATTGTACGCGTTCACTTACACGTATTAAAAGTAAAAAAATTGACTTAAATCTTCCATGTGAGTTTATTGAATTCCATCCTTTATCATTTGCCATTTTCGAATACAACTCCCATTCTTAATGCGTCGCTTAATGGTGGTGTGTAATTTGTGTGTTTATTTAATGGAACTCCTCTTTTTTTCAAACATAACATGATGAGCACGTACAGAAAGAAAAGCAAATCAATACACTCTAAGAAACGTTTTAGGAAATTGTTGTTTTCTTAAAACATTCAAAAACAAGAGGTAGAATAAGAAATTATATGTTACTCGTAATAATTAACTTTATAAATGACAGGATCAGGTATAAAAACTTATTGATTAATTCTAAGACAAACTTAATTTAGCTTATTGAAGTTAAATTAGGTAGAAAATATTAGAAATAAAATGTTAATCTTTTCTTATTCGTTAATATGGAGAATAAATTTAAATACTCACTTCCTTTTTTATTGTCTACGAAACTTAGTTTGTAAATCATTATTTTTAAAAACTAAAGATTAGAAAAGAATTTTCGAATGGGACCAGCATATGTATAATTCAAGGTAAACATTGTCAAACATTTCAAATATTGTTTATTTTAAAACGTGTTTTTAAGACAAACAATTAATTCTCCTAATTTAACTGACATACTGATTGTAACATTAACATTGACATTAATAATCATCCTCAACAATACATATTTTTATATGAAATTACACCAATTACAGCTTAAATTTTTTCTATAAATAATCGTTTAGTAAAACCAACAATGACAAACATCTAAAGTACTGGGTACGTAAGTACTGGGTACGTAAGTACTGGGTACGTAAGTACTGCCTGATTTTTATTACACCGTACTTCTTCATTTACATATATTAAGTTTTTTTTCAAATATCTGTTAATTGAACTTTCTGCATTTTATTTTTGGTTTCTTATTATTTTGTGGTTTAATCTTATACTATTTGTTTTGTTCTCTAACAAATATATTAGATAATACACAAATTAAAGGTCCCTGTAAATCAAATACAAAATTTAATTGCAAGCACACAATTAATTACTTATAATTTTTTTTATAATAAAATGATTTAATTAAAAGTTTTAAACATATGTTCACAAATATACTATTCTAGTATTAATTTAAATTTGTCGACATTTTGTGCCTGTAGGCATTTCGAATTGCTTGAGAAGGACACAAGTTTTGACAGAAAATTTTTCGAAATAAAAACAGGTAATAGTGCTATCTTCGGAGATGCCGAATCTTATATACCTTTCACCATATAGGTAAATCTAGTTTAGTGAAGTAACTCCAATCAAAAAGCAAATATTGGGGTGATAAAAAATTAAAAATAAGAAAAACTTAAGTACAACATATTTGTAATTCTACATAAAAATGACATCGGCTCTTCATGAGTTAAGCATTTTTAAAAGATTTTAGTATTTCCTGAAAGATCTCTTCAAAATTCAAAGCTTTTACATAAAAATGTCATCGGCTCTTAATAGGATAAGCATTTTTAACAAATTTGGGTATTGCCTTAAAGATCTCTTCAGAAGCTTTTAAATGATACCCATATTAATATTTTAAAAAAATTTGAAAGTTCAGAGGCACGAAGCTAGAAAAAATTATTTTTTAATTGTCTATAGCCCCATATATTTGCTTTTTTTATTCGATTGGAGTTACTTCAGTTTTCCAAATGATGTGCAAAAATTATAGGTAGGCGTGGTGGTTTGCCCGCTGGCTCGAAGCACATGGGCCGAACTTGCTGATTTCTGTAAGTACCTCTTTTGACACTTTGTCTGATCGATTGGAGTATTTAAATTTTATTTAGCAAATCTAGTGCCTTGGAAAACTTGATTTTAACAATAACATCGACAGACGGACGCACATCGCTCAATCAACTTCGCTTTGCATGAGAATTTAGAATATATATACTTTATGGGGCGGAAATAGATATTGTAGAAACTACATTTTGTGGTGGAGTGTATAATAAATAACAATAACCTTGTTTTTGAGTTTTATTATTTGGATTCGATAATCATGTATATATTTTGCATTATTTTTTCTATGTCAGCAAATAGGACAGCAGCAGACAATTTGATATATTTTCTTAGATTCAGTTTTTAATTTTTTGGCATCATTGCCATTACCTGTGTTTACATATGTACTTATAGTTACACATTCTTTCAGTAAGACTCTGTGAAAAAAATGTGGAGATGGTTGGCATATAATGCTTAGCGATAACCCAACAACTGACACTGACTTGCAATGCCGCGTCCACTTTAAGTAAAACCTATTACGAATACCAAGATTTTCTTATTTGCAGATTTGAATAAAGGAAAATGTCTGTCATGACAGTGGCAAAAAATTTAATGGAGCTTTTTTAGCAAGAAAATTTAACGCTGAAATGTAACTACACATATAAGCAACTTTAGAAGCTGCTGTTCATGCTGAAATAATTGACGTTCATATGTATGTAAAAATAAATTTGGGGATAAGTAATTCCTGCCAAAGAACCGACTTCCAAACAGATTTAATCTATTTGTCTACATACATCAAATTACATAACCATTGGGACACCCTTTTATTCCATCCCCAAACTTTATACTTGTTATAGTGGACTTATTATTTCTACCGTCTGTCTGCAACTATTCAACAGTTTGGAAATATATATGTAATCATATACGAGTATACTTATATCAAATAACAGAAACTATAGGGGCACGCTCAAATTTTCAAATTATAATTTTATAGTTGCTGATGTAGTAAACTTAGCAATCAGGTTCTTTGTAAATTTCAGCCGTTGTCTATAACGGTTCAACAGTACGCACTTTAATTTTTAATTTTGGCTTTAACGTTTAAAGCAATTTCCAAGCGTTTGCCTATAACGGTTCAAAAGAAAGGCCCAAATAGGTAAATTTACGTCGGGATAGCCTTTAATTTTTAATTTAATTTTAAGGCGGTGCCTTTAATTTTTGAAATTATGAAGTGATTTTAAAAGGGGTCCATACTGCAATCAATACCTTTCCAATACAAACAATTTTCTGGAGGCTCAAATATAAAGAAGCAAAATTCAGTCGAATCTCCTTTTTCTTCTTTTTTTTTTTGAAGTCGGTTAAAAACAATTTTGATACTTGCCAGTTTCTTGTTCAAAAAAAAACAAAATTTTTACATTAAATTTGTGGTGATTAGTATTTTAAGCTTAATACCTTCTCTTTATAATTAGAAGAATTAATACAAGAGACAAATATAAATTTATTAGGCAATAATTCGCCATATTTTCTATACCAACTATTCAGCCGTTTTCGTACAGTAAATGATTTTTTGCTTAAGTTAAGTTTATCGCGCACTCTTTTCATAATTTTTTATAAACCATAGCAAAAGGAAGCACTTGAAATGGATGAGCGTCAAGCGCTTACGCGCACTAATTTAAATTTAAAATACATTTTGTAAACAAACTGACGCAACTAAGAACAACGTTGCAGCTAACAGCACATGAAGTCTACATGTATAAACGGGTTTATACAATAAAAAAAATTATAAAATCACTATATTAAAGATCCTTAAACAAAAATCAAACATGTATATATCAGTGCTTTCAAAAACTCACGACATATGGTAAGTTTTTGTCCAACGTAAAAACTGTTTACCCAAAGTTAAAAATGGCACAATCGATTTTAGATTTGCTTTTAGATTTTAAAACTTCTTAATTTTAAATATTTTTTTTAAGTAACTCCTAGTGGATATAACTAAAAGTATTCATATTTTCGGATCTCACTGTGCCAAAATAGATTAAGCTATAAAAATAAGAATTAATTTATTACCTTTAGCCGTAATCCAAATGCATATTTCGAATGTTCTTCATGTATTTTAAAACAGAGCATCTGAAAAAAAAATTCAGTTAAGAAAACATTCATTTTTGATTTGCGTGTTTTAAAATAAATAAATATTAAATAAAACAAACATAAATACGATATAAAACACTTATTTGATTATAATGTATCTTATTTTTGCTTTTACATAGGAATTACGTTTCGCTAAAATACTATCGAATATTTTAAATTTGCTTGAAACAATAAAAATGATATAATCTTAATAAATGTAAAAATAGCTTCACACATACTTAAAACAAAAAAAAAAAAAAAAAAAAATTGAGAAAATATTATTTTTGAAAGTTCCTGACATTATTTGTAGTATTTTACAGAGAGTTTTTATTACAGGCAATGATGTCAAATATCTATATCAAAAACATGAAACCAAAGAATTTTATATCAAATTTCAGGTGAAGGAAAGAGCAGTGATAAATGTCTAAAGACTCTACTTGAGTTATGGTATGTTAAGTTTGCGATCATGTTTGTTAAAAAGTTGTGTTTTTAATGTTTATTATAATGTTATACTCAATGTTTATTATAGCATTTTATCTGATAACAAAATCCATTATTTCTAAAAACTTTAAGAATCCTGTAATGGTATCGGATTAATGTTGCATGAAAGTTAATTAAAAATCAATGAATTTTTAAGGCATCATATTGTTAAAGGCAAAATTTTCTACCAATTACATTAATGCATAATTAACCGAATAACCTGATAACTTAAAAATTCACATTTTAAAAAATCGTTTATCAAACGGCCGTCAACGTTACAATCAAAAATGATTTTGATTGTAACGTTATAGTCGTCCTTTATTTCTTTATTATTTATTTCTTTTACTTCACTGATTCCCTAATGAAAATGTGTTGGTGAGAGAAGGATTATGAAATGTCGCTCCGTACTTATTTATTTGTTTTCTTGTTTTTTAAACTAGTTTTTAATAGTGTCTTAAAAATGGGAATAAACATAAAAAACTAAAAGCAATTACTAGTTTCGTATAACATTTAAATCATTCTGTTTAGTTAAAAATGATCACACTAAACTATTACACACAAAAAAGTGTTAAAAAACCATATGAATCATTTGAAGTAAAGAAATTAAACAAAAAAAAAACAAACAATAGTACAACAAGTAAACAGAATTACTTAGCGATAAAAAATCATAGTAGATAAAAATATTCAACAAACATGGCTGTTGCGTTGGCTACGAATGACATTAAGACAGTTTATCTTATTACAAATACTTGAGCAACATGAAAAAATAACCCTGCAAACATTTTCTATCGAAAGTGTCACAACATCGTTACCTAATGGCGTTGATATTTGTCGCAAATAATATCGAATTCTGATCTAAATAGCATCCCCAGTCGGGAAGGAACTTACCACTGCAGTGATACAACTATTGGGAAACTATTTAGCTTCTCTAAGAAGGATAAAAATTGAGTATTCTGGTAGTCTCATATCTGTCTGTTAGAAGTGTAAAAAATGTGACTTCTTAAAATATGGAATATATATATATTGTAAAACTATATATATTGTAAAACTAGAATGCGAATTATGACACAGAGTTTAAGAAAACCAAAAATATTTTGTTTTTTAATTTATAAATAAATTGTTTGCAAACACAAATCTACTTACAGCTAAAAATAACTTTCATTTTATTTATATCGTATTTTTTTCTGTAATTTGTCTTAACATTTTTAATAAATCATGCACTTTTAACATAACAAGTTGAACTAAATGACATTAAAATTTTTATTTATCTGTAACATTAATTAACTCACTCATAGTAGAGTCAAAAAAGCGATCAATATTCGATATCTATGCAATTTGTTTTTGTAATTTTTTGAAAAACCAACTTATTATCATCTGGTAGTTGAAAAAAAAGTTACTCTTAAAAGAACATTTTTAAGGGAAAGGTTATTCATATTATCTTTTTATCAAACTAATTTCTAGTAGATGGAAAAAGTGTTTGTTAGAAGATATTAATTCGACAATAACGATTTTTTCTTTTTTTTTTTCTTGTAAAACTGCATTTTTAATCTAAAGAAGTAACGAAGAAGTTACTTCTATCGAATAGTGCTTTGCAAAATGCTTGTTGTGTATGTAACTCCGTTCATTTGATTGTGTTTATGTAAAAGTAATAAAAGAAAACAAATTTCATATCAGTACTACAGCAGCATCAAGCAAAAAATATACACATAAAAGAAGGCGTTTTTAAATGTTTATTTGTTTCCATTTCAAAAGAAATTCAATACATTTTATAAAATTTTCTTTTCACAAGTAATTTTGTAATACAAAAATATTTTAAAATATGTATTCAAAGGCGTTAAATCTAAAGTAGCAAACAAACACCATAAGAAAAAACATAGCGGAATTGCCAATTCTAAAAAGTATTATATCACGTAATTATAAATGTAAAGGTCATTATTTTATTAATAAATTATTGAAATTTACAAAATTAAACTGACATTAAAAGAAACCTTTCTTAAAAGTGTTTAAGACTAGCTACACTCAATATATCGATTTCTCCTTTGTTCTGTTTCAAGAATTAGGAACCAATATTTTTTAAAACATGTTTGGTTTATATAATTTTTGCTGTGAATTTAAAAAAAGGAGAAAAAAATCTTAGGAACAAGTTGGACTGAGTTCATGATAAATGTATTTGCACCTGTGTATATTGTACTTCTTTTAATAAGTGAGCGGTCGTAAATCAATAACTTTTAAAAAGATTTTGTGCTTCTTTTGCTTTGCTTTTAACAAATTGAAAATTTTTCGTAATTTTATTGAGTACATTAATTAATTTTAATACTTAAATAAATAAAAAGGAAACTATTTCATTTTAAAACATTTTCGTTAAGTCTTAACAGATTTCCAAAATTTAACGGCAGGTAAACAAATATTTTTTAAGAGAAGTAGCACTTCAGGCAATTACACCTATTTAGTTATTTTTGTAACCGTGATACATTCCTTAAGCAAGGAAAGAAAGGGAGAAAGATAGATATATCCATTTAATAAGCTATTTAACATCTCCGGCGAGTATGCTATAAAGATGTACCGACGAAAGAGGCTGCATGTTGTAATATTAATACTGAATATGTTTTTATACCAGTAAACAGAAAAAAAAAACATTTTTTTATTTTGTGATTGCCGCAAGGGTTGAACCATGGCCAACCCGATTTTTAGTAAACGTGATTACCACCATGACTACAGCAGCCTTTGATAAAAAAAACTCTCCATCTGTTTGTGAATTAATTGCTATCAATTTTTAATTTTCAGAAAATCGTTTGACAGTTCTACCTTAATTTTATTGGACAATAAATTTAATTACATATAACTTCATTAACTAGTTCGAGGTCTCAAGCAACATCTAATTATGCTTAATTATTTTTGTAGGCATGACATTGCATAAAGTATAGGAAGAGAATGATGCAGACTCTAGTCTTAAAACCTAAGATCCATGTTAGTTCCTCAATACAAATCCTGATCTTAAGTCGAACCGCAAAGATCTTCAGGCGATATTAAAATAATCACTTTGAAAGTTATTTACGGTCAATATCAAATAAAATAACATTTTCGGTTTGAATAAAATCCAGCTTAAGTTTAATAATAAAATATTTCGTTGGCCACTTTAACCATACATAAGTAATCATTCGAACTATCTACGTTGTAGATATCTTCAGCTGTTGCAATGCACTAATATTATAAACAGAAAACTTGTCGAATTAACGGAATTAAGGACAAATTATTAAAGATTCTTAAAAGCCAAACATCATTCAATTTTGTAATTCCAGTTCCAAAATATTATACTCACCTTGTTATGCCAATTTTATGTAAATATTGTTTTATATGAAAATAGCAAAAACCTGCCATAGTATTTCGAAATTGTATATACTGATTATTTAAAAGTGTATACATTAAGAAGCCCTGAACACCTCGTTAAATAAATAAGAGATAATTATCTTTTACGAATGATGGGTCTCAAAAGTCAAAGAAACAAACAATGGATTAATTTTACTCTAAAAGCTAATTAATGTCTTAGTATATTTTTCTATAAAACAAATGTGCCTGCCGTTTGGTTAATAATTTTAAACATGTAGATGTCAATCAAAGGCAGACAAGTTCAAGTGCACAAATCAGTTAAAGTCATGAATGCTCTCATCAGTTTATTAACAGGAAAGTACAGAAAGTTAAAAAGCAACAAATAATAAAAATAATATCAATATGAAAATTTATTATTTAAATCTATTTTATGCTAATCTACGTTATTTGTACGTGATTAATTCAAATGATATTCTCATTAATTTATTTTATTTGAAAGCTTCTGTTATACACTTCATTGACCATACGCTACTGCTTTTCTATAGAAAAATGCTCAGTTTTGGCTTATTGGTACCTTAATAAGCAGTAAGTCCAAAATTTGTGTAAAGAGCACCCAGTGGTAGTTTAAGAGCTATCAATGCACTCTGAGCAATGCATTGTTGGTGAGATACCAGCAGAAATGCTAGAAAACTTGGAGCTTATGGATGGACCATCTAAGGCGTAGCAGACAACATATACAAGAAGTTACTTTTAAGGAAAATAACAAGAACTCATTTATCGGCCCAAATAAATGTTGCATTTTTTTAATGTTTAAAACCCAAACGATTAATAAATCAAATCGTCCTTCATTAAATTATCAATTCTCAAATTTAGTATAAACCAAAACATGTTCATTAGTAACGAAAAAAAAACTAAAAGTGCTTTGCTAAAACGAAAAGAAATTGGAAATCTTTTCAGAAAAAACTATATTGAATATAGACATATAAATACATAAAAAAGTTATAAATGTGTAATTACTATGGAAGTACTAGTAAAGTATAGGCCGACTCATCAATACTTGCTTGATGATTTATTGCATAACATTTTTACACTTCCTCCAGTCAATATTCTTTAGGTTTTCTTTCCAAATAAATAATTTGAAAAAATTATTCTTTAAAAAAAAAATATTATTTAACGGGAGACCTTCTAACCAAAATATATTTATTTATACAAAGTTCCTTCAGGCATGCAAGTCGTAAATAATAATTATAAATAAATCGTTCAACGATGATATTATTCTTATAATATGTATATATATTCCATTATACTTTGTCTGTTTCCCAAATGTAAATAGTTTAATTATTTTTATCAAACTTTTGTTTATACGTGAAAAACTAAATATTCCAAAAAAAGCAATAAAACTAACAAGAGCATCAGCAGGGAACGATAACCAAAATCATAGCCACAGACATAAGCTTTCGCAAGATAAAAGTTATAACTCGATAAACGAATACTCTATTACCTACTTAAATATTTTTCTATAAAAGTGGCAAAAACTAAACTTATAATTACACAAGATTAATGAAGACTACTTTTTACACAATTTCTCTGCACATCCGTATGTTTGTTTGTATGTATAGAACAAAAATAGATTTCCATGTTTTATTTCTTCGATATTTTGTTTTATATTTGTACAGCTGTAAACACTCATGTTTTAGCCTAGCCTAAGACTCAATTTCACATACTTATGCAACTTTTAATTCGGATAAAGCTCGTTGGTAAACTGTTTTTTACTCTCGTGGAAGAAGAAGAAACACAAAAAGTAATTGCATCTTATTAATATTAAAATCAAACTGTGCTTGACTCGTGCAAATACAAATATTTCATGATATTCTCATTAAATATTTTTTATTTAAAACTACAAATTGTAATGTAATACTTCGGTGAAAGCATATTCATATGGCCGTTTCACTACTGGTCATATAGCTCATCAGAAGATTCTACCCAAATTTTGTATAACAAAACTTGAAAGTCTTATATCAAAAGCGAAATTAATTAACTGAGAACTCCATTAAATCAATAAGACAAAAAGACAATAACAACTCAAAAATGTTGTATTCAAAAACACAGCAAACATTCAGTAACTATTTTTATTTTTTCTTTAATTTTTCTACATAAGGGGTCCCATCGGGAACCATTCATATGTATTTGAAAGATTCAATGAAAAAATAAGAGCAAAAATTTAAAACAATTTTTATTAATAAGCAGTGTGCACCTTCAAATATATCAATATGAAAATTTATTATTCGAAATTTTTTAAATTTTAATATCATGAAATATTTATACGAGTATTTGAAAGAATTAAGCACGTTTAAAGTTAAAAAAAAAATTAAAAATATTCCGAATAATAAATTTTCATATTAATTTTAAAATTATTTTACATTTAGGAAAATTGACTTAAGTTATGAAAAAGAAATTCGCAAGAAAATTTAATAAATGGTGTTTTAAAATTTTTTTTTCTTGAACACAAATTATTACAATCTGAGAGAAATTACATAAATTTTCCAACGCTTTCCCAGATTTTGCCTAAACGCTATATTCGCCCTAAAGTTGCATGTATCTAAGAAGTATTTGGGTTAAAAAAAAACGATCCTCTCGTTGTTATATTCAGGATACTACCATAAGGAAGTGCTGACAGACACAGGTCGAGTCAGCCCTGCCATCAAAAAGGCTGTAGATATATTATAAGAGTTTGATTAAGAACAGTTTTCATTTTTTTTCGTTTTCACTTACGAATTAACATTTATTATATTACACTGGCACTTAGTTTTGCTATTTTTTTAGAATTTTTTGAAGTAATGACAGTTAAGTTAGCATTTTTAGTTTAGGCTTTACTACGTTCCTTTGTGTGATAAATTTTATAGAAAACCGCAGACTAAATCTTTTGGATATAAGCAGAATAAGATATCTTTCCTGCTCTGACACACAATTTCTTTATGATCTTTATTTAAAATAAAACTTCTCTGGAAGTAAATGATTCTGGAGAAAAGCGTGTTGGAAAAATATCGCACTACTTCACTAATTACCAGTTATTTTTTAAACGTATCGAAAATGACTTGATCAAAATGCTTTATTTAAAGCATTTGATAAAAAGAAATTGAGATTGAAAACACTTGCAAGCTACCAATTACCTTAGAAAAACTTTCAATGCCTACCTAATGCAATTTAGAAAAATTTTAAATTATTTAAAAATACTTCATATCCGAACTTTTAGGAACGTATTAACAAAAAACCTTGTATAAATTTGCGAAGAATTTTAAAATTTAGGATGAATCCTGCTTTTGATTTTTGTAGGGAAAAATATCAAAAATTATTTTCCAAATTTATGATCGCTTTATTTTGTAAAGTTAATTTATCATATTGCTTTTAGTTTTGCTTGAAGAGCTTAGGAATATGCTTCCTTTCATATTTTCGAGATCTGCCAATGATTTAAAAAATTCATCAATTTGTGTCACATACGAGTACATTTTTACGTCACATACTTTTTTACGTAATACAAAAGATTTGTTTATGAGTTTATTTATGTAATGTTAATTTTTACGGCTACTCTGGATCTTAATTACAACTCAACGGCAAATAATATTTATTTATTAAAACTCCACAATAGTCACAGCAGCGATGCTATTGTGCAACAAGAAAAAAAATTAAGAAGGCTTATATGATTGTATCAGCGCAGAATAACAGCATTTCAACAACTATAGCAATTTTCACTTAAAACGAAACTTTTAGAATATTAGGAGGAGCCAATGCGCTAAAATAAGAGCGCTACATATGGTTATGCCGAATCTTATGTACCCTTCACCATGTATGTAAATCTAGTTTAGTGAAGTAACTCTAATCAAAAAAGCAAATATTTGGGTGACAGAGCATTAAATATAAGAAAAAACTTAAGTAATACATACACATTATATTTCATAAAATTGTCATCGTCTCTTAATGGGTTAAGTCTTTTTAAAAGTTTTTTGTATTTCCTTAATGATCTCATCACAAGCTTTAAATAATACCCACCTTGATATTTAAAAAAATATGGGCAAGCGCAAATTTTTTCACTTGATGTTTTTTTCTTATTTTTGATTTCCTAGCGCCCTATATAGTCGTTTTTTTTGTTTGGGGGTTACTTAATTGTACCAAATAATATGGAAAAATTAGAGGTAAGCGTGGTGTTCTGCCTTCTGCGTCTAAGAGCATGGACCGATCTTGCTGATTTTCAAAAGCTCCTCTGTTGACACTATGTCTGATCGATTGGTGTTTTTAGACAGACAGCCGCACATTGCTCAATTACAAACGGAATGACAAACTTATACCCATTTTCCACTTTTTGTGGTGAAGGGTATAAAAAATACCCATTATTCAAGAACTAGACAAATTTTAAACCACTATAAGGCACGCTCGCCTAAGTATTGTATGTTTGAATGTTTATACACAAGTTATACACACATTCATATGTACATGCAAACAAACAAATCTTTAACAAATCCGGGCGTCATGATTATGAGTTTTGGTAACTAATGCCATTTTCTGCTTCTGCTGCTGCTTTACTTAAGAAAATGAACCAACGTTCTACAAAACAAACGAACCGAAAGGGTAAAAATTGGTAGTTGCAAAAGTACCGTAAATAATGTCTAAAGCAACCAGCAGACAAGGACGGAGAAGAAATAATAATAGTATTGTTTTTTTTTTAACTAAAAACTTTTAACAATATTTACAACATGGATATTGGTGTGATGCGACAGTGAAGCGCAATCAAGAAAAATAAATTTATTTGTAACTTTATAAAAATTTGTACAAGTCTATTTTAGAAGTGCATACAAACTATGAGAAGTGCATTTTAGTTGTTTCAGTACAAACACTTTCCTTCTGTTATTGTTCTGTTCCGTGCTGTTCTGCTTTTTAAATTGTTGTGATTAGTTTTTCTGTAACAACATATCAGCTGTTTGTATACAATTTTTCACTCACACTACCAAACAACTTTCAAGTATTTTAACGTTGTATTCTATTTTCTACTGATTCGGACGGAACAGAACATCAAAGTAAGGCAAACCACAAAGACATATATTTTTAATTCAATAGAAACTGAATGAAAAGTAAAAACTAATTCTGCCTTAAAATTATGAATTTTTGAATACGTTTATTTAACAGACACAATGAAGAAATAAAAATAAAGCAAGGATATACAAGTGCTGATTTCCGCGCAAATCCAAACATTTTAAGAGAGTGTACTATGTAGTAGGTGGATCTATGATGCAAATACTATCGGCTAACCATAAGATGTAGTAAACACTAAACAACAACCATACAAATTTGCCATACGAAATGTGTACCATCATTTAATGTTTAAGCATTTTAATCGACATATAAAAAAAAAACAAAACAAATAAAAAATAACATCAATTACTAACCATAAAATACTATTCGAATTTAATTTCGAAATATTGATCCACCTACTTATATTTCATAAGTATTTTATAAGTACACATCTTATAATAACGGCCCTTTACTAAAGAAAGTGCCTGGAAAATGCTTTGTCTGATATTTCACTGACTATCACCTATTGCTTACTAGAAATTACCTGAGTAAACTGTTAGACTGCTTGTTTTCCACGTATGAATGAAATGAAATTTGAAATTTTTGACAACAGTTTGCATTCACTTTCCAAACACTAAAAATAATGCACTTATTTAGACCTCATGAACAGCGCGTCAAAGAAAACCTGTGACCAAGAGAACGCAAAGTACAGAGTTCTATGAAATCGGAGGGACATAACCTTTTGTACATCCTTGATAGAAATTAATGCACAAAAAAAGAAAAAATTAAAAAAATATATTTAATAATGTTTTAGACATCAGATTAATTAAAAACAAGTGGAAAACAAGGAGGCTTTGACGCTTATGACTTGAATTAAAATAATTAATACTACTCGTAATCTCTTAAAAAAAAATAAATAAAATTTGATAAGAGCTTTCGTCAATGCAACTAACAAAATATATTCTGTATGGCATGAAATTATTTGGGGCGACAAAGTTTTTACTTTTGATTTTCATTTCCATCAACGTCATTATCACGGTCGATGTTAAAATTTGACCAAATGTGCAAGGCTTCATTCATTCTGACCAAATGGAATTTTCATACGACACCACACAATCATTTTACTATTTTTTATGTATTTTCTAACATATTTAAGAGCATACGGCTGCATACAAGATAATCAAAATCTTCTCATGACGTTTCTTTATCAATTTAGGTTTTTTTTTTCAATTTACGCTATTCGTTAGCCAACATTTGCTTATCTATATAAAATTTGTCTTGTAGCAGCGTCGGTTTTCATATCTTAATCCGGATTTCGTATCTTAATCGAAAATCTATTTAAACCATTTGCATATAATTTTATTTTATTTCAAGAGGAATTTTATTAAGCTTTTCGTTTACATAAAATCTGGATAATCGCATCATAAGCTTATTCGCAAAAATATCTTAAAATATTTAGACATTGTTGCCATAATTGCCAAAAGTAGATCTAAACTACGAATATTAACCTACACTATACAAGTGGGGAGCAGAATATCATGATATATGTTACACCTCTGTTTAACATGTAATTTCTTAGTGGAAAGAGAAATGACACGAATCTGATTACTAAGTATAAAAAGGACCTGTTACTTTAGTTACCCTACAACAGGTTAAGCGGAATTTGTTTTATTATTTTCTGGATATTTGTGATTTTAAAAAATTCCATTTGAAAATCAAAATTTTAGAACACTGTAATTTATATGCGCTGATACGATTGTATGCAAAAAATTTTCAGTAAATTAAACGAGTTAAGGGATATATTTTGCTTTTACCATTAAATACTAGACTAACTTAGCTGGAGAGGCATATTGTTTTTGTTTTTAAATATTTTTAATACTGATCCTTGTGCTTCATAGAAACTTTTTGTATCTTTATACACGACATAGACGATGTAGCAGGATAATCTGACTTTGGAAATGGTGCCATTATTTGTAAAGTGTTATTTCTATTCTTGATGCAAAAAATTATTCTGCTATGTTGCAGATAATTGTTGAATGAATGTTAAGGTTTTTCAAAAGATTCTACAGGTCGTAGTAAGTTTGACTTATATACTTTCAATAGAAACTCTTTTTTTCATATTTTTTTATTTTGCTCATCCCACTGTAGCAATTATTTTTTTTTATTTATCTTAGAATATGGAAAACCAAATGACAGCTAAATATATATAATTGGTATGGCATGATATGGTTTGAGATGACAAAGTATTATACTTTTTAGTGTTTCTCTGTTTCCTTTTTTTTTCTCTTTTTGCTTTTCATTTCCATCAACATCATTATCACGGTCGATGTTAAAATGTTAACAAACATGCACGGATGAATGGCACCATTCAACTGGACCCAATGGAATTCTCATTATACAGCAAACAATCATTTTACTGTTCTTTATTTTGAATATACATAAATGTTTTCTTAGATTTTGGAAGCATTTCATAAGGCTGCATACAAGATAATGGAATTGTTCACATCAAGTTTTTTTTTTATCAATTTTAGTTTTATTTTTTCAAATATTTATTTACGATATTCGTAAGGCAACATTGGCTCATCTATATTAAATATTGCTTGTGGCACCGTCCCTTATGACCGCCCAACAAAAATAACAGTGGTTATTAGTCGCCAACAAAGGAAAAGTAAACTTGGAATATATAATGGAAAATATATGGATGATTGTATTAACATCCATATTTGATATGATGTACGTGAGCTCATATGTACATAAATGATAATGTTGGTAATATTTATAGGATGCTTTTTATACGTAACAAATATTGTTGTACCCTTATCATACATATTGCCGGATTGTTAGCCCAAACTACATTATTTATTGTCAGTTTTTGCATTTTTTATCTTCAACATGAAAATCTACTTCTGTTTGAAAACATAAAAAAATTTTAAAGTCTTGAAAATCCACTATCGCGTGGCAAGCAACCCAAAAAAACCAATACGAAAATATAATTTTGCTAAAATTATTTAAAAATTTTAGAGTTGTTCATGTTTAAGCATAATAATTTATCTTCATTTAGTACTTTTAAAGTATGAATTACAAAAAATTTTAAAAATAAAATATAAAAATTGATCACTTGTAGTTGATGTAAATTTTCATGTTGCCCTTTTTGCTGCCATGAATAAAACAAATACCATTAACAAAGAGTATGAAATATGCAAATTATAATGTTTTACACACTTTACACTTGAAGGAAACATCTTGCAATTCGACATGCCCTTGTATGGTCAATTGATCGAAAAAAAAAACAATTATATAAAACAGCATTCAACTTGTTTCTTTGTGTACCCGCATAAAGCAGATTACTGATATGCATTTTATCAAGGCTAGAAAAATCCGTCTGGAGCGTATTCATTTATTTAAGTGATAACAAGTTACTCAGTTAGCTTTAGTTTTACAATTAAACACAAATCGGTTGATTTCTGCCGAAAACCTGATCTTCACTTTTTTGCAATATATAATTGCAATTTAAGAAAAAAATAAGAACATTGTAGAGACTTTTGCGCTGATTTCACTTTGCGCCGATGCATCCCTGTATTTTCGCTTTCTTCTCCACTTTCTTTATTACTTCAAGCACCAACAAAATAGACTTTGACGCAACGGTTTCTAAATAATTATAATACTCCTAGTAACATACATTATATATATAAACAACGTTTCAAAATGTTCGTTTTTTAAACAAATGTTTAATGAAATAAAGTAAAGTTCCTTACTTACCACCATACATTAGGCATGAAAAAAAAAACAGTGAATTCAAAAGTCGATAAGAATAATACGGTGAAAAATATGTATAGGGAACATATACATACTTATACAAAAATTTTAAGAATCAGTGAATTTGGTTTTGATGAAAATGTCCTTATTGCAATAAGCCCCTGTTAAAGGAACTACTTGCAGACGACTGTGTCCAAAAAATAGGATCAACTGTTTTTTGACATGCTTAAATATTTATTGGCTTCCCTTAGTATATAAACACTACAGGGCAGGAAAGCAATATGCCAACGCTTTGCCAAAAGAAACAAACATCAATGCAACCTGAGCACTAACACTAAATAAAATTGTGTATTATTTAGTTAACATTCATTAAACCGTAAATTGATATTTTGCCAGCAAGCGGCATGTAGGCTATATTTTTTCTATTAAAATAAGCACCAAAAACAAAATTCACTAAATACTCAAAAAAAAAACAGATAAAACTAAAATCTAGTATCACACGAGCACCACAAACAGAGAACAATAAACAAATAAATTTGAAGTGCAATTTGTATAAATTTCTATGTTTTAAATAAAGGAATACGAAAACCGTTTACACAAGGGTTATAAAAAATTAATATTTTTTTTAACTCTTTCTTCAACAACAAAGTTGTTTTTAACTTCAATTATAATATCTGCCTGCGTATTGATGTCTAAATATATTTCAGATGTTTTTACAGAAGAAACATAACTGCAGCAGCACATCCACAAACTGTTTATATTGTAAAAAAAAGCAGGTCAAATTCATTAAATTGCAATTTTTACGCTGGCAATAAATTGTGAGCGTTTAGTTTTTTTGTTTCAAATCAAAACCTCTTGATCGTTGTATCTAAGTTGGAAGATGTTCTAAATGTTTTAAAAACGGGTTTGGATTTAAAATTTATGACTGATGTTGTCTTTTCTTTTTTTATTTCACTTTCCTCAAAACTCTATATTTTTATTTTCCCTTTCATAAGCAACCTTTTGTTTGTCTGGGTTTTAAATACATATTTCATAGAAATTTTGTGCGCTTTATATTTTTACCAAAACTGGAATTTTGTCTATTTTTTTTTTAATTTAATTAAATTTAGAGCGTTTAAAAAAGACGAGTACTAAAAATTTACCTAGAAATATTGTTTTAATACAGAAGAAGAGACGAAAAAAACTAAACCCTTTGACTCATGCTGTGTCAGGTAATAAAAACTTTTGCTTACATTTTACCGCTTGCAAGAAAAAAATGTAAAAGCCAAACGGGCAATCTAGTTCCACAACAGGCGCTTAAACAAGAGAAATATAAACATGCCTTAACATTGTTCTCTGAGGCGGTTTTGGTAAGTTGTTTACAACTAGAATATTTTACGTTGCACTATTAAAAATATGCATATTGACCGCTGTTAAAACTAAAAATTTAATATTAAATAAATGAAAGCGAATGATTTTGTACAACGATTTGATTGATTATTTTTATTATTAATTAACACTTACACAAAATTTTAATGCACAAAATTTATTGCAACACGAGCTACAAAAACAGCCTACTTTCCAGAGTTTTGAATTTTTTTATAAGTTAGGCGGTGAAAAAACCTACAGATCTAATTTTGCAAGAATTTAAAAAACAAACTGATGTAATAGTTATTAATTTCATGAAAGTACAAAAGCTCTGCTTTTCCTTCTTCTCATTAATGAAGAAATTGCCGCTGTAGTTGTAGAGGTGGCGTCAGCTTTTAGGAATATTATCGCATATTAAAAAAATAGTGGACGCACAGTTTTGTTATTAAATATAAATACATTATAATTTGTGAAGTTTTCGTTATTCCTACGCAGAAAAAAAGTAGTAAGGACAAATGATTTTAGCCTTATCTCTGATCGTTGCGACTACAAAAATGCTCTTAACTTTAATAAAATTCGATAAGTCCAAGAACCATTCTGCTAAAAGGAATTGTCTTTGACGCAAATATAATTCTGAACTCCAGAAACCGTTTTTATTATTTTTATAACTTCTTTTTTCATCACAAGAAATATAATGAGAATTAAAAAATAAAAGTTTTCGATGAACACAAAAATATGGTTCGTGGGACCGGCACCAGCACAGATAATCCAAATACAGGGTTAATAGAGGTTATTTTAAAATATACAGAAACAGAAATTTAACAGATATGTTTTTATCGTAATAATGAATCAAAGTAATTCTTCAATTGGAAGAACTTTTCTTGCTCAGCATGTGTTAACAGAACAAACATCACGTACTAAATGAATAAAAGCGCAACCGTTAATAGAGGTATAAATCTAAAGCACGGATAATAGAGGAAAAAAATAAAAAGAACCTTATGCCGGTTAATAGATGTAACCGGTTAATAGAGGCCAGGTTAATCTGAAAAGAGATTCTTTTTCATTTTCACAACTGTGCTACTATTAATGACAGCGCTATCAAACAACATTTCAAAATTAATTGCCGCATGCATTTGAAAAAGCAAGTCTACTATTTAAACAGCAACAATCAGGATATGGAGCAACTGCTTTCCGTTATACAATCTTCACCAAAAATACTTGATTAACTAAATTACTATTGACAAGAATTTTTAAATGAAATACTATTTAAAATAATAAAAATCGCATATCTTTGTCTTGATTTTCGCCATTTCAATCATTTACTTCTTATATATAACAAATACAAATGTTATTTAATGTGTATAATTTAAAACATGTAAAGCGTCGCTCATACTTGCAAATTTAAACAGAAATACTGATTAAATAAGTAAGTTAAAACTACAGCAAATTATTTCTACTTGATTTTTGTCGACTTACGCCTTATTGTGGTTTTTCAACAAATCGTATCTTAATTGGAAGTCTAAACACCGATTCGTCGTTTCAATTAAAATAGAAAATTTATAATTTTCTTTATTTTGAAAATATTTTTGTTCACTGTTTTGTCATTGATCAGCAAAGTTGATATCCATCTTTATTACCCACACACAACATAAGTTAAGCTTTTGCAATTCCGCCCATAACTTTCTCTGAATACTAAAATATAAACCTATTTTTTTTACTATCGACGTGCGCTCGACCCCAGTTTGGAAATTTTAAGTTTATATTTTGTTAAAATTTTGAAACTCTTCAGTTATTAAATAATTTATATTACTTTTCTGAAAGTGCAATCCAAAATACTTTTGTTCATTTAAAAGATTGCCAAATAATTAAAATGAAATAACACTTTTAAATAACTGATGATCTGCATAAGCCATTAAATTTAAGCCGCTTTAATGATATCATTTTTGCGAAATGGAGTCATTTATTTGTAATTCTGTCAATCGTTTTTTATTTAAACGTTAAATACTCTTGCAGTTGTCCTATAGTTAATTAATGCTTTTTAACAATTGATATAAATGGGAAACGATTAAAATGAGAACTGAAAATTAAATGGTAGCATGACACAAACGGTCAGTCTGTCATATGGTAACTAAAATGGCCAAAATGTTTTAGTTTTCTGTTTTTCCAATGCAGCTGTTGCTTTATAAATACAACAACAGAGAGCACTAATGAGTTTAAACAATATGAAAGGTCATAAATAACAATTTACACTAAGCCGGCTCAATGAGTGTATGACGTCTGAGCCAACAGCCAAAACATTATTTAAAAATCGCAATTTCTTGTTGTTGTATATTAAAAATTGTGTAATTTTGAATTGGTGTAAGTTTGTTGTTTTTGCAATGTAAATGCGAATGCATGGAAATGGGGTTATGTGCTCAACTATCAACTGGTTCGTATATACAAAATGGCTGAAACACAACTTTAATACAGAGGTGCGGCACTGAAAAACCCCGTTTAGTGCAATATTTTAAAAGACTTTATTAGAAGATGCGATTAGTGGCGAATATTTAAATACAATAAATGACTGCAGTCACAAATGGTCAATATACCACAACAATCACATAAACAACAGCAACCAAATATTGAAAATTAAAAGCACTGAATAAAAAGACAGAATTTGATTAAAAAAATAATTTTTTTTTTAACTTAATAACCGGCAGCAGCTACAAAATTACAGGTTAAACGAACCACCATCGATCGAAAGTCACTAATACACTTGATTGAGGACGGTGCAAGAAAAACAACAAAATAAAATAAATAAAAGCCAACAGAATTTATGCGTAAATTCGTAAAAAAAAGCTGAAGCGCATGATATTAAGGAAATGTCGGACATTAAATTGTAGAAAATATTTCCATTTCTGTTTTCGTATCTCTTTATTATTTTTTAATTCCCCACACGTTCTACTTTTTCACTTAACTTAAATATTGAAAACATAAAAATACACATTCATGAGTATGTATTGTGCTTACAGACGTAGAACTTTGTGCATACTAAGATAAATTTCGTATTCACTTAAGTATTGTCGTGTCTTTCTTTCCAACACAATAATTTATTAATTACTAAGGATAAAATCTCTTCTTACATCTTGCAAGCCTTAAAAGCAGAATAGCATTTGCTTACATACTTTTTAAATGTTTGATATTGTAAAATATAAAAATCTTAAATTGTAGTTAAATAGTCTTATGGGCTGTATGGTACGTGGCACCGTCTTGTTGACACCGCACCTTGCAAACATCAGCTTCATTTAATGGAGGCAGAAAAAACATGTCGAGTTACGAAATGATTACAGAGTTTTGGGGAAAAAGGGACTACCAAACATTCAGATCTAATTAAGTTAAATATAGCTTGAATTTCGCGTCATCCTTTGATAGAAATTCGTACAGATTTTTGATTTAGTACATATATTGATTTCTAAATTAAAATTACCATGCTAATAACAATGGGTTTTTCAATTATGTACAAACAGCTACATAAACATATAATATATGTATATTTGAATTTATTATGATTTGTTTCTTCTAAAATATAGGGCTTTATATATAAGTACATGTTAATGTTACGTCTTTACTTTAATTTTAAACTTAATTCAATTACTTGTTGTTGTAGCTACATAATAATCCATTACATATGTAGCAACCATACAAATTAGATTTTGTGCTAGAATCTTTAAACACTATTTAAAAAAGAGCTGTTGACCTAAAAAAAATTTTTAAAACGTGAAACAAGCAATAAAGCGTTTGCAAACTGTTTTTGCACACATACGTAAAACTGAAATACCAATGAGATTCAAACGAGCCTAAGTGTATATTTTTTACTTGCAGAAAACACAAATAAAATATAAACTCATTTAAGATTTAAAACCAAAATTGATGAAAAAATATATTGCTTTATATCTTTCTAAGCAATTATATTTTGATGGAATTTTTAGCAATAGACTTTTTTCTTTCCTTCCTTTAACCAGATTTTTTATTCAGTTCGGTCGATCTAAGTACCAATTTATGCTGCAATATGGCTGCACAACAACCTTTCCTTAAATAAATTAAAGCAAGAAAATTATAAATGGTGAAAAAAAGAGGAAAAAATTTCGGGCAAACTGATAACCACAGGGTGCAACAATTATGGCGGAAGTACACTCCCTACTTATGGCATTGCTGTAGGAGTAACAGAGATGGAATATGTTGACTGTGAAATTATGGAAATGTTAGACAAATTCCCTTTTGTTAAGTTTAAGTCAAGTAAAAAAAGTTCTCTTGGAGGATGCTTAAGTACGAGCTGAGCGAAAGCAAATAATGTACAATAATTTCATACCGTTACTGTATTTAAATAATGTAAGTATCCTTTAATATACTATGTATGTATGTAATTAAATCTGCATGTTTATCGTGCAGTGCAACACAATGTTTACAAATTATTTAAAAAGAATCTTGGTTTGTTTTTATTTAGTTGTAATATTAATTTTTGTCTTTGGCGCTCAGCCATTTTTTGCTGTCTTTTCCAGTAATATTAACCCAACTTTCCAATGTCTTTTTTATAAACAACGTTATCTTTAATGTCATCTACATCGTCGCAGTGAAGCAGAATCCAGAAAATATTTTTTCTTGTTATTGTTTAGTTCCACTCTTTTTTAAGTATTTAAAAGTTATTAAACCATACGCCCCTATAAAATATGTTGGTATTATACTTTAGTCTTAATGTTTGCATAGATCTACCCAGTTCAATTATACCGCTTATCTCAGAATCTTTTTTTCGTCGGTCCGTCATTGGTTTTCTACATATCGAAACTTTTATGACAACTTAGCATACCTATCACATTCTCGAAAATAAAATTTAATGTCGCGATTAAAAATTTGCCACAGTCGCTATTTAGGATCCACTTTTGCAACCAAATAAATTATTTTGAGTCAGTAGAGTTTACCTTTTCAAAATAAATTAAGATATAAAAACGTAAAAATACTGGTCCCCTTCACTTTTAGTTTCATTTCATGTGTTTTTTCTTATAGACTGCACATCTTGCAACAAAATCCAAATGTTGAAAAGATAAGGTCATATATGTAATAATCATGTCTCTAAGCAACACCCTTTCATGTCCGCTTTTTTTTAATGTCATTACAACTGACATTGTACCATATACTCTGAGTAAACTTCAAATGTCTGGCTTTAAAGGTTTTATAGACTGAGAATGAGTATTAAAAAAATTTACAAATTGTCCTGAAGCTTTAAACGGAATTATAATTTACTGTTTATAACTGTTGAAGAACGAACATGACCGATTATAGTTTCTTGTATTGCGGTTTTATGTTTTTTGCTTTTTATGTTCATTTATTGCAGTTCGTTGTTCCCTGTTCTTGCAAAAGCATTTTGCAATTCAGTGCAGAAGACTTGTGCTTCTTATGGTTGATTAAGAAGTAAAACTATAGTTTAGTCAAGCAATGCCATAAATGAGATTCGTTTTTTTTCAATTCAAGTATGTTTGCCATACAAGTAATAGAATAATTTAATATATGTACGAGGGAAAAGCAGCAAGTTTCTTATAGAAATGAGAATTATTTCATTTTAAGTGTTAATAATTAACTCACATCTCATTATTATTATTGTTTAAAACGAAAAAGCTATAACAAAGCTCTGAAATCAGTTACACGGTTTCGTTAGTACACGTGTTTCTCATTTTCAGCAAGAATGTATTTTTACTATTTTTCAAAAAAAAGATCAAAAGTCGACCAATCAAAATATTGTTAAAAAAATAATAACGCCACCGATTTTTAGAATATTTTTTTATCTTTTCTAATTTATTAAGCACTAGGTCAGTTTTATAAATAATAAAAAATTTTTTATTTATATTTTCAATATTTCGCCACACCTTTGGGTGGCATCATCAGGAAACAGGAAACAAAAAATTAAATTTTCTTTTTTCAAAAATAACAAAAATTAAAATGAAATTATTTTTTCAAACAAAAACAGAAAAATTAAAAATCAAACGACAAAAAACTCAAATATTTAAACATTTACATTTTTATAAATTTAAAACTCAAAAAACATTCAAGTAAAATAACTCAATAATTTTAAACATTTACATTCTTATAAAAATTTTAAAAACAGAAAACATTCAAATTACTTTAAAATTTTAAAAAACTTAATACAAATACATTAACATAAACTTTCACGATAGAAATGTTACAAGCAATCATATACTCTCAAACGTTAATTAATTTTTATGCACTAAATGTCTATAACATTGCGCAACATTATCAGTATCAGCCTTAAAGTTTATTCTTTTTGTTGTTGGTATTTTAATTATTTGTAACATCTCTAACATATACCGACGCTTATAATTATTTTCTATATTTAAAACAGATGCATCTTCAAAGTTAGGATAATGATTAAATCTGGCACAATGGGAAGATAATGCAGTTTTTTGTGAATTATTAACGTCCCTGTATCTTTGATCAGACTTATGTCCAGCTATTCTAGTTTTTAGTTTATTTTTTGTCGTACCTACATATTCCTTATTACAATTCTCACTATCATTACCATTACAAGGTATTTTGTAAACTACATTTGACATGTCCCATTTTTTAATTTTATCTTTTGTTTTACTAAATAATCTATTTAAAGTATTATAAGTTTTGTATGCCATTTTATATTTAAAAGTGAGCACGTGTAAACAATATAACGATGAGTTATAATTTATTTAAAAGAAACCGGTTGATGAGAGGACTCGTTAATCGTTTCAAAACGTTGAGGGATAAGGTTGTTAAAACTCAATCTGCAATAACCTTTTTAATTAGATGCCGTAATTCAGGAATTGTACCAAAATTTATTGTGAATGCAACAAAGAATATTCCTAATATTTTCAAGATGGAGGGAAAATGGACAATCAAACACATCATGGAGAAATACCTGTTTCATTTAAGAGATAAAATATTAAGATGTTCAATTCTTGAAAAACATAAATTATTGAAGTATTTTCAAAGGGAGCTAATAATGATTGAAAGTGATTTGGAAAAACTTTTATCAAGAGAAGCAATGGAAAGATTTTTGCAGTTTGAAGACAGAATAGGAGCAGCTTTGAAAGTTAAGGTAAATAAAATACATAAAAAGAAGTTTGAGGGTTTGAGGGAATTACAAAAGAAGGAGTTAGGTATTAAATTAAACAAAAAGTGGTTTGTAAATAAGACTAATTTAGATATTCCAGATGAGGTTCAGTGGGTTCTTTCATTAGGACATAAACATGCGTTACCCATTAAACGAGAAGATTTTCCGGTTTTAAAAATGATAACGGACGGAGAGGATTTAGTGCAAACATTAAAATCAAAAGAAGAACAAGAAATAGCTAGGACTAAATTAACTTCAATAATAGATAATCATTTAAATAAGATTAAATTAACTAACAGGGATAGATTTATGTTAGAAAACGTAAAAAAGGCGGATAGTTTTTTGAGAAGAAATAGGGATATACTCATCTTAAAAGCTGATAAAGGTAACACCACAGTAGCTTTAAATAAGAGTGATTATGTTTTAAGAATTAACAGTATTGTAGGGGATGTTGCTAATTATAAGTTAGCAAACAAAGATCCAACAACAAATTTGCAGAGGATTAATAATGTGTTGGTTGAAGAACTTTTTAAACAAAAAGTTATTACAATTTTAGAGAAAAACAAGCTTAAAACCAATGTTTCTACAGCTCCAAGATTGTATGGGTTACCTAAAATTCACAAGGAGGATTTTCCTTTAAGACCGATTTGTTCTTTTATAAATTCTCCATCTTATGAGTTATGTAAATATATTACAATGATTTTAAAAAAGATTACAGAAAATTCAAAATATAATGTTAAAAATTCGCTTGAATTTAAAGAGAGGATAAGGAACATAAGTGTTCTGAATGATGAAAAATTAGTATCTTTTGATGTAGTCTCTTTATTTCCAAGTATACCTGTTGATTTGGCATTGAATATTATTGAAGAAAAATGGAACGTAATACAGGAATATACTAGGATGGAAAAATGTTTATTTTTACGAATTTTAAAATTCTGTATTGAAGATAACAGATACTTTCAATATAATGGTAACATATATTTGCAACAAAAAGGGCTTCCAATGGGATCTCCAGCTTCCCCTGTTGTGGCAGATATTATTATGGAAAAATTATTAGACACGTGCATTAATGAAGTTAATATAAAACCAAGAATAATGACAAAATATGTTGATGATTTGTTTTGTATTATTTCTGCATCTGGTATTGAAAATATGTTAGAAACATTAAATAATTTCAATAGTTGTATAAAATTTACAATAGAAATAGAAAATAATTTTAAATTGCCCTATTTAGATACGTTAGTAGTAAGGAGAGGGAATAAACTAAAAATGGATTGGTATCAAAAGCCAACAGCTTCCGGGAGAATTATTAATTATTATTCAAAGCATAATAAAAGAATAATTATTAATACGGAAAAAAATTTGATAGAAAAAGTACTTAAGCTAAGTGATAAGGAATTTCACAAAAGCAATAAAGATAAAGTTAAAAAGATATTAATTGATAATAATTTTCCAATGAGAGTGATAAATAGTTTGTTTAAACAGTTAAGGTTTAGAAGAGCAAATAATACAAGAGATGTTACAGAAACTAAAGTTTACAAGTCTTTAATTTATGTACCAGAAATAGCAGAAAGGATTGAAAAATCAAAAATTTTTGATGGGGATAAATATAAAATGGCATACAAAACTTATAATACTTTAAATAGATTATTTAGTAAAACAAAAGATAAAATTAAAAAATGGGACATGTCAAATGTAGTTTACAAAATACCTTGTAATGGTAATGATAGTGAGAATTGTAATAAGGAATATGTAGGTACGACAAAAAATAAACTAAAAACTAGAATAGCTGGACATAAGTCTGATCAAAGATACAGGGACGTTAATAATTCACAAAAAACTGCATTATCTTCCCATTGTGCCAGATTTAATCATTATCCTAACTTTGAAGATGCATCTGTTTTAAATATAGAAAATAATTATAAGCGTCGGTATATGTTAGAGATGTTACAAATAATTAAAATACCAACAACAAAAAGAATAAACTTTAAGGCTGATACTGATAATGTTGCGCAATGTTATAGACATTTAGTGCATAAAAATTAATTAACGTTTGAGAGTATATGATTGCTTGTAACATTTCTATCGTGAAAGTTTATGTTAATGTATTTGTATTAAGTTTTTTAAAATTTTAAAGTAATTTGAATGTTTTCTGTTTTTAAAATTTTTATAAGAATGTAAATGTTTAAAATTATTGAGTTATTTTACTTGAATGTTTTTTGAGTTTTAAATTTATAAAAATGTAAATGTTTAAATATTTGAGTTTTTTGTCGTTTGATTTTTAATTTTTCTGTTTTTGTTTGAAAAAATAATTTCATTTTAATTTTTGTTATTTTTGAAAAAAGAAAATTTAATTTTTTGTTTCCTGTTTCCTGATGATGCCACCCAAAGGTGTGGCGAAATATTGAAAATATAAATAAAAAATTTTTTATTATTTATAAAACTGACCTAGTGCTTAATAAATTAGAAAAGAAAAATTATTTAAAAAGGTCAAAGAAACATTTACATATAATATTTTTTTATCTTACAATATGATTTCTTATTAAATAATTTTAAAATACATATTGAAGTACCCTCGTAATGTTATTACTTCGAAAAGTTTCGAGATGTTGTTTACTGGAATTGTGCAAATTAATGGATTTTCATTTGATTGGCTTCTGTGAACAGGTTGTTTAATCAAATTTTAGAAATTTAAAATTTAATTTTAAACAAAGCGGACTTTGACATTTTTAATGCAAACATTCAAAAGTCTTTAACAATTATTAGATAATTATTAAAATTGAAGATACGGAACTACTAGAAAATTAAACAGCAGTACAACAACAATTCTTTATTATGTTCAAACGTTTACATTTTATTTGACTAAAACACATTTAATTTTTCTGCTAATAGAAATGTATGTTTAAAACTAAAAAATTAACATCATTTTGTGAATCGAACCATCTCGTCTGCAGCTGCGATTATATATCACAGAATAACGACATCGATAAATCTCTCAGCTATTGAAAATGTGAGCGCGATTTAAAACAATAGTCAGTTTGAAACATTCCAATATTAAACTCAAAATTTTTTTTAACTCACAAACCTTTTCATATTAAAATATTTCTTGACAGTTTTGAAGTTTAAAAAGTGAACATTGGATATAATTACAAGTAGAGCAATGATATACAAAGATTTATGCACAATTTCAATTAAATAGAAAACATATTTTTTACTGCAAATTGTTGTATGTTTTTAATTCAATAACAGCACAAGGGATGAGGCTATTTCATTAGTGGGCAGTTTCACTTTTCAATCCAGTGATGGTTGTAAGTTTGTGGGCATAGACGTTCAATAAAAAAAAATTTTGAATAGTGTCCAATCGCAGTAGCCATGTTAATAATTAAACCTCAAATACAAAAATTTTGATGGTGTAAAAAGGAAATTGAATTTAGGAACCATTTTAAAATTATTTACTTTAACTAACCCTAATCTGACAGCTGTCAAATACTTTAATTTCTTAAATTTTCGTTTTTATCGTACATACATACATACGTAGTTTTAAATTAAATATTTTAATTTTCTCTAGAAAAACTAAACTTTTTGCCAAATAATGCTGAAAAGAGGAATTTTTCTTGCGAATATTCATCGTCAGTTATAAAGTATATTTGTGCATATGAAAATTCACACAAGTAGAGCGTCAAGCGAAAACCTGAGATAAATTTATTTCAATTTAGTACGCAAACGAACGATAGGTATTTGTATGCAAAGTGACCGCCTGTCAATTGGAGTTTTTAAGTGTTTTATTTTTATTGTAGTTTCTAATTACTTTCAGATTTTTTTCTTTTTATTAATTTATTTGTTAAAATGTTTAATTTGAAAAAATATTTGGGAAATAAACTTGAACTTGAATTTAAACTAAAAACAAATACTATTTTTAACAATACACTTTGCATAAAATTAATCATTTTTGTTAATTTATTTAAATAGCGCATCATTTTTTCAAGTTTGAGTTCAAACAATAAACTGAGACGTGTAAACAATTAATTGGAATTAATAACAAACTGATTTATTTATGCCTTTTGTCGTCAAGTTTTCGTGTAATGACTTTTTAAAGTCACATAGAACGCACAAAACACGAATTTAAGATGGACTAAGTTAGCTTTTGCTGTTTTAATAAAGATTTTCTTGTTGTCATAAAACAAATCAAACTGATCTGCATCAGTTTTTAAAATGTTTTTGATTAAGCATATAGATTTAAAGTGTTCGTTGATCCAGCGGAAATACAGTAAAAGACATTACCATTTAAATTAAAAAAAAGCTGATGCCGCAGTAACATCTCATTGCTTATTAGTTTCAGCTTGTTAAAATAAAGTCACTATGAAAAAGTTATGGACATCTAACCCAGATAACTATTTTATGATACTCTCATGAAATATTTATTATTTAAACCTAAAAAATAAAATTTATTACTACTGGAAAAGCATATCTATTTTTTTTTAATAATAAATTTTCATATTAATATATTTGCATATGAATATTGCTTATTTGTAAAAATTAATTACCATTTTAATTTTTGTTGTTTGATTAAATCTTTCAATTAAATATGAATTGCGTCCAGTAGCAACCCTTATGTCGATATAGTTGCTTTAAATATAAAAGATTTTTGAGTTTTTTATTGTCTTTTTGCTTTATTAATTCCACTGAAGTTCTCATTTGGCTTTTGATTTGGGTAGAATCCACTGATGAGCTATATGAGCAGTAGCGAAATGACCATATGGATATGCTTCCGCGGCATTAATACATTTAATTTTTAGTTTTAGATAATAATAATAAATTTTCACATTGATTAACCCATAATACTTTTTTCAATAAAAACCAGTTATAGATTCCGTGGTAAACAATGATTTCAAATAAAATTTACATTGCCATTTTCTTTTAAGCAAAAACAAAAAAAACAACAAAATACAAAAATTTTTCAGTTTAAGCTAAAATTACCAAAAAAAAAAACATATATATATATCACTTTTGTTCTCATACTTCTTTCTGCAATATGTTAGTTTCATTCCAATTTTTTGCATGCCTATAGCATAACAACCACATTTTTTTGATCTTACACCATGAAGAAAAGTACATGGTAATACATGTTGCCACGAGTTTGCAAAAGAAGTTGTATATTTTTTGGAATTATAAAATTATTTTAAAATCTATAATATTACAGAGAAAATAATGCTTTTAACTCATAATAATTCTCATTTTGTTGACGAAGGTAATTTATATAATGAAAAATTATTTCTATAACTTTTTTCTCCTGATGATATGACTTAAGTGATCGATGAAACAGCAACAGATGTAGTGTATGTTTTGCCAGAAACAAACAAGCTGCATTTTTATTTTAAAATATTTCAATAATATAAATAATTTTTTATACTTAAAAAAATCTTTTATCTCTCTAGATTTTTAAAAAACAATGCTCCGACATATTTTTTTTTTGCTCTTGACATGAAATAATTTATTTGCAGCTTAATCAGAATTATGAAATAATTTTGGCATAATTCTGATTATTTTTATACACAAATGCAAATGTACATGCATCAATTTTTACGTTTGCATTTTTTGGACCCAGTTAGCATTTCTAAAATTATTGATTACATTATAGTCCATTTTTACTCTTTTGTTTAGGCTTGTCTTACATTTGAAAATTATTGTTTTGTCGGGAAAAAATAGTAGCCGCGACGCTTCTGAAAGTTTCCCGCGTTTTGACCCACATTTTGATCCATTTTCTATACTGTTTTCCTTCGTACTTATAATCAAATACAAAACTTTTTCGAGCCATTTATTTGTCATATTATTTGCCGTATGCGAGTTTTCTTCGGATCATATATGCACATTTCTAATTGTATTTTTACAAAATCATTTAGTAACTATTTTATTTTAAAGTAGCATCGTGTCATTTCTTCTTTTCTTAAAATTCAAATGTGTTTCAAATATAAATTGTAGAACTCTGTAAATGGTTTTTAAAATTTTTCTATCTACAAAAATAAATTGTCCTTGCAACTGTTTTAGTACCATTAAACCGGCAAAATTGGTTGCTTTTACATTTGTAAAGAGATCTATTTTCTCTTCGAAATTATATATTTTTAAGAAAAATTAATATAAAATTTTTATCGGTAGGCTGTGCAAAATATGACTAAAGCATTTGTTTTCTGTATGTTTTGTTTTTTTTTTTTAAGTCGCTTTCTTTTCATTTTACAAGTAATATATTCGAGTTTGTTTTTCAGCGCACAACTGATTAATCAGTGTTAAGTCATCTTGAGTCTTCAAAGACTCACTAAGTTTTTATAGCAACCTTTCAAATGTTACTGGGGAAATACTAACGAATACCCATAAAATTTATAAACTTATTTAATTATTTCAAATTCAAGTTTATTTTTATTTAATTGGTTTGACTTTTATGAGTTTTAAAGTGTTACTAAATAAAGTAAACTTTTATAAAGTAATTTACAATATGATTTTTGCTCATACTAAAATGACAAATTTTATTTTAATTAAAATTCTTGTCTTAATCGTAATTTACTGAGTTAAATACAAAATACCTTAATTAAAAGGCATATCCATGGTAGTGTTTTTGTCAATATAGTTCAAGAGATTAAAAAATTAAGGTGCTTATTATTAAAAGACATATAAGCAAGTATGTTATATTAAATTAGATAAAATTTAACTAATTGTCCACGTTTTAGAAATGGTAAAAAATCCAATATTTCAAATTATTTTGGTCAAATGAGAGGGAAAGAAGCTAAATGCAATTTCTTTTTCTTATATTTGAAAGTTAAAATTTTTTTTCTAATTTGTAATACATAAAGATCTTGAAGTCAAGTTAATAACAAAAAACGGCAAAATGAAAAAAAAAATTGATAGAAACTTAAAATAAATATTAACATTTTACTTAGATTTGCATGATAAGAATTATTAAACGTAGCGTATAATTATGTATTTTGTGATTGCTTTGTTAAACTTTTGCTATGATGTTGGATTTTTTGTTCCGTAAGTGAAAAAAATTTAACTAATCTTTTTTCTTATAAACTAAAATAATCGGTAAAAAATAAAATATAAATGCAATATACCTAAACAACAAACATTTTTCAACATTTTTTATTTCAATGTTCATACATAAATTTGTACAAAACAATGTATAAGTCCCCTTTCACACACATCAAGTTTGACTCGTAGTCTTGAGTTTTTGGGAGAAAAAGAAGAAGAGAATAGTAAGAGGTACAAACCTGACCGCACCATCAAGTTAAGAAAATTTTATACTTGAAGTTGGCTGCAGAATAGAAGTTGCAGAAGTTGAAAGCCAAGAAAACGAAAAGAAAATTAAATAAAACCTGATCAAATAAACTTGACGTAATTAAAAGAGGACTAAGTTAAAAGCAGAGCAGTAAAAGAACAATATTGAATTTACATGGGTAAGAAGCCATAAGAATAGTAGGGATGCATACAATTTAAAATCAATGTTTATTCGTTCCCTTTGAGTGATTAGTTCAGAAAAGTGTGGTTATTTTTATTTTTTATTTATTTATTTAAATATAATATTTTTTAAAAGATATAGAAAATTAATTGGATTCTTATTAAAGACTAGTTATTAGCATGACATACTTTCAAAATTATTATATTCATTCGCTAAATGCGAATTGTTGTATAAAAATTAAAGTGTCATTACTATTGGGACATAAAGTGAGCTTACAATCGGAACTCCCTTTACTTAATTTTATATTTATGTTTTTTTTTTGTACTAGCACTCATAGCGATACCTTCTCTGCCTAAAACTTTAAGTGTCTGCCTATAAGAGTTTAAAAGATAAGGCAATATTCGTCAAAATCATGTTCACACTTAATTTTACAGCTCAAATTATTGTACATACTCTGTAAAAATATACTACAGGAACGACCTTTATATATAATTATGAGACATAAAAATACATAAATGTAAAGAGTCCGAAATTAAAAAAAGGCCTCGTACGTTATAATAACATCACCATTAGTACTTGTTGCTATAGCGAACATAGTTTTGAAAACGAAAAAAGCAATATTTATATTAATATCATGTCACTTTTGAAACACCATATAATTTTTGAAATTCGTTGCTATAGCGACTGTAGTAAAACGTTTTCAGAGAAAATTTTAAAAGGCTTGCTATTATGGATCTAGAAATTGAAGGCTGTGTCAGATGGACTGACAGACGCAAAGACAGACGGACGGGCAGATATTGTAGCGAAAACAACTTGTATATTTTAGTACGAAATCCTAAAAATTAACTTATTATGAAATTACTTATGCAAACTTACTTTAAACAATACTTTTTTTGTAAGAGTTTTTTTTTACAATATTTTTCCTTAAGTCTGTGTCCAGATTTGCCATGGATCTAATAAAGTCTGTAAAGAAAATGTATATAATTGGGTTGTGTTTTTGTTAAAGCATTTCAAAATAATTTCCACTCTGCTCTAAAAATTATTAATAATTAAATAATAATGACCGTATTTTAAAAAAATTAAATCGGATTAATAAACCTAAAATATGCAAATGTTGATAAAATAATCGCAATTTGTTTCATGAAAATCGGGTAAATTGTATAGAAATTGCCGAAGGCTTAAAATTTAAGAATATTTAAAGCTGAAGTTAAAACTAAAATAAAGCAATTTAACACAAATCTCCTTCTTTGCTTTCTTTCAGACCTATTAAGTTATCCTTAGTAATTTGTGGTCATAAATTTCAGATACGAGTCATTAAATGAATGTATCAATTTGCTGTATTCTAATATAAAGACTTTTTTTCTATATAAGCGTAAGTATAACACATAACGAAACATTCAGTGTCAATTAGTGAGATAAAAAGTTGAGTAACCTTAAACAATACGAAAAAACAATTTTTTTTGTAGTCTTTGTTTTCCTTTCAGTCAATTGATTTTTAAATATTTATAAAACGCAAATTCAACATGTGTTGATAAATATCAACTACATTTGTTTTGTTTTTGATAGCAAGACCAAAAATAGATAAACACGAAAAACGAATGCAGCCAATAGTCATTTCAGCATTTTTTGTTTTACTTTTTCACTTCTATAGATAAATTTAAATTTTATAATATATACGTGCATGCAAACTTATGTACATACATATACATTTATAGTATATTTATATACACAAAAATGTATGTATTATGCATTTTTGTTTATCTCTATGTATAACTGTAAACACGTTTGTTTTGCGGGTGTATGAGTATATATATGCGTATAAAAAAATGTTGTTTGCATTCAAGTTCGAATATCAGAATGTGATGTAGAGACACACATCACTGAGTCATAAAAAACTAGAAAAAAAAAACAATACTACTGCACATCGGACCCATAGAGATAACAAATTTAAAATATTGAAAAAATTATTAACATTTTTTAGTGATTTTCTTTAGCTTGTAAAGTGATTTGAGTTGTCTCCTTGACATGGTACATATTTAATTAAAACAAAAAAACTTGTTTGAGCGTAAGTTCAATGCTGGCTAGGTTACCATCCCCTTTGAAAGAAAAAAAATCCCAATAAATTTTCCATTTTTAAT
Organism: Gymnosoma rotundatum; assembly: GCA_916610165.2. Classification (NCBI taxonomy): domain Eukaryota; kingdom Metazoa; phylum Arthropoda; class Insecta; order Diptera; family Tachinidae; genus Gymnosoma; species Gymnosoma rotundatum. The sequence continues at coordinate 88,236,457 of OU744336.1, forward strand.
TCATTTTTTGCCATTAACTGCAAGTTTAATTAATTTTTTTTAGGTTGTGAGAATCGTTTATACTTTTTTTTTTATTTAGAAACATCTTTGCACTCTAATGATAGACGCACTTAAAAATTATAATTAAAATTATCACACTATCCAAAAGAAGCAAAATGTTATACAATTTTTGCTATTTAGTTATTGTTGCAAATTAACTAACGTTTAAAAAGCATCCACCATAGATCTTACCGTACAAAGTTCACCGATGTTATCATTTAGCATAAGAACTGTGACGCTTCTGCATAAAGTAAATATTAAACATTATGTATTAATTTAGTCCATAACGTTGTCGAACCAAAAATTTACTTCCATACCGTATCGTATGCGTATATAATATCTAGAGCGTTCCAACTTTTATTTTTACTTTATTTATTTTTTACTTCTAAACATGACATTAAAAACTAACAAATTAAAAGAACTAAGATTTAACAAATTTATTTTGTGTGTCCAGTCAAAGATGGATAATAACCGAGTATTAATTACTTCAGGATCTACTAATTAATTAATTCTTACTATTTTCAGATTTTTGTTAATCTCCTTGAGCTATTATGGTCAGGGGATATTTTATTAAAAACCTAGCAGCGATTACTTTGTCAATATAATAGAAAGAGTTTCATACTTAATTTACTTAATATTAAAAACTGGGTTTTCACGACACAGAAATTAAATAATAAATAAATAAAACAACCCAAAATCTTTATACAACACAAACACAAAATTCTAAGTAAGTCCTAAAGCTATTATCACAGAGTTGAAGTTCTGACGTTACTTTTAAATTTTCATTTTTTATATTTTTTTTTATAGCGACCTAACTATACATAACCCTACATAAATTTCTAAATTTCAGCTCACTACGGCCGAAAATCTAACGCCACATAAGTGATTATTGGGACACCTTTTAATGTAAGGTTTTATTTTTTCTAATTGTTGCTATACCGCACATAATTTTACTGACTGTACTTTTTGTTATTGCGGTTATAGGAATACCTCATCACTGATAAACTTAAGAGTTTAGCTATTACAGTTACAGAGATAGTGGGCTGTAACAGACGGACAAATGAACGGACGGACAGACATTGCAACGAAAACAATATAATTACGATTTTACACTTTTTCCAGGGAACCCTAAAATTGTATATTTATATCATTTCTCTGCAGCGTTTAGTTATTTCTTCTTTGATTTTTAATTTCTTGCATTTGCTTCGAGCTCTGTTCTTTGTTCGACAAATGATATTGGCTTTGTAAAGATCACTTGAATCTTTTTAAATAGATTTTTTGTCATAAAACCAAGAAAATTTAGAGGCGGCCAACAGCATTAATATCATTATTAACTTTACCAACACTTGGAATGAAAATAGAGCGTATTATTGTGTTTTTTTACAATAAAGTTTTTTTGTTTTAAATAACAAAAATCTGTTTTTATTAAAAAGACTTGCTATTGGTATTACCAGCTTATTGTACCTATCGTTGACTGGGTCTAATTTAAAGCCTCGCAAGGTACTGTATAAAATATTGTAGCCTTGTTGATATGGGGATCAACTCCAAATACGTAAAAAACAATATTTTGTTATGAAAGAGTAATTTCGGAGATAAAATGTTAAAAATCTCAGAAAAGGCGCCACGTATTTAGTTCCATCTAACAAATGAGATTTATCTTAGAGATCATATATATATATTTAAAATACCTTTAAAATCTGATTTTGTTAAGATCGGTTAAGATGCATAAATTAGCGGAATTTTTTCTCCCCTATTCCCCTTTCGACCTTTTTCAAAACTTAAAAATATTTCATCCTTTATACAAATATCTTACTACGTTCAAAATTTTATTATAATCGCTGCAGATTATAATAAAATTTTTTTCTCCTCTAGGTCCTGGTTCTGAAAATATATATAGTTGAGAACCGACTTTGTTAAAATTGACTCAGAGGCATAAAAATATCCGTTTCCCAATTTTCTTTCCTCCTGGTACCCTACTTAATCATGACAAACGTCTGCCTGTGATTCAAATTCAAAAAAATCGGTTCAATTTTTTAGCAGAAATTGACTACTAACAAGCAAATAAACAAAAAAAACTTACAAACTGGGTTTTAATTATTTATCGCCGATAAAAAATACTAAAAATGTTATTTTCAAATTCGTTTACATTATGTAAAATATTGTGTGAAGGTTTTTGTTTTAAAGAATTTTAAAAAGACAAGATATATTCATGTTATTACCTACTTTCCTTTGTTGTTATAATGCTGAGCTACACCCAGCGCTGCCAGATGGACTGCATGGACTGGAATGGAATTGTCCAGTTCTGTTTCGAGTTACTAGATACAGTTAAAATACAATTTTTCGAGTTAGAAAAGAATGTCTTTAATTTAAAAAAAAAATAGTTTTTTTCTTTAATATATTTTATAATTAAGTAAATTAATATTTTCCACGGAAAACAATTACACTGAACAGAAAGTAAACAAAATATATTGCTTAGTTGTACAATTTTGCTGCCGAATATATAATCAGTTAAAGTTTTTCCGAACACTGAAAAGTACTTTAATTTTGTACTCTACAGACAAAAAATCTTTAAAAAGTACTAACACTAGCTTTTTTATGCAAATTTCAATTTTTTTCCCAATTTAAATAAGAGTAAATTTGAATGGAAGTTTCTAAAGTTTTCAAATCCTTTTTTTTTTGCGTACAACTATAGCAAAAGAGTTACTACATTTTGTAAATAAAAAAACCATATGTTTGTGGCAAAAAAATACATAACATTTTTTGCTGTTGTAACCAACATATGACATAACACTAGATTATAATTGTTACCTTTGTTTCCCTGGTTTTATTATTCTTTTATTTTTGTAAGGATAAAATAAATAAAAAAAATTTTGCTTTTCTTGAACTATAAGTGTATTTCCCAATTACCACATTATTTTCTTTTTAAAATCCACATGAATATTTTCCATTGTCCAAGTTATTTGACTTTTGGTATCTGAAAAGCCTAGCTACATCCCATGTGTCTAATTTAAGATCGATTCTATGCATTGTTAGAATTTTTACTATTGTAAATTGCTAGGAGAAAAAAATCTAAATTATTACCTTTTGAAAATCGGGAAAGTGATTTAAATTGACAATTAGACTACTGTTTATATACCTCTTCAGTGGATTTTAATTAAATATTAAATATAGTATCATCATATACATGTCTCAAAATTCGAGGATTAAACAAGAATTCGATTTATGCAAATTACAGTAATGAATAAATGTTTATTTTCACTTTATTTTTTCTTAATAAAATTTAAAAACCGGCTGTTCCGGACCATACACACTATTCACAAGAGGAATTTGATTGTTATATTCTTAAAATATAGATTTTTTTCAGGAATATATTTTTGCTTTAATGAAAATATGTTTGGTATAATTGTGTTGTTTATTGACGACAACTTCTCTCCGCCCACTAGAGATTGCCTGGAATTCCGTGCCTGCTGTTATGGTTCCCATAGCCTTCTCTTCTCATTTGAAGTTTAATGCCTATTATCTTCTGTTTTGTTGACCGCAAGCCAACTGGGTGAGCTGCTGAATGCCCACCAAAATTCATTACGTTTTAATATTTTTTCAATATTTTAATTATTTGCGTAAATTATTTATGAGAATGCGATATTTTAGTGAAATTCCGATTTTCTGTAATCTCTAGTTTTTTTTCTGAATATTCGTGTTGTAATAAAATTTAATTTTTTGCTTGGGGAAATTTTGGTAAAAAATGAGTTGTTTAAGTGGATTTGCAACCGTCTAGTGCAATTCCGATTTTTTCCTTAATCAAGAGTTTGGTTTTTTTCAATTACGGTTTTCAATACAACAGCAAAACAAACAAAAAAAAACACAATAAGAACTCAATAATATTTCAAAAACATAAGGAAAACAGGACGATCTAATTTTTTGACAATTTCTGTAGCATTTAAGAACAGATGTTGCTGCACTTCAATATCAAATTTTTCGAAACTATTCCCAATAGATAGGAGAGGCTAAAGTTACAATAGCTCTTCTAAGGAGTTGGCAAAACTGTGTGCAATCTGAAATAAATATTGTAGGAAAAAGAATGGCAAAATTATACGTATATATCGTTTACATTTGAAACGAATTTTTGCTTTTTGCCTTTGTAAAAAAAATGTTTATTTTTGGCAATTTTCTATTTTTATGGATAAAAAAATTAATTTTACAAAAAGATAAAAAAACGTTCTTTAGACTTGAATAGTTCATAAATGAACTAGTTCAGTTGAACTTTTCCATTGTTTGAGCAAATGAGCTAATTCAAATACGTACGTCTACTTAGTTCAATTTTAAATTATGTTTTGTGTTCGAAGTACTACATAATGGATTAAATTGCGATCGGAAGTGGTTTTAATTCCGTAAACTAATTTTTTAGAAAACAAAAACTAAAATTTTATTTTGAATCAAATCACTTGTAAATTTCAAAGTGGAATTTAGTTTCTTTGAATTTTTTTTATTTGCGAGTTTCAAATTTACTTTTATTATATGTCCTTATTTAGATTAGCCTTGCTGTTTACTTTAGTGTATCCATATTGCCACAAACAAATAAGCTAAATCGATCGGAATCTGAAGAAGACAAAACAAAATCGATCGAAATTGTTAATACTGAATTAAAACCATTCCTATCGGAATTTGTGACATGCCTGTAGAAATTAAATGAATATAGATATTATTATTTTATCACTTAATCAATGTGGTGCTTGTAAAATAGATACATTAGATTTCGCTGCAGCATTTGTAAGTTAAATGGCATGAACAGAACAGAAGCTACAATAGTAATTAATTTTTCTTTAGATTTGAACAAAACTGCGAAAAACCATTTAAACTAAACAAGCCTTGAACTATAAAGATATTTTGAACTAAAAGATCGTTTGAACTAAACGTGCCTTGAACCTAAAAGACACATTGAACTAAAATATCGTTTGAGCTAAACGAGCTTTGAATTAAAAAGACAAATTGAACTAAAAACTGAACTAGTTCATTTTTAAACTTTGAACTAAAATGAGCCTACTAAAAGGAACTAAATAGCACAAGTCTATTGTTCTTCCATTGTTCTGAATAATTTTAAAATTTTAAAGCCTTAGAAGCAATTAAAATCTTTACCTTTTAATATTAAACTAAAATGTCACTTTTTTGGGTCCTTATTCAACACCCCAGGCGGGTGTAGATAAACAAGAAGTTTAGTTGGTCGTTTTGATTTCCTTACTTTTAATAGACACCTGCCCTTTAATTGGCCATCGCGTGGCATTTCGCGACATTTTTAAGTCTCTCAGAATGCGGCATTATGTGAGAATAATTCATTTCGGTTTTATTTAAAAATATTTCAGTTAAATACGAGGCAAAATAAATTTTTTATAATTCGTCGGCACTTAAAAAACTTGCTGATTTTATTTTCTAAAAAAAAAGTTTTACGATGATTTGAGATTTTTTACAAAACGATATAATGCAACTTCTTAAAAATGTCCAATTAATCAAATCAAAATCTTCTTATGACCCTTCAAACCATGACAAACAAGACTGTGTTCGACACATGCTACTGAGATAGTTTTAAATAAAAAGGACACATTAATTATTCTGTATATTACCAGGTAACCTATAAAAAAATTTTAATTTAACGGCCATTCATACAATATATAGCGTTTAATAAGTGAATAATATTAATTTTGAAGGTACATTTTTAATGAAAAAGTGTTCATTCCGTTACACGAGGTGTAGGTGCCCGTGAAATCATAAACAAATATTAAAATTGCAAGAGCTTTAGCATAAATTCCAAACAACCGTGTACAAATGTATGACTGCGGCCTCTATTTATTACTGTCAAATACACATAAAAGTCATAAATCTTTTTTATTTACGTTGTGGCTTCTGTTGTTTGTTTTGTAATTTTTTATATTCTTTATGAGGTTGCTGTTGTATTTGTTTGCTTTTTACGGTGAAATTGTCAGTTTTATAGGTTTTTCCTTGAAGATCGGAAATAGCAAATTAAAAAGTTATTCTCCGCGTAAATGTTGAAAGTTAGTCTAGACAGTTGGTCTACCTTCAAAATTTGGACAATAAAATTGAGGGTTAAGAATGTAACTATTTTAAGTAGCTCCATTTCTTACTCAACACTGATGTCTTTTAATATTTTTTTTTTTTTTTTTAATTTTTATTGAAACACTTGCTAATGAAACAATAAAATTATATTGTTCATATATGAGAGGTTTAATTTTAATGCTTTTCGGTTGTTAAAAATGTTTGCTGAATGTTTTAGTATTTTAACCCGTAATTGTTTTGTGTTAAGCGAGTGGGCCTATAAAATTGAGAATATTTTTAACTTTGAATGTATTTCTTGATTGTTTAAAAAAATATTAATGTTTTTTTGAAAAATACAAAGAATTTCAGTTTTTGTTAAATACGCAATAAATAAATATAATTTTCCTTAAAAAATTAAATAAAAATTTATAAATAATGTTTAAATTTAATTTTAATTTTCACTTTGCAAATTTCGTGCAGCGTCCATTAAAAAAAATTATTTAATCAATTCAAAATTATACCATAAATATGTAGATTATATCCTTAGAATAACATTTTGAAACAAAGTTTCCACTTATTTCCGATTGTCACATAAATATTTTTTTACTCTAAGCCGCAATTAGGGTTAAACAAATCTCACATCTATTGTAGTTTTAATAATCTAGTTCTTTTGTTGGTTAAGCTATAATTTGTTGTTTGTGCCAAGAGTAAAAGTGTCAACTCTTTCAACACTAATTGAAATTTTTTATTGTCTGCTTGAACTATAAAACTATAATGTTTATGATACTTTTCACGCTTTAAAATACATTATTAATTGACCGTTTATTATATTGCTTCTACCATATTTTTCTGATTTTAGCCCAGCTGTCACACACACCATTAAGTAATGAGTTCTGGTTTTGAAAGGATAAAAGATGAAGACGGTATATATTCTATAAAACATCTCTGCATTATTATCTCAGCCCAGCGTACTAGTTTTAGTAAGAAATGGACAAACAAATGAATGAGTACTCATAAAGTCCCTATATAAAACACTGTTATTACAAAAGTAGTAAACACGTATAAATTCAGATTTAAATATAACAGATATCCCAGCATCATCATTTATATTTTCGAGAGCATAATCACTATGGCTACAACGATGGTAACGTAAATATTTATTTTCATTTATGTTACTAATTAGAGCAATTCTCAATGCATCCATATGCACACATACACACACAAACTCATAAGTATACAAACGCCGCGCCGTCAAATTTATGAAAGTTTTTAAGGTTTTTAAACAACTAAATATAAAGTTATCAGTTCCTTTAAAACTTTTATTAAATTTATTTTTCTTTTATTCATTTTCTTATTCAGACAAGTGGTTTATTTTAAGAACAAAAATTGTCTGATAAGAGTTTTAAAAGCACATTTTACAATAAACTAAATCAGTGTGCATTTGAAGATTATCGCTTTAATTTGTACCTAAACTGTGTTCCTTATTTGTTTTTCTTTAAAACTTATTTTTAAAATACTTATATATAAAACTTAAATAAACTGACACACAAATATAAAAAATAGTATTTCATTTCTTAGTTAAGGGGCAACGTTTTGCTGTGAATATATTTTGTGGATATAAAAATAATGTTGGTAGAAATTAATCATTTATTGCATTTAGGCTTGCTATGTCTTTTAATTATAAAAATATATATAAAATTATAAAAATATATATCAGCATTAATTAATCGTATTGATTGCGATGCGTTTTGAATTTGTCTATAGCCATTTAAAAAATTTTAATTAAGTCAGAGAGATTTAAAAAAAATAACTTAAATGAAGCTTAGTGCATATTACAGCATTCGGATTATATTTTGTTATAGTCAAAATATCTAAATATTGGTACATTGGATTTAAGGTAGAATTAGATTTATTCATACCACATTATTTTATGAAGATTGTTAACAAATAAGCATTCATTTTTTAATGTAAAATCTCGTCCTACTAAAATATTTATAATGTAATTGTATTTGTCTAACCTATTTTTGTATCTGTTAGTTGATTTTCTTTACAAAAAAACTTAGCTGTCGTTAGATATATGTATGTGAAAAATTGTTACATACATACATATATAATTACACATGTCATAAAAAATCAGTGTCATCTTAAAAAAAGTTAAAAATACTTTACAGTATGTGATCTGTGTACCGTTAAGCAGTTAATGGACTTAATTTCGTACGTGAAACAAGTTTCCAGTTAATGATAACAACCATCAGACTCATAACAGTACTTACATATGTACTATTGTCCCAAAAATAGAAAATAGAATTTCTATTTGGAACTGTAATCAAATTGGATAAAATATAGTCAGATGGAAAATTAGCTTTTGTCCTAATTTTTGAAAAATATACAGAAATTATTATTATTTGTGTAGGTATTTATAATTAAGTCTTTACGGATTTACAATTGTACTTACAATCTTTTTTAATGCAATTAACTTATTTTTCAACTTTGTTTAGAGTTAGGTATTGTTATATATGCACATATACATACATACATATGTATATACATACAGAGAAATCTAAAAAAAATATTTCTTACAATAAAGTTTGCTTTGTTTATACGTATGCTAAAGGTGTAAATTTTTACTATAGTTTTTCATTCGGTTGTTCAATTCAAATGTTTGGTTGGTTCGTACGTATAATTTATTTCTATTCGAATGAGTGTACTTGAATTTTAAAATATTTATGTTAACAGTTCTAGCTTGAAATTGTAAAAATTCTTACAAGTGAAAACTATATGAGTTTAGAATAGGTATAAGAAAGTTAATAATAATTCAAAAACTAATACGCATGCATATTTCCATTAGAAATGCTTGCAGCCGCGAATTTGATTAGACAGATGTTTTCGATTTCAGGTTTTGCCAGTGAGTAAAGAAATATTTTTTCTATAAAATCAAGGCCAGAAATGTTTTTAAAACAAAAAAAGCATTCAGCCAAACAAACAGGTGTAGTTAAGAGAACAATAAAGAAAATATTTAAAGAGCGCATTACCACTACATACAAAATTAACCCCAAATAAGAGAATCAGAAGAGAAATTTACCAACACTTTCACAAATAAGGGTGTAATAGTATTGGTTGCAAGAGAACAATTTAGAAGAGAATCCATTTTTTTAAGAGAACTAATTAAAATTCTCTTAAAAAAAATCCTAAAAAAACTATATAAAATAAAATTCAACATGGGCAATTAGAAAAGTTAATTAAATAATCAACCACAATATTAAAGTTTATAACAAATGACAGCCTCTATTTTAATATATTGTATGCATTAGTTTATTACGTCACTATTTTAATTTTATCGCGATCATTGACAACAACCTTGGTTAATGACACTGATATTCCAGTTAACGTTAAATGTTTTGAAAACTAAACACAGAGGTGTATTTCTGTTTGTTAAATGCGCAGGAATTTTATTTCTTATAAGAATGTCACTTGCAACCACAAGAAATTTTTAGCATTAATATACATACATATACGGCAACCCAATTTATTTTTAAATTTTATCACACTTTTAAGGAAACATATTGAGTTCACGTAGTTTTTTTTCTTTTATGAAGGTCCTGTATATTTTACTCTTTTACTCTTGAATCTTTTATTAAATTCTTTTAAAGGAACAAGTTTAATTAATGGGAAGAAACAGAGCAAAGTCGTTTATATTTGTGCTACACATTTGTTGTTGTTTTGTTTTCTGTTGAAACCTGCGCATGATTTCCATCGAAAGACTTCAACTTAAAAAAATAAGTGAGTATTAATTTAATTTATAACAATATTGTTAAAAATTTTTTGATTCACTGGACACAAAAAATTTGATTTCGCTTAAACACCGGAATTAGTTTTGCAAACATTTGTCTTTTAAGTCACACACGTTTAACTAAGTCGACACGGATGGCAATGCTATTCGGATGAAAGAAAAATCTTTCTCTAAAGGCACACCAAAATTTTTAACAAGAGAATTGTTTTAGGTTTTTTGAGAAGTAGAGATATAATGCTATTGCCTTCTCTATAGTCATGATGGCTGCCGACGTTAATTCAACATATTAGCAGACACACATTTATATCTATTTAAGGCCGTCTTATTCAAGTATGGTCACAAAAAAAAACAGTTATAGAAAGTAAGAAGAAGACAACATAATGGTTGCTTTTGTCAGGCCATGATAAATACAAAACTAAAACAACAACTACATACAGTCAAGGCAATCATTTTTAAGTGAACTCTCCCAAAGTACAGAGAACTATTTTCTCTCCTTGTATTTTTTTCCATTTTAAATTTTCATGATGGCTGGCTGCGTCGGCAAACTGACATTTATAAGACTGTGTTTTCAGAATTCTTTGGGTTTGTATCTTAAGATTATTTTTGTATTTTTAGTTTCTTATTTAATTAATACTATTTTAATTTCCGATTAATTTTAGAAGATTAAATATTCTATAAATGCTTTTCTACTTATTACGTATGTATGTACATATGTACATATGTACATATGTAAATATGTATTTTCTACGTTGGTATGCCTTATGAGATTATTTTTCAACATAGCGAGAGGCACCTTTGTTAACCGATTATAGAAAGGTTAGTATAGAATTTTAAATATTTCCGATTCAAAATTTGTTTAAAATAATTCAATTTAATTAACAGTTTAAATAATTTTTGCATTAAAATTTTAATTGTAGGTACCTTGTGCCGTTTAAACTGACAACTTTTCGCAAAAAAAGCAGAACTGCCACAGAAGTATAATAAAGAAATTGCGCACGAGAATATACTTATAATTCTTATATGGTTGGTTGAAGGAATATAATATCAATGTTATCCTTTGTTACTTCTTTTCAATTAGCTTGCTCTGTGCAGTTCTTTTCGCTGTTATTGATATGATGGCCTAAGCTCATACCAGCCACGGTATTGTTTATCAAGTTTTATATTGCTATCCACAGCATTAAATCTTCAGCAAAGTTAAAAATTAACAAAATCGCTTCATAAAATTCAAATCAAAACCCTGCAACGTTGTTTCACGTACATTCTATCTACGACCTTCCTTAACAAGATATGTTCTTCCCTTTTTAATTTATTTCCATAGAAGGTAACCCGAATATAAGGTAAAAAGGAAAAAGCGATTATTTAATTTTCAAAAAAACTTTGTGCTTTTTTTTAATTATCCCGATTAAATTAATTGCCGATATTGATTATTGAGGGTAAAAGCACCTCTCGATGGCCATTTCGCTACCGCTTACTTAGCTCTTTAGGAAACTTCTGACAAACATTTTAAATAAACTAAACTAAAAAACCGTTAATATTAAACCTAAAATATGTTCTGAAAAGTTTCCCTTGAATTTCAGTTTAAATATAATGCTTCATTTCGCGGGTTGAAGTCTCAAGGTTTCTTATAAAAAATTTTTTTTGCGATTTTAGGTCAAGATAGTAACTTCTTTTAGTAAAATCAATGAGCTCCTACATTATTTTTCATTTCTTGTTAACATTAAATAGTGGGCCCAAGCTTTTAAGAGTGAGTTTATCACAAGTCTTGAGGTATAATTTTTTGCAATTTTGATACTGACCCTATGTTGGTCACATAGTTAGCTAACATCGGATAGTATAGTCCCCTGGTCTAGAAATCTCCACTTAAAGATCATGGTAATTTTTCCTAGAAGAATCCCTAATTCTTATTCTCTAGAAAATCTATGATATATAAATCAGTAAGACAACTAATCTTTATCATCTATCTGACCTCATCATCAAACCTTTATTACCCCATTTTCCCATAAGCTGGACCTTGCTCTAGCAAAACACAGTCCCATAAATATTTCGAGGTAGAAGTTTATGTTGATTTTGCAATGTCTCTTCTAGATCACATGAACCTTGAAGCATTGAATGATTCCTAATAAGCTTATAGAAAGACAGCTCGTTAACCGTGTATTTCAAACCTGCGTCTATAATTTTTAGAGTAAAAAATTTTAATGTGATACTTTTTTTATTTTTTTTTTTTTAAGCGAAAATACCTTTATCTGTCAATTGTTATAAAATGTATAAATAAAATTTTAAATTAAAATTATTTAATATTTGAATAAGGTGCGAAAAGTATCATGCACATTGTATCTCAAACTAGCATAAATGATGCAAGTGCACCAGCTGACTGCTAATAGCGCAGTGTTTCTACCAAATATAATTTGAAGAATTCACCATTCAGTATAAATTGTTTTAAAATAAAAAAACCTTTATTTTGACCGAGATAAGCTTCCGGCGGCTTATTTTAATGGAAAAAATGAATACATATAAAGGAATATATGGCCTGTCCTGAACTATTAACCTGATTTGATTTCCCCATAGATTTAATGAACAAAACTTAAATGCAAACGATAAATTTTGTGTTATCAAATATCATTAATCTTAAACCTAATAGACTAACTTAAAAATAAAATACGAAAAAAAAATCGAAAACAAATATAAAAGGAGATTTAACGTTAAACAAAATTGTAACAAATGAGATACAACAAACCGATGGAAGTTTTAATAAAGCAAACAATCTTAAAGATTATTTTGGAAAGAAAAAAAAAAACTTATTATACAAATGTTCCCAAATTTATACCACATGAAGAAAATAAAAATATACAAAATTTAAGGTAGAAATTTAAACAATTTCGCCATCATCGTCCAATAAAATTTCCATTTAATGACATTTAGCTAAAAAAAACGACAGCTTCACTAAAACAAAAATAAGTTTCCCTGCCATAAGCGGAAAAGGTGACAAAATGGAACACTGTGGGGATTAATAAATGAATGAAATGAAACGAAACGAAAGAAAAGTGGGTGTATGCAATAGGCATACGTAAATAAAGTTGCTTTACCATGAAGAAAAAAAACGTAGAAAGGAACGTGTGTCGAGTGTAAAGTAAAAGGAGGATTACTTTATGAAAATAGCTTCAATTCTTATGTCGTTGACTAAAAAAATAACAAAGACATAATAGTATGTCTTCCGCAAAACAAAAATTATACATTTTCTTAAATAGACCCTAAAAAATACTTAATTCTTCGTCACACAAAATAAACAACACAAGTATTTTTCAAGTGTAAACCTACTTAAGCACAATAGGAAAGAATTAAAAGCTTAACAGTTGCACAGGGTATTCTAAAATTTTGTCTTTATTAGTGCAGTAAAATTTTTAAAAAAACTTTTGTTAAACAATATTTAAAAATATGAAAGTGATTTTAAGTCGAGAATGTCCTAAGCGATAAATTAAATTTTTCCTATAATAACTTCGATTATTGAATGAATTCTCGCATTAGGGACTTAGAAAGCAAACCAAAATTTAAAATAGAATAAATGCATTTACAAAGATCTACTGATTAATTCATTTTACCCTCAAAACATACCAAGGTGCTCGATATCGCAATATATTAACTTTCTTTCTGCCTGAATTGGATATATTGTTGTGGATAACATATGATCTCAAAATGCCGTACATTCCGTGCAACAATTCAGTTGCTAATTTAGGTAATCAACACTATTTTTTATGGTACTTTACATCAACCGAAATTTAACCACACCACATTCAAAATAAAAAACTAAATAATGATAAAAAGGAATTTTCTATTTATTTTCTAAGACTTAATCTTTCGTAAACTGTGGATTTCATCCTATATAAATTTTAATTTTTGCAATAACCTGAGCCATTAAATAAAACAATACTAAAATTCATATTTTACATGCATTAATGCAACAAAAAATATACAAACTGATTTTTTATCGAATTCACAGAAACGACAAAAGAAAAACGAAATATTTGAAACGTAAACGTAAATTTAAAAATTTTACGGAAATATTGACGACATCAATCGGTATAAATTGTCTCAAAGAATGACAATGGGACTTAAGCACGATGATAATTTTAAGCTGAATTAATTTATGTAGATTACAAATTCAAATTGAACTTGAACTCGAACTTGCACAATCAGACCTAAAATTATTCATGAACTAATAAAATTTAAAGTTTTTTTCTTTTTGCCAAAAATTCTAGAAAATATAAATTTGTTGGCAAATTTTGTAAATCATGTATTAAAATGTTTTTGGCACCACACATCCAAACGCATGTAAACACAATCATGTGTACTGACATTTACTTAAGCACGAGGTGTGTTTGAAAACTTGAAAATCAAATCTTCTCTGTTAATTTTGTGAAATCTTTTGAAATTACATTCTCATTAGACTCTCAGAAGACCTTAGAGTACCTTAGAAATGCATTTATTAGACACATAAAAAAGTTGTTATTTTAACGGATTAAAAAACTAACATAAACAAATTTCGAAATTATGTTTGCATATTTCTATAACTTATAAATGAGTCACTTTGTAACAACATTGACTGATTTATAATAAATTATTATTGCAAACGAGTCTTGGTTGATTTCTTTCGTGTTTCAATTCAAATTGTACTTTCAAAATATTTATTCTAAATAATAAATTTAAAGAACAAACTTGACATTTAGTAGTTTTAATAGAATATATGAGAAGTACTTGAGTATTTACGACATATTCTTGTTTAATAACAGGACAAGTTTTGCTATCAAACGGTTTCCTAATACAGGGCAACGTTCAACTACTTTTGTTAACTTGTCTCTTTAACGGCAGATGAAATGTTACCGAAAATATATATTGGCGGGGCAGTATCTTCATATTAACCTCAATTCGGGGCTGCTCTAAATCTGATTTGTAGTTCTGCCTAAATCTTAGGTTGCCATATGATAAATGTGTCAGAAAACACAACTGAAGTTGACGTTTGAAAAAACAAAATCGGAGTTTAGTTTTTTAGAGATTGGGGCCCAAGAGACATAATATGAATGATATGCTCAATCATAATTCCATAATAATATCTGATCGAATACTTACGTTGTATGATAACTCACAGACGTTCGACAAAAATGGTGCTTGTAAATTTCATTAAGATGTTCAATGGTTTGTTGAAACGGTATAATACAACTCTGTGTTAGAGCTACTCGATGGCGTACAGGAGAAGTGAGAGAAGCTCGCAGATGACAGTAGGGTAACCGCACGTTTTTGCGTGCAACACGCTTTTCACTAAGAAATCACCAATTTCTGATCAATTTTCCAGTGAATTGCGTCACTGCGAGAATTCGTTTTTCAGCCAAACAGTTCATAAGTGGGATCATTTTCCTGCAAAAAATTCACAACAACTACTCCCTTAGCCTCCTTCTTATTAACTTATATCGTAGATCGGGAACAAAGCATTGCTTGAGTAGGAGTCATCTCCTGAATGCTGTTGCGAGATACAAAAAAAATGTTATGTTTCTCGTTTTTTACAAATATATAGAGATATGCTTGATGCAAGAGCAAACGACCGGTAAGGAGTGCCACCTGCATGATAAACGCCATTTTCGTATGGCTATTAGAAGAGAGGTTTGTATATAAGTTTGAACAAATTATGTTTTCGTGTAACTAAAGAGTTAAAGCAATCCAGAAGATTGAACTTTCGGAGTTAAAAATTGTATGACATTTATTTTATAAGTTTTTTGTTCAATGTAGTTAAAATTTTTGGGCCATCCACAGATAAAGATTGTTTAAAGATTGATTTAGAGAAAAATTATAGAAATCAAATATCGAGATTAAGGTGGAAACAGAAGAATTGCCACCGTAATACTCCTGTATTGAAAATGCTATTGAAACTCTACAAGTCAGAACACGAGCAGTATCTTTTTTGAGTACAATATTTTTCTTGCCAAATTTAAATTTAAAATTCCTAATTTTTTATTAATTATTTCTTGTTTATATTGGTCAACCCATTTTGCCGTTATTTGTCGACGAAAAAAAAAAAAATATCAATACCATCACCATCATTATCGCCAATTTTTTGTGAGAAGGAACAGTCGCTGAACAATATTAACAGTTCGTATCCTAAAATAATTCAGTGGCTTAGATTTTATTGTAGATATTCGGAAACCAAGTATTTTAACATCATCATCATTGTTTTTTTTTTTTTTTTTGTTTGCGATGTCCGGTCAGGTTTTAATCCAATAACTTCTCCGCAAATAAGTCTCACACAATTTGGCAGATACGCCATTATGTTTGTGTTTTATATTTAGCGTTTTTTGTCATAGTTTTGCGTTATTATAATATAAGTACAAAATGTTGAAAAAAAAAATTAATTTCTTTCTTTTTCATATAGTCTTTCCAAAATAAGCCGAATAAAACCAAAAAAATATATTTTTTTTTAATTTTTTGTTATCAATACATCAAACTACAATATTTTATCAAACAGTACCATTCCCTAATTTATTCGTAGATAAGAAAATATTATTGTATTCTAAAAATTTGCTTCTATGTTTAGAAAAAATATTTGAATTGTTTTGTGTGACTTTTTAAGGAAAATAATTTTTACACAATACACACTATAAGGGCAACAAATAATTTTAAATTTAAATGTCCTTAAAATTTTTTATTATCCAAAATGAACCAATAAATTTTTAAAAGTTCAAGTTCATTTAAAAACCTTTATCTCTTTTAACAAAAATTAGGAATTAAAGGTCGAACGCAGTTTAAAATATGTGTAAAAAAATAAAATAATATTTTACACAAACAAAAGCAGTAAACTAAAACAAAATAATAGAATTCTCAAATGTCCTTCACCAAGATATAATAAAATTCATATTCTAGGGATATGTTTTAACTCTTTGGACGAAAACTATCTTATGACTGACGTTGTATGTCATTCTACGAAACTGCACAATCGTTGCTCTAGAACAGTTTAAAAATAGAGCGCAACATTTTTAGACAGCAAATGCTAAGAAAAAAGGATTGTTGTTATGTGTGGCAACTACAAAGAAGTAAAATCATCTGTAAAAATACTGTTGCATGAAACAACCAGTCATAAAATAATAAAAATATTAATGACCATAACAAACGCCTTTTAGTTTGTGTAACTGTCTGAATATATGACACACATCGACAGCAAACAATTCATTCATTTGTGCTGTAATATTTAGGACAGAGGCTGGTGCGGTTCGAGGTCATCGAGTTATTATCATTATTTTTAGCCCGCTGTGTATTTAGTGCGGTCTTCTATTTTTTTCACTCTTTTTATGAACCATTATTGTTGTTGCTTTGTAGTTGTCAGTTTTTTTTCACAATTGTCACCATAAATCGAATAAGATAGATATTTAAGTTTTTGTACAAGTTTTTTAATAGATTTATAATGCCTCAATGTTGTAGTAAAATTGGTAAACGGAATTATATTTCAACAACAAGAGTATTTTACTTGAAAACAAGCAGTATGGAAATCACTAAAAACTTATTTCAAAATGTCTGCCTTAAATTTTAAATTTGAATCTCTAATTTAAGTATGACCACAAATAAAAAATGGTTCTTAGAACACTTTAAACAAAAAGTGAAAAAAAAACTTAAGCTTTTAGATGCCCAATTTGTTTATAACTTTTATTGATTTAATGACGCAATGCCCATGTGCTAACGGTGTGATTTTAGAAATGTTAAAGTTTGTTGAACCGACTCTACGGATGTTGGAATACTGTAATCGTAAGTCTAGACAAACAAATGGAAACAAGATAGGTTCCACGAAGCTAGAAACCGCGTTTAACCCACTTAGGCTGAAAATGTTGTGTCGTGTGCATTTTAACTTTAATGTTCTCCAAAGAGGCTCAAAGAAAGGAGTCAGTGTAACTGTGGTTATGGCTTCACCTGAAAAGGACAGAACAAAGCGATTATAATTTATCGCTCTATGAGCGACAATCTTGTAGGTACTGATGACAAGGGCAATAACACAATAGTGGATAGTTTACTCGCTGCAAGTAAATCTTCATCACGCATTAGATGCACTTTTCTTTAGCATGTTAAAATGCAAAGAAGGCGGTTATCGGCCATCTCATGATTCTGTGGTGATCTTATTCAGATTCTGGTTTCACCTTTTAGGTGTATTAACTTTACTATTGGTAATAGAACCAAAGGAAGTATCGCAAATATATATAATGGTAATCAGAGTATCAGCTCTTGATAATAAATCAAATATAAATCTTGAGGTTGATGATATCAAAATGAGCTTCAGCTCCACAAAGAATTCATTTCCCCTAGTGGCTAATCCAAGGAGTGGGAAAACCCCTGTATGGCGTATAGTGGAATAATCATGTAGAATTTAATTTATAAGAAGGATTTAAAGGAAATCGCTCAAAACGGCTAAAGGGTCGAGAGGTGATTCAAACTGGAGAGCTTACAATACATCTTGAGAAGTACTAGAATGATTATATTTATAATACGAACCTTGTTGACAGAGAACTGTAAAATCCCTGTAGATTCAATATAGACTATAGAAAGTTTTTTGGATATTAAGTGAGCTTTGTATAACATTAGATTTATTTCGTCGGCCTTATGGAAGGAAGGCCTAATTTAGCTTAGTTTCAATTTTAATATTATGGATAGGGCTAAGAAGAAGACTGTATAAATCAACGCCGATATAAAATTTATTATTTAAATATACTAGAAGCAAACTAAAAAATCATATATGTGACAGAACAATACAATGGCATCGCTTAGTGCAAAATAGGAGCAAATTTTGTTTTTTTTTTTTTTTTGTTTTTATTTTTTTACAAACATTTTTGGGGTGAATTTATTTGGAATGATTTAATATTTGCATGTCCAAAATCATTTGAATATTTTTTCTTTATTATTTGTTTAAATACCCGCAACACGTACATAAATCACTAATCAATAAAATGTAATTAAATACATTATCGGCATACAAATCATTTAGACGAAATTTCTACAACAATGACATCGAAAAAAAGTTTTTAAGCAGCAAGAAGCAAGAAAAAATGCAATAAAACAATTAAGTATCATTAAGCTTGTCGTAAAAATTGATGTTTATGGCTTTCGAGTTGACACATTAAAGACGCACATTCACATATTTTACTGACAAAACAAAAATAAGAAAAAACTAATGACGAAACCTGCATAAATGTAAGATTCTAAAAAATGCTATAGAAAGACAGACCTCTTAAGTGTAAGGTAAGCTTTTTTATAAATAAAAAGAAAGCATCATTAGTAACTTGTACGATGACATTACGAATACTTTTGTGAAAAATTTAAAATTTCAATAAAAATGCGATAAAAATTTTGTGCGGTAACCTCCTAAAAATCGTATTACTGATGTGAGTCCTGACACCGGCTTTAGTTTAAAATAGGATTTGGTAATGAAACCTATTAAATTGACCGTAAAGTTTGCTCGATAAAATAGCTCCCGTTTCTTTTTTTATATCGTTTTTTTTTTATTTTATTTATTTATTATTTTATATATTTTTTAGAAAATTTGGATTAGTTTTTGATTAAACAAATATAAGAAAAAACACTTCATGTAAAAAAAAAAACGTCAACTTAAAAAAACTTATAAAAACTTGGCACCGGTTATGCCAAATGATTATCAAAATAAAATAATTTTAATAAAAGGAATCAATGCTATAACTTAGGGCATGGCTGTTGGTGGGAAGTCGGAACTTAAAGTTAATTCCACCGACAACCTGCTTCGTCAAAGGATGGTACAAGAAGGGCTTTTTTAAGAAACCGATCTTAGTAGCAGGAACTAAGTTTATAAAATATTTTAGGCGTTAATAATAAAAAATAGACAACTGCATGCTGCAACTATAGCATTTTGTATAGACGCAAATTTGGGAATTAAGGGGAAACTAAAATAAATTTACATTTTTCCTAATTTCGTGTAAACAATAGCAATGTAGTTATTTTTTTTATTAATTTTTGGATTATTCTTTCAAATTGTTAAAATATTCGGCCCTGTTCTTTAAAAGGAATCCGAGTAAATATCTTGTTTTAAAACGAATTCACATTTTTTTGGAATTCTCTAAATCGAATTCGCAGAGTTTTACTCGTTTTACGTAAACAAATGTTGTCGAAAGTAAATCGAATGGGATTTTCTAATTAAAAATTACTGAAAGCTTAAGTAAAGACCATTGGAATAAAAAATTTAAAGTCTTTATTATTAATCTTAGTTAAATTAACTACATTTTAATATACTTTATATTATAAAAAAGTTAGTTTAAAAACACTCTTAAATTGTGTCAAATTCTTGATGCAAATTACTTATACTTGTATTTCAATTATCGAGGTCTGAGTTTATAAGTCCCCCGCTGTGTGCACTTTGGTTAACGAATTTTAGCGACGAGTAAACTGGAGTCTGCATCAATTTGACTCTATGAGAAAAGCTCATAAACTGGTTTACTTTACAGAGAGACTCTAGTGAGACATAAAAGGTTCAATAGCTTTATTCCTAACGACAAGCAGTACTCGACATATGCTTGACTGTGGTATACTAAACCAGTCTGGTTCACTGATTGCTGCAAAAAAAAAAAAAAACGGAGGTTTCTATAAAAGGATACTGAATTATATTATTAAATTTATTGAGTGAAAGAAAGACAACAATAAACTTAGTACTTGGCTTAATGAGATAAGTTATTGTATGTCAACTGACAATTATGTTTAAATAATACATTATTCATAATAATTTACTTTAAACTGGTTAAATATGTTGAGTAATCGTATGGAATTTATAGATAATAACAAATAAAGTAAAAATTTTGTCCTGCAGTTACATTTACTTATTTTTCATATCATGATTTTAAGTTGTTCAGATAGAGTATTTAGTCTTAGCTAGGACCTCGACATAAAATATTCAAAGCATATGAAATAAAATTGTGTATTTATAAAAAACTTTAAATAAGTTGACGAATAACCCTGTAACATGATATCAGGGACGGACTTACTTTCTAGTTGAACATGTATAAAATCTCCTAGTATAATTTTGAAATTTATTCATTTTTAAAACTCGTTTAAATAATTTAAGCCGAACAAATTTTAACATTACGCTTTGCTTTTACTAGATAACAATATTTATTCATTAATATGTAAAGTAACTTCTATTTATTTTATTTTTGGAACAATTATTACATTATAATTTTAAAAATTGAGGCCTTAAATTATCTTGAACTAAATTTTTTCTACTAAAATTACTCATATAGTACAAATGTATGGAAAAATTGCGAAACTCACAATAAATGTATATGTGGACGTACGTAATAAAGTTTGTAATTTATGTTTTCTTATCCCAAACAAAATTTTTTGAGGCTTTCAAGAAAGAAAATGGTTTACAAATTTATATTGCGAATGAAATTTAAGCAAAACATCCATTTCTAAGTCAAACTATAACGACAAAAGGCTTTTAGTAAAATTGAATACTTTATTTTCTTTAGAAAACTACAAAATGACAAACTAAGAAAAATTGAAATAAAATTTAATCTAGCAAAAGTTTTTTTTTTATTTTTTGACTGACAATTTTTATGTTTTAATCAAATTATTCATCTTAAAGCATAGAGAGTATAACAACTGAAATAACAACAAACATAATGAAATGATAAAACGAAATTACTAGAAAAACACACTACAAGGGTAGAAATAAAAAAGTTAAATAAAGAATAAATGATATAATATAATACCGTTATTATTGAAATAAATTATTAATAAAAGCTCTGAAATTTTATTTATGCTGTACAATGAAAAGCGAGTAATAAATGTTAAAAGCAGACCAAATATTAAAAAAATTACATGGCAGTGCACAGTGCTGCTAATATTCTTTGCTGTAAGTCATACAAAATCGGACAAAAATGTTTTCTAATATCGGCAAACGAATTTTTGTAAGAAAAAAGTTAAGTGCTAGAAAAATTGAGATATTTAAATAATTCTAAATTACAGAGGTTGCATTCACAAACGTTTTTTAAATCTTTTTATTTTTTTATTATTTTTTTTGTTTGGCAGATTTAAAAACAATAATGATATTATCATTTCACCTTTTTCGAAAAACTAATATTTTTGAAAATAATTTAAAAAAGTGTGTCTGACAGTTTTTCTAGTTAAAAGCTGAAACTCAAATTGTTTTTTTTTTTAAATTCATTAAGTAGGCTGAAAAATTTAATTAAAAGGAATGTTGACTCGAACAAATTATTTCACTATGGAATTCCACTTTGATCCACTGTAGCGCTGCCTGCGCATCTTTACATGCAATATTCTAAAGACTCAACTTCTTATGTATTTGTTCTTTAAATTTCAAACATATCTGACGATTGGCGAGTAGCCTCACTGTGCATTGTAACTTGGTATATACGAGTACATTTTCTCATAACCGTACTTGCGATATTATTTTGTAAGAAAATGTTATTTTATTTATACGTCTATTACCATTGCTTCTTTTACTTTATGCTAAAGGGAATTTTACTCTTTAAAATTCCACGTCATAGATATTGACACACCCATCTTTTCTTTATGTTTTATTTGAAAATGGAATTTGTATTTATTACTTTCCTTTGTTGTGACTGTTACCATTCAGTTGATGTATTAAACGTAATACTGGTAACACAGGATATTGCTAAAGATGTTAAACGGAAACTGTTTATTAAGCTCATAGTATATGGTAGACAGATCATGCTATTAAATGTTATTAATAAAGAAGTCATATTTGCACTTTTTAAAGCCATTTGCCAAATTTGACATATTTGTTTAAAAATTTTTTAAACTCTCGAACGAGGCACTTGATATAAATAAATAATATAAATAAAATTTTCATATTGTCTTTTATTTGAACAAATTTTTTTCATTGAATTGTCTACTAAATTCTAAGTCGAATAAGGAATATAGACCTATAGCCATATTGTGTTTTCTATCAAAAGTTTTCGAAAAACTCCTTTATAAACAAATGATTGCGTATATCACTTCTTACAATTTGCTTTCCAGTATGCAATCTGGTTTTCGTCAAAATCATAACTGCGTTACGGCTCTTGTGGAAGTTAGTGAGAATATACGGCAAGGATTAGAAAATGGTGACATTAATTTTTTTAGTGCTTTTAGACCACACCAAGGCTTTCGATACGGTAGACCATAATATACTTGTTGGAAAAATGAAACATTTTTTTTAGATTCACGAATATATCAAATAGACTTATATCATCGTATCTTTTAAACAGAGCACAATCAGTATTTTTTAACGATGCATGGTCCGATAGAATATCCGTTAGTAGGGACGTGCCTCAAGGTTCTATTTTAGGTCCTCTTTTATTTTCATTGTATGCAAATGATTTGCCAAAACAACTTACTATATGTAAAATTCATTTATACGCAGATGACGTGCAACTCATATTAAGTAGCCCAGTTCAGAATATTGCTTCAGGCATCTCAGATCTGAATAACGACTTAAACAGAATCTACACTTGGGCTAGTGCAAACGGTCTTTGTTTGAATCCGAGGAAATCTAAATGTATAGTTATATGTAAAAAACGTATAAATCCCAACATTTCTGGAGATATTGTTTTAAATGGAGAAAAAATTGAAATTGTTAAAACAGCAAAAAATCTTGGTATTACATTCAATAGCAATTTGACATGGAATGATCATATAAACTCACTGGTGGGTCAAAATTATGTAAAACTAAGAGCTGTCTGGCACACACAATATTTCACTCCTTTTAGGATAAGGGCATTAATTGCTAAAACATACCTGATTCCCTCTCTTCTTTATGGGTGCGAGTTATTTGAAAATTGTGACACAGTTAGTAAGCGGAAACTAAATATATTGTTTAATAATAACATAAGATATGTGTATGGTTTGAGGAGATTTGTTCATGTCTCCTCTGTTTGTAATACTCTGTACGGAGTCTCATTTGATAATCTATTAAAAATTCGCACTCTTACTTTTTTGCATAAAATAATATATAGTCAAACACCCAGGTATATATTTGAACAAATACGTTTTACTTAATCAAGTCGAAACCGAAATATAATAATACCTCGGCATCGAAGCCTAATGTCTGAATGGCAGTTCTATGTGCATGCCGCACGTGTTTGGAACAATCTTCCACCAATTCAACAAGTAAATAGCAATGCTAACAGTTTCAAAAATTTTTTATTTAATTTTTATAAATAATCTGAACAAAAATAATATTTTCATACTGTTTTATTTCTTTGTTTTTATTTTTGATAATATTGTATACTTAAGTATGTATTAAGTTTATGACGTTTATTCAAATATTGTTTCCTAATGCGTTCCTGTACTATAAATATAAGACCTGGTCTTGTTGTGCAGGAAATATAATTAATTGAATAAATAAATAAATAAATTTTGGCATAAGTTCGTTATTTATTTTGATTAATTGAAAGAGCGGAGTACAATTTAGATACTAGCAGAAATAAATGACCTTTCTAGTTCGCTGTAACCTTCGCAGCATTCTCCGTATTAACAACAACAATTATATTTACAAATAGCGACTCTGTACTGAAATAAATATTTCATAAAATACCATATCAAAGAATTTAAATTTTCTTCTTATTCTATTTTTCTAAATAGTTGTATAAACAGAAAAAATTACAATTGTTAGCTATCTTGTAGATAGATACGAAAAATTCTGATAAAAGTTGTAGCGACCCAAAAAGCCACTTCATTTTGCTGGTATCTAATTTTCACAATTAATAACGAACTTCAGCCAAAATTTGAAAAAAAAAAAAATTATAATTCATTCATAAATGAATATTTTTATTGGTTTCGAACAACAATAAAAATCTAATAGAGATAAATATTATTCTTAAGATAAGGTCAGATTACACCAGATGACCAGAAAAGGATAGCCACTATTTAAAAAAAATTTTTTTCATCTTTCCTGATATGTATCATGACGAAAGACGATTTATAATAATTGTAATATTTTACTATTTATTTTGAGTACGGTCTTATTTTTCTTAAAAATTATTGCGAGTTTTATTAATTTTCGTTTAATGGCTTTAAGATCTGTTCCTGAAAATACGTCTCTCGGTTATCTTTATTCTGTTATATTAAGTTCTGAAAAATATGCTTTCAAATCCTAATAGTTATTTTTGGCAAACAATTTTGGAAACATGGTAAAAAATTAATGATCCCAGTACTAGAAGAGCTCACGATCAAACTAAAAATATCATAATAGTAATACCCTTGTATTATATTATAGAATATGGTCTATTTTAAATTGTGCTTTAAAGATGTTAATAAATAAATTAATATTTTACTATATTTCATATTGAAAATATTTGAATCTTCATTCACTTTATGTTTCTCTTTTAACATTATGTGATATTTATTAAGTAAAATTAATTTCAGTCCGAATTTTTTCTACCTTTTTGCTAGTTAATCTTATCAGCTCTAATTAAATAAATAGTATTTATATTAAAGCAATATTTCTATTAATAATTAACAGAGTAAATTTATCAGGCAGCGATACATGTGCAATGCACATTGTGCATGTAAATAGGCCACTTTCTGGTTTGTAAAAGAACGTTAAAACATTCAGAATTGAGTTAATAAGAGAACTTTTTCGAAATAGAATATTTAAAAACTTAAGTCATGGACGCGTGTACTTTGTGGGTTTGATGACGATAGTAAAATATATAGACTTGTGTTTTTTTGTTTCTCGTAGCCAACTTCACAGAAATGAAATGAAAACGTCATTTATTTATTGATCTGCTTTATTTTTTATTTAATTGATGAAGTTGACCAATGAATAAAAAAACATGTTTTAATAATAACATTTATCTGTCTATTTGTTTTTATGTCATTTTATTGTATTTGTTTGAGTTATAAGTCGGGTTAAACAGGGCTACAAAGTCATAAACATCCTTTGCAGGAAATAAATGTTTCTAGTTTTTGTATTTCGTCAATAATTATTTCTACTTGAAAGTTATTTATGGTTGATTAAATAGACCAAATGAATTCATGTGTCATTTTCATTATCTGGCATAAATTCAATAGAAGGCCAAAGGAGTGTTCTTTGTTTAACTTGAAAAATGTTTATGTTTAACATATAAATGTTTTTATTTTAATATTGTTATGATTTTTGTACACTATCTTTAATTATCTGTCTTCCACTTAGGTTGCTTCACTTTTCTTTCTTCACTGCCTTCAAAAATGTTTCAATATTTATTCAATTTGATTATATTTGTCTAAATGATGCACGTGTTTAATTGGTAATGTTAACATTGAATGTATATGGGTTAGTAAAGATATCTTACATATTCTTATTTAAAATTTACTTTTTCTTTATGACTTCAATTTATATTTATTAAAATTAATCGATAAAAAGAAAACAATCGTTTCTTGAAAAACAAAAAGTTTTGGTTTTTTATAAATCTATTTGATGACTGAATTGCATAAAAACAAGTTTCGCTGTATAAATAGACTTCACTTTTATGAGTTACAATAGCTTGCAATAGCAAATCACTTAGCAAATATCTTTTCTTACCTGAATATTTTCAAGAAATCTGTGCTCTTTTATATAAATTTCTTATTTAACTGTGAAATAGATTTAGTGGCCTAAGTCTTCCAGCATACCATACTGCAACTTATAGATTTAAAGCACTTTTAATAACTCGAAAGCCAGTCACAATAACATTGGGAAGCATAAAACTGTAACACATTAATACGTTTTCAATTAGGGATAAAAGTTATTCATCTTTTTAAAAAAGAAGAATGTATTATTTTTAGTCCAAAAAGCTTGACAAAATATTTTTAAAATCGACAGATATTAAGGTCGATCGCAAAATAAAAGTTATTTTCTTATAAATCGTTTTCACCAGATTTATAAAAAATATCTTTAATTACAACAAAAATATTATAAAATTTGTTATCCGTTTATATCCTCAGGAAGAGATTTATATGCAATACAAACACAGAGGTTACTATAGATAGCTGAAAGATATTCTGTTCTCTGTTTGACCTTCCTAAGATATTTAGACCAATTAACTCTTATACAAAAAACACCTTTGATTGTTTATGAGAGTACAACAAAATAATAAAATTTTACGTTGCGTTGCTATCCTATTTATGAATCGATGGAAAGGCATTTGTGTCTTTTGTCAAGAAATAATGTAGACTTTTAAAAATGCAGAAATTTTTTTAAATTGTATATTTTTTAACATTTTACTCGCACTGCAACCAAGTATGTCTTAGCGTGTGTATGATATATTTAAAGTATTAAAAAGATTAATTTTTAAGAAATTATTGTGCTAATTTCTAAAGATCCCGATTTATTTTATAAATGACCGATATTGATTATTGAAGGTGAAAGTACGTCAACCGTCTTATATTTTTTATATTTAAAATTTTGGCTAATAATACTCTAAATAGCTCTTCTTGAATTCTTTCTGTTTCTTAATGTCGACTAAAGTTGCCTTTATTAATCGAATAAGCCTTTTTCATTCCCCAGCCATACGATGTAAAATGATCCTTTAATTTCAGGATGCTACTGTTCTACGACATCATATGAAATTTTCTCATAAAATGCTTCAAGTTGACAATACCATATCAAAAGATTTCCGCACTATAGGCAATTTAATTATTAAGTAATTGCTCTTTTATTACATATAAAAAACGAACTGTAGACATTTGCAATCTTCATAATCATCCCCATGTACTAGATTTTATTATATCAGGTGTTATTTGACAATTAGTACAATTAAACGAAACCTCAACATGATTAATTACTTCCGCTGTAGGAGATTATATATTTGCAAAAGGTCAAGCATTTGACCGTTGAACCATCTTATATTTGCATTTGAGAGAAGGTTAAGTAGGCTTGGGTGCCTACTGCTATCGTCTAGAAGTGAATAAGAGTAAATAAAAATTGTAAAAGATAAGAACGAAATAAACAAAATTAAATTAAAAATAAGCGGTATGAGTTATTGGAGAACCTGTGGCTGAGTATATCCCCACTGAAAACCAGGAGTAACCGGAGTCGTTACGTTGGGTCACCATTCGCTTACGAGTCTCTTAAAATTTAAAATGAAATTTTCCGGCGTCGAAATTAATCCAATACAATAAGTTTTTGAAGTGGGTTCAAAGTATTGCTGTATTTATGGAAATAGCAACAACACTTTGTATAAATTTCAGCAAGCTTAAACCTAATATTTCTGACAGAAAATTATTTTCATACAGACAGAAATTGGTTTCACGGACACCACTCTGGTTATTAGGTCGTAATTGTTTTTTCAGAAGCAACCCGTACAAAATCTTTTTATACGTCTCCCAAGTATCGTAGTACAAAATAAGATTATCTGGGTAAAAAAAACTATTATGATAAGATTTTTTCATTTTTATTTGAATTTTGTTTATTTTTTATTTTCATTTCTAAAGTTTTCAGAAGTTTAGCAATAGAACCTACTACAGCGTGTTCACAAGTCTAAATTTATTTCGTACAAAATAAAATATCAATATGCATTAAAGTAAATATATATTTTAAATTGGTTCTAAAGAATATCCTCATATTTAATATGAAGATAAGGAAGCTCTAATATTTCAAGTCCATTTCTATCACACGATATGCTTTTTTCTTTTTCCTTTACAAGAAAAAGATGTCTTAAAAAGTTTTACTTTAAAAAGCACATTTACGGTTTTCACCAGATTAGATACCTTCTGGAACAGAACCTTTTTCAACATAATTTACAGAAAGCAAATGCATAATACAAAGATTAGTAATTAAATACTTTAAAAGGACCGAGCAAGGGCAAGTGCAAGGGCTTTTAAAATAAACTAGTTGTCTTAGTAAATAATTCTTTGTATATTGATATTCGTTTATAAACAATTATTTTTTTCTGTCATGAATGTAATATTATCCTTATTAAATAAATTAATATGTAACAAATCACTTAAACGTTTGATTCTTTTGTAACAAGTTGAACAACCCTCGCTTGTTACTGGTTCTCCGTTTATATTTCATGCTCAATTGTCAGTTATTTGACATGAATTCTCATGGTTTAGCTCCACCAAGTAGAAAATTATTTTATTCATTCACACAATCCACTAGATCTCAAAATGTATCTTCATTTCTTTTTTTATGGCTTTTATTCGTTAATCATCATGTAAATTTTTATGTATGTTTTTTGTTTTGAGCAGATTTTGTTGTTGCTATTTTTCTATTCTGTTTAATAAAATTTTTCTTGCAGAACTTGATTTGATTTAGTCGGGATAACTTTTTACGATCATGTTTAGGAATGTTTTTTGCATTTTTATTGGAATTTTTGCAATGACAGATACGAAAAATTAAACACACGCTAGGACATGGTTGCATATTATATTGAAACTAATCAGAAATTTATAATTTTTTTAAATTTATGATAAGTCAAGCAACATAAATTAATTCCAACGCTTTGTTTCGTTAAAAAAAAGTTGAAGTAAATTAGAAATAATTTTTTCTTCACTATGTATCAAGTAAGAAAATGATTATTTTGTGCTGCTTTACATTGAACTTATAAAAGTGACAAAAATTTCTACAGTGTATATTTATAATTAAATAGTAGAAAACTTGAATAGTTCTGTTTTTATTATCATTTGCTTGTTTTATGATTTTGTTGACATATATCTTTCACTCTGTATTTTTTTTTTTTTGGTAAACAATGCGAAGATATCTTCCAACCTAGAGTTTTCCATAAATTTCTTTAAGAAAATCATTAATTCTGTTCTTAGATAATCTTGCGAACCCTATATATGTAGATAAATATAAAACTGTAAAAAATTATACATATATATATAAGAATATATTATGTATGTATTTAAAAATGTTTGATATGTCAACAAAAAAAAATAAAATAAATAATAAAATAAAAAAATAAATATATATATATATATATGTATATACATATATATATATATATATATATATATATATATATATATATATATATATATATATATATATATATATATATATATATATATATCAGCTCCATCCTTTGTTTTTTATATCCTCTGCTATCATTTATGACAAGCTGGAAAGTAACATTATTAAATTATGTACATTTGTATAATAAAATCGCTTTGTAAGTTTGTTTGTTTGTTTGTATATGAGTAAATCTCGGCTTAACGACTAAACTGATTTTAATGAAGTTTTTGAGACATAGCAATATAGGGTTTTTATATTTTCAAACAGCGGACTAGGACCACTTACTACAAATATTTAGTTCCTATTGAGTTCAAATTTTTAGCTCCTTTTAATTTCTATGAAGAGATTGATAAATGTTTTTCTATAGGCAAACAAATGGCGCCTCTGTATACGTTTAAATTAAAAATGCTAACAGAATGTTCGCACTATTATCTTTAATAACTTCATGGTTTATCGTTTTAATAGTTTTAAATACTAATAATGAAGTTTAAACAAAATTTGCAAATAATACCTTTAAAAATTTGACGGTGCAAAACTAGATTTTAGCCACAAAAACGTTGAGCTGGTATTACTGGCATGAAATTATTAATACTGCGAACTATTAAGGCAAAATGTGGAATTATATGGAATTAAATAGCACGTTAATTATAATCTCTAAAATGCATGTTTAATTTGTAAATTAAACCACCATCAATATTTTTCTATTAAGGAAATCTACTGTTAAATAAAGTCGCTTAAATAACACAGAAATATTTAGAACATATGGTTTAGAAAAATATACACACAAGTCACAAAAATCTTCACAGAATGGCTTAAATTCCGGATTAATAATTCCGATCGATTTTGTTTTACCTTCTTCAGATTCCAATCGATTTTGGTTATTTCTAAAAAAGACTTAATCTCCACCTTTGGCAATATTGCATAAACCAAAGTTAACAAAAAGGCTAATCTTAATAAGGACACATAATAAAAGTAAATTTGGAAAACCGCAAATAACGTAATTTCAAAGAATCTAAATTCCACCTTGAAATTTAAAAGTGGTTTTATTCCAAAGAAATTGTTTGTTTTTCGTTTTCTGAAGAACCAATTTGCAGAATAAAAACCACTTTCGATCGTAATTGAGTTCTGTGACATGCCTGATAGGTACGGTAGAACTTAATTTTTTTTTCTATATGTATATGTACATGAAAATACTAATGTATCCGTGTGAACAGGACTTGCGTCATGGTTTTTGATTCCACTAAAATTAGGTAGTAAAAAAGTTTTAATGCACATTTAGAGGATTTGTTTAAAACTCAAAAACACATACTCTCATGAAAGAAGTAGTTAAGGTATGTGGGTGTTTGTTGCATATGCGGCAGCCATTTGCAATGCTGCTACTATATACGCTTCTGATGTTTGCAATTGTTGACATCAAGAAAAGTAATATTCTACAATCAGGACATGAAGTCTACGTTAAAATGAGTCATTAAATAAAAAAAAAATATTTCTAAACAGTCCATAGATTACAGAACCATACGAAAAGAGATAAAAATTTTTACTATCTTTGTTAAGCGAATAGCAAAAATAAAACTAAAAATACAAAAAACTTTTTTTCTTGTTAATATACCAACATGCACGCTTAAATACAAATTTATGTATAAGCCCTAAAAATTAAAATAATTTATGATAAAAAAAAACTTTTAATTATTTTTGTTTTAATAATAAGGCATGTAACAAATTCCCAACGAAATGCTTTTGATTCCGTATTAACAATTCCGATCGATTTTGCTTATTTCTAAAAAATGAATAACCTCCTCCTTTTTAGTTAAATGTGGCAATATTGCGAGCACCAAAGTAAACAAAAAGGCTGATCTAAATAAGGACACATACTAAAAGTAAATTTGAAACCCGCAAATAAAAACAATTTAAAGATAATAAATTCCACTTTGAAATTCAAAAGTGGTTTCATTCCGAAAAAAAATTTTCGTTTTTCGTTCTCTGAAGAAACAATTTGCGGAATTGAAACCACTTTCCATCGGAATTAAGTTCTGAGACATGCCTGAATATTTTTTTTTATAATTCGATAATGAACTTTTAGGCACTTTTTATCGTAAATTAGAAGATGGAAAAGTGTAAATTTGATTTTTAAATATTATATCAATTAAAAAAGTAATAATAGATTTTCATATATATGAATTTGAGCATTTGTATGAGTCATGTTTATTCAATTATATTTTGTGATTAACTGTATCTATTTAAGAATTAAAAGAAGAAATAAAATTATTGCAAATGTACTAATATTAAACAAAATTTTCCAATTATGGTAAAATGTCTGTAGAAGTCGTTTTAGATTTGTTTAAATATTTGACAGGCTTTTCTTTTAAAGTTTAATGACTGGTGCTCTGTTAAGTATTTCGTGCAGAGTGTTGTTAAACTACATACATACAAAATTTATGTAAAACAAATTAAAGAAAAATGTGATAAAAAAAAACACATAAAATATTTCTGCGAACATTCAGTTTCGTTTTTTTTTTCAAACCTGTCTACAAAGCGTTCTTCGTATTGAAACAATAAATTCGAATTATCTTATTAAAAATATAAAAAATTTTTACAAATAAATAGGAATTAATCAAAAGGCAAAAGTAACTCATAGTAAATTTTGTTACCATTTTTAAAAATTATAAGAAAGTAAAATTCTTCCAAATAGCAAAATTAAGGCTACATTTTAAATATTAAATAGTTCGTTAAAGATCACTTAAACTTAGTGGTTCTTAAGATCCGCCCATAAATACAAAAACATCACCAGCTCTCAACAATTGTGCTTGCTTACACATGTACAAATCGTAAAAAAACTATTTGGATTTTGTTTTTTTTTTAGGAAATGTATTTATGTACTGATCTTAAAAAGTGCACCACAGAACACAAATCTAGAGCTTTTTAGTGTTTGTTTCTTCGCAAATTGTCAAATTTTCAATATAAAATAATAAATGTTAAGCAGCATTTTGAACAAATTCGAACAGAGTATCATGCTTAATTAAAAAAAATATGGTTTACGTTGCGAAAGTTTCTAAAACGATGTGCTTCTCTAAGTGAGTTAGTAGGATCATAGCAATTCTTGGAGAAGAATCCATTTGCCGCATATCTTTTTAGGAAATAATAAAATTATATGCATGACTATAGCTTATCTACTTTCTTTTGATTAAATTCATTATTATTATAAATAATAAACAAGTATTCAGTGGCAAGAGAACTGTGAGAGCATTTAATATACGAACGGCTTTCCTACTCAGTTGTGAAGTTTTGAATTATTAAATCCTCTTCAGCTTTATAGTTTTCATTTAAATACGAATTGATAACGATATCATCAGAATAACATAAACGAATAAACTTAATTGGTTCCTTTCATGGTTTGCTTTGCAAAAGCTTTCGGTTATAAAAAAGTTTTTGCAGATATTTTTTAATGCTTATTTAGAATTTCTGTAAAAGAAAAACGTAATAATGGACTTAAAAATAGTTAACCATTAGGCAGTTGGCTTAAAGAGTTTTTATTAAAATTCACCATATTTCGGCTTCTTGTTTAATTATTTAATTTTGAAACCTAGTTGCTTAGAAGGCGATGTTTTAGATATACAAATTAGCTCCAAATATAATCATAGTCTTCGACAGTATTTCATTAGGGTTGCCTTCATTTTATTTTATTTATTATTCATATATTTTTATTTCATTCTGTGACAATTTCGAATTACGACTAAAGACAAATTTGTTTTTGATCTCATAAATATTAAATTCACTAGCAAATGCAAACCTATTCTACTTTTTTTCAATTAAATCCAGTTTACATTTGTGTTAATCTGCATGCTAAAATTACATTAGCACTTTTTAAAGAAATATCATTAATATTTGATATAATAAGTTTAGCAATATTGCTTACAAGTGGTGTTTTAAAACAACTTTTGAGACACCTTCACCTTAATATTACGTACTCCAATACAAATCTGCATTGTTTGATCACTACTTTTTATTAGAAAGTTTTAAAAGTTTCTATATTATTTCAACTAATTGCTCTTGTTTGAATTTAGTAAGTTCAAAACAACTTTTTATTTTTATTCGGCTTTTTACGAAAAAAAAACTGCCGACTGGCGATATTTTTTTATATGAAAAACTTTTTCATTTTCCTAAGCAAATAAATTTACTTTCAGACATTTATTGAGAGAATAAAAACAAATTTTTTGCAACTTTATATTTCTTTTTAACCACATTCCATTTTATCGCCTTAAAACAGTGTGACAATTTATGAAATAAATAGTGCAAACCACTCTAACGATACTGACATACAGGAAACCGTAATTTTAAATTGTAATGGTGCTGACAGGTTTTACTCCGGTCATCATAATGCTTCTTGTTTTCTAATTTGGATATAAAGAAAGCAAAACACTAACATATAAATTTTTTTTAATGAAATTAATTCCTTATCGTTTTTTTTTAATTTCTCGAAAAAATCGTTTACTGCAGCACTGTGCCTTGTTATATACTTGTTTTTATTACGCAGCTAGCTATATTTGTTGTTGCTTTCGCTGTCATAATCAAACATACAACATACTACTTGTTCTCTATTAAAATTTATATTGCTGCTGTCACTGCCATTTAATGTCATCCACACAAGTTGCAAGTTTATTTATGTATATTGCATGCAGCTTTTTATTTATGCACATCATGTTTTTATATTCTTTGCTGTTCTCAATTTATTGTTGTCACTGATGCTCCTATATACTCTCAAATATTATATAACCCAGCAAAATGTCTTAAATATCTGTAAGAAGAAATATTAACCTGCTTTTAAAAAGCTTAGTAACAGATCTTGTCGCATGTTCATAGCTTATGAACAAGTGGAAAAATGCGATACCTAAGTAGATTTATGTCAGTTCTTCACACCAGTTTTAGAAGTAGAAGCTATTTTATTGTTAAGGATTCATAAAACATTTTTGATCATTGAGGTGAGCACAAGTAATCGCAGAATATTTGTTTGTGGATTGATATTGCTAATTACGTTTCAACGAATGAACGAATTCGCTGGAAACATTCTTTTAAAAGATGTTTTTTGCATCGAAACTTTATAGATGGTGATGAACCTTTGAAAACCAAGTCGTTGTTACCACACTGTAAACTGGGACATAAAACTGTAATTTAACAGCACGACAAAGAAAGAAACTATATGTTTGCAGACCGATGGAAAAATGGACTACAATACTTTTACTAAATAAAGCTATGTTATCGACGAAAACTTCATACTCTGTACTCCCAATAATATGTGTCAGAACTTTCTAACAACTTGAAAAAGACTAGACTAGACTGGATCATTTTTCTGTTACTGCTAAAGGAATGTTTAGGAAAAAAAAGTCGAATATTCCCAACAGGTGGTGCTGTAGTTGATTCTTTCAATAAATATCTCAGCACATGTTCATTCTGTGCAGTAACAGTTAAATGACTTTCTGATATTTATAACTATTACAGCTTTTATTCCGAGGTATTGTACACCCTCACTGTACATTTACGCTCCGCAGCAGAACGGAAGAAACGCTATATACTGTTAAACCTTAAATCAAATATAATCTCTTTTCTTTACTTTCAGTAAAACGACTAGAATTCAACTATTTTGAGGATATTAAGTTCAACTGAATTTATAAAATATTTTAATAACAAAGCTTAAAGTTATGTTGCCTTTCAACAACATGGAATTATGACTCAGTTACTTAATACCCCTAAAAAGTTTCATGTATGTAACCATAGTAAGGAAATGTTAGCAATCAAATGTTCAGCAGCCGCCATTTAAACCTAAACCGATCGGCTAAATAGCCGCGGTAAGTGAGTTGTCTTAAAGACGACTAAAATTGTTGAAGCTGCTATTAGAAACAAATCTTTTGTTGCTACTCACAGCCGAATATCCTTGTATGTTAGAACTTTAGGTAAAAAGGCTAAGCTATTAAATAAATCGTGTGCACAGAGCCACAAAGGAAGAAACACAAGACAAGAATAAAAAGAAGTAAAATTAAAAATAGAGGCAAACGGGTCACTATACTTGACAAAGTGATATATGTAACAATTTTTTTTAGCTGGGATTTACTGCCTTTCCTGCAAAGTTTGTTGGCGTTCATGAAAAAACTAATATATCGCTAATAAAAAACTAACTATAAATTTTGGAATATATGCTTACCCACAGTTTCTTAAATTAAAAAATTTCGCTATTTAAAGTTTAATATTAAAGAACGTTTTTTTTTTTACTATGAAGCTAAATGTTCCTCAAATCTTCTATTAATACAAAGGCGTTTGTTGGTCGTTTGTGTGTGTTTTTATAATAAGGACCCTTTCAGAAAAATAGATCTTTTTACATTTTTCATGGCAACCTTCTCAATTAAGTTTAAAAATTTTAAGGTTTGTGAACAGAGCTTTTCGGAAAAGAAGTAAATATAAAAATAAGCTTAAAAGTTTAACTATTTTAAGGTTTAATTGTTTTAAAGTTTGTAAACAGCGCTTTTCGTAAAAGAAGTAAAAATAAAAATAAAAAAGAAGCTTTAAAGTTTAACTATTATGATTTTTATCATCTGCACCCAAACTTTGAAAGTAATTAAGGATTTGGTCAGTTGATCGGAAAGAATAAGTTTTGATTTTAATTTAAACTTATTGACGATACTTAATTTTGACGACAATATGGATGTTCCTACATTAAAATATTAGATCTAACTCGAATTAAGAATGTTTTCTGAGTTAAAATCCTGCTGTTATTTTTAATTTCACACGAAATTAAAAATTAAAGAAACAAATTAACGTGGTGTTTTATTATATTTTATTTTTCATCCTCTTTCAACTGTATAAAAGAGCCGAAAAAAAGTCATCCGTATACAGTAGAAAAATTTTTTGTTGTTGTTGTTTTTGCTTAAACTTTGATTTTTGTCTTTACTTATTGCTTGGACAGAAATCTTTAGTTTATTTAAAATGTCTGTGAGAAGTTTCCTGACGAGCTAAGTAAGCGGTTGCAAAATGGACATCGAGAAGTGCTTTCACTTCCAATAATCAGTATCGGTGATTTATAATACAAATTGGAATATTTAAAAACTAGCACAATAAAGTTTTACAAATTAATTTATTTCATAAATGTTTCCCTTGTTTTTTTTTAATTTGTTTAAAAAATAAAAATCGACAAATTCGGCGATTTTATTTAGATTTCTCTTTTTCTCATATAGACATAAGTACTCATTAGGATACTTAAACGTTTTCTTGTTATATCTTTAGGCTTTGATTTAAATGTAGATGGTGCACTGTTTTAAGTCTTGAAGAGAACAGAACTTTTGTAAAAAAATTGCAGGGATATGCATTTGCTCTGACAACAGATAAAATCAATTATACAAGTGGTCCATTATATAAATTTATAAAAGCGAAACAATAAGTTCGAAACGAAATATTTTAGGAATTTGTTCAGATTAAAATATAAGACGTCCGGGAGGAGTTATTAATGCAATTCTTATTTTCTGAGTATTAAAGCTTGGGAATATTTGTTATCTTACCTTATTTATTAATTATGTATGTTTATGTCTCGATACGAGAACAATTTTTGTCTGATTTGCTGATTAAATTAGTTATTAAAATAAGTATTATTTCATCTCGTGCTGTTGTAAAATATTTGGGTATAAAAGTTTTATTAAATATAAACTCTGGATTTCAAAACTTGTTTCATATACTTAATTCATAATTGAAGCCTTTATGATTAAAGATATATTGTTTAAAAGATGGACCTTTCTTTTGAATGTTTGGATTATTTGAAAATAAGTTTTGTTTTTTAATCTCAAGCTTTAAACTTTTAGCTAGCAAAAAAAAAACGATAACAAAGGAATTTAATAAAAAAAAGCATTAATACCTTCTTATATCCAAAAAATTAATTCATTAATGTTCTAAAGTTTTATTTTAATATATTTGAATTTCTAAATTTTAGGGCACGTTTCTTTTTCTGAATCGTGCCAGATAATTCATTGCAAGCTTTTCGTAACACATTCCGATTTTGAATATTATTTATAGAATATAAAATATATTTATTTTGAGCATAGTTGGTTTGTTATGCTTTTTCTCTTTAAGCTGTGGAAAAAATGTTCTTTAGAATGGCAGAACCTTTTGAGGATGGTGGATCTACGCTCATTTTTACGAACGCAATTATTTTCACTTAAAACAGTTACTTACACAACATTTTAAGATTTTGAATATTAGATTTTTCAAGATAAACCAATTATAATATTTACTTTGTATGGGCATTGCAAATTAAAAAGTAGCCTCTAGTTTCTTCCAGACATGCATAGAGATACTGCCAAAATACTAAGAAAAAACCGTCCTGCCGTTTTGCCACCTATAAATTTAAGAATGCATACATATTAGGGTGACAGCCAAAATTTTTTTCGGGAATTTTAAAGCTTTTTCAACGGAATATTGTGCCAATAGGTCCAATAGTTTTGTGACGAAAATTTGAGCCAAATCGGACAACGTTTTCTGGACGCGCATCCAGGTCAAAGGAAAGGTATTTTCATATTTTACAATATATACGAAATAAATTTTTTGAACTCGTTTATTTTTTTTTTTCAATATTTAATGAAAAAATGTGGATTTATATATTTTCGTGAATAGTGAAAAGAACGTAATTAACCTTTCCTTTATGTCAGGAAATTAATAGATGCTTTTATTCAAAAACGCTAATTTCCTAGATAACAACCATTATTATTAACGGATTCTAATGATAAATTTCAACGCCTACTAGATTTTTAAAATACGACTGAACTATGTATTTCCCCAAAAATTATATAAATTGCATTCAGTCGTGTGCATTACTTGTGTAAAGTGCTTTTGGTTAGAGATTTTTTGTGAATTTGGTAAAAATATATAAGAATGCCCTCGTTAAGGGAAGAAATATTTTTAATAGGCTATTCAAAACACCAAATTGTTGGTTCCAAACTTCCCTCGAAGGGGGACTGCCTCAAAGTTTTTTTTTCATAATATGAGGACAACGAAATTAACTGCAAAAGATAGTGCTGATCTTGTGGTAAGAGAGTGTATAATTTTTTTGGAAAAGGCCCGTATTCCTGTTCACGATTTGCACTGGTGTACAAAAAAAAAAATGTTGCGTCTGTATGAGGAATGGAAATATTAAAAAAAAATATATCTAGAGTGTCCGACATTCATAAAAACAGAAGAAAACTGTGGAGCGATAATTTAGGCGATCGCTTCGATATTGCTCATACCGATGCACTGGAACTAATAGATTTAGAAGAAGACAAGCAATTTTTAATTAAACAAAGAATGAAAGGTCGCGAGGGTTGTATGTTGGGAGTCGACTGTAATCTAAAAATAAAAGAGGAAAGAAAAAGAAATCGCAAAAAACAAGAAGAGTTGCGTAAAAAATGAAGTGACGAATTACCATCAACTTCATCAGGTAAAAATTGAATTAAATGTTAAATAACGTTGTTTTAAATTTTTGTTGCAAGTACTGAACTGTGACAAAATTTATTTCAGCCTGCAATATGATTGAATTTTCCGCGTCTGAAGATGCTGCAACATCAGAGGAAGAATATTCTGAATGTTCGATTGAGGCAAAACGTTTTCGCAGTACTTCTTGTACGAAAAAGCAAAGTGTCTTAACGTCAAGACTAGCTGCAGTTTTCGACAAGTTAAAAATAAGTCAGAGAGATGCTGTACACTTATTGGTTGCAGTTATTGACGCCGTCGGACTTAATACATCCGATTATATTTTAAATCGAACCTCCATAAGTCGGGAAAGAGCGCAATTAAGATTAACGCAAAGTGAAAAAATTATAGAAAAGTTTACTGCAAGTGATCAACCTTTGACCATCCATTGGGACACTAAACTGTTATCGACAATAACAGGAAAATCAGAAGACCGTTTGGCTATAATTGCTACGGCTCCAGGCCTAGAGCAAATTATAGATATGCCTGATATTTCCTCTGGAACTGGAGCGGAAATTTCTTCTGCAGTTTATGATGCATTAGAAGACAAACATATTTTTGAACGAACGGAAGCGTTTGTTTTTGATACAACATCATCCAACACTGGTAGATTGAAAGGTGCATGTGTGCTTTTGGAGAGATCAATTGGAAGAGAAATTCTATTTCTAGGCTGCAGACACCATATTTTCGAAATTGTTTTCGCAGCAGTTTTTACGGAGGCCAATGTTGGAGTGTCTTCTGGACCGGACATAACGATTTTTAAAAAATTCAAAAAACATTGGCCAGAAATAAATACAGATAGTTTTGTACCAGGAATAGCTCATCCACGAATTATGGAAATTATAGGCGATAATGTTGGTGAACTTTTAGATTTTGCTTTAGGAAAAATGAACGATTCATTCCCGAGAAATGATTATAAAGAATTTTTGGAGTTAGTAATTATATTCCTTGGAGGCAATCCTCCTTTAGGAATAAAATTCAGAAAACCCGGTTCACTGCACTACGCAAGATGGATGGCCAAGGCTATATACTCTTTAAAGATAGTGATTTTTCGCAATCAATTTCCTGAAGTGACAGATTTTGAAATCAGTGCTTTGATAGAAGTAACAGGTTTCATTGAAAGTTGTTATTCAAATTTTTGGTTTGATTCAAATAAAGCGGATAAAGCTGCTTTAAATTATATTATGTTTTTGAGAAAATTGGAAAACTACAAAAGAGTAAATCAAAATATTGCGGACAAAGCCATTTCAAAGGTATTAAATCATCTGTATTACTTAAGCGAAGAATGTGTGGGCTTTTCTTTGTTTGACGAAAGGATAGAAAACATAACAAAAAGCAAGCTAGTAGCGAAGATGTCTGTAGATATATCTGGAAATGAGGATGAAGAGATAGCAAAGAAGCTAATAATAAAGAAGGAAAACTTAAAAAGACAACTCTGATATTTTACAAGATTTGTTTTCAAAAAATACCAAAAAAGTTTTCAAGAGATTTGGAATTTCAATAGAGTTTTTAAGCAATGATCCACGTTCTTGGAGTGTTACAGGAGAGTAACTAAGAGCGAAAAAAATTATTCAAAACTTGGCTGTTGTTAATGATTCTGCTGAAAGAGGCATTCAGTTAATTCAAGAATACCATGACAAAATAACAAAAGATGAGGAACAGAAACAACATTTAATGAAAGTAACTGTCATATATTATAACTTTTTTAATTTTTTTTTCTCTTGACATGGTTTAATATTTTACAGGTGGTACAAAAATATAGGCAGCTGTATTCAAAAAATGCTAATCTATATTCTCTGCAAAAAGATTTTGATCTGTAGATTTTAAAAGAAAAAAAACCTACCAAATCACCGAGCATAATTTTTGTTTTTAAAATTAGAAAAAGTAGTAGATTGACCATTGAATGCGGTCGACGCTGGTAGCGCAGCAGAAAATATATGCATATTCCATCCTGCTTTGTGTCAATTGTTTTTTCTAATATTTCTTTGCAATTATTGCATTTTCAATTTACAAAATTTGTCTAATATGGAGAAATTTAAAAAATATAAGAAGCTAAGGTTGGAAAAAAACGTATCATATTGAAATGTAAAAACTTTATGTTAATTGAAAATTTGTATCTTACCTTTTTCCGGCAATATTTTTAAGTTATTCTATCAAAAGTACACAGAATTTATATACATTGCCAATAATGGCATACATATATTAAACATTTGTGAAATAAAATAGTTTGTGGATCACTTTGACGCAAGGGAAATTTGAGAGTTAGTTCCCAAAAAAACTATTTGAATGTCCTCTTTATTAAAAGTCTACAGAATCCAGATGTTTTTCTAAAATAAAGTAGAAAATATATGAGTTTCTCAACTTTATTTCATACTAGCTGTGAAATATGCAAATACCTGACCTTTGACCTGGATGCGCGTCCAGAAAACGTTGTCCGATTTGGCTCAAATTTTCGGCACAAAACTCTTGGACCTATTGGCACAATATTCCGTCGAAAAAACTTTAAAATTCGAACAAAAATTTTTTAACATACAAACCATTGTCACCCTAATACATATATACAAACTCCCATTTAGTTTTATATATGAAGAAGATAGAGGGAAAAAATTTACTTACTATAGAGAAAAAAGGCATAGTTATATCTGTTCATTAAAGGTTTACAAAAACCTGATGTTTATTTTATATCACGGCAATGACAAAAATTATTTGTAAAAGTTTAATCCCAAGAATTCTTAAAAACACTTATAGAAATAACTACAATATCCTTTTACAAAACCAATTAAGAGGAAAATAATATTCGTTTTCGTTTGCT
Organism: Gymnosoma rotundatum; assembly: GCA_916610165.2. Taxonomy (NCBI): domain Eukaryota; kingdom Metazoa; phylum Arthropoda; class Insecta; order Diptera; family Tachinidae; genus Gymnosoma; species Gymnosoma rotundatum. The sequence continues at coordinate 88,278,610 of OU744336.1, forward strand.
TTTAAATGTCACATTAAAATAAAAATTGAAATGTTATTGCAATTATTTGAATTTTAATTGACAGGCCATTAAACGAATAAAGATGAAAAAAAACTCACATTATTTGGAATTTAAACCAGATTTATATTAATGCCTGTTGAAGGCAATTGTTTTTGCATATTCGACTATTAACGAAATACTAGTTTTTCTCTACGATGCACCGATAACAATTTTTAATACTTAAAATAAAAATGCGTTTTTTATTTCTTGGTTTTATTCTGCAACCAACCAATTGAATTGTCATTGGCAAAATAATTAAGTATGAGTGAGTAAATATTCATATACATTTATGAATTTATATAGGAAATTGGTTTGTAATCATTATTGAAGTCAACATTTATGGCATCCCGCAACGATACCTGTCTGGGCTTTGTGGTGAAACTGGGGATGAAATACAAAAAAAAAACTATTTTTTCTTCTTGTGTTTTTGTGTTTGAAGGTATGTGTTCCTCTAACGAAAAAGAGAAGAATCCAATATGGTATTTTGTTATCTTTGTTATTCTGAGGTAACCGATAAAGCTTTTAGAGGGTACTCTGTGCAGAGACATTAAAAAAGATGACTTCTGCCAAAGTCTTTGATTTATTAAAATACTACACTCTTAACTATTTTCTGGCAGACATTAGCAAATTATTTTCTATTGTTGAAAAGAAAATTTTAATTCCCAAAAAGCAAACCATTTAAATTTCTGAAAGCGAAACTAGGCAAAGCTAACAAATGTAACTAATCTGCTGATACAGCAGGAGTTTCATTTCCGATATATTCTGACACGTAAGCTTTTTGGCTGATGAAATGTGTTGTTTAGGCGATTAGAGACTTTCGATGAAATACGAATTTATCTCTTTTCATCGGAAGCAAAATAAAGAAGAAGGGAACTAGAAGAGGTTTACAGCTTCCAAGAAAACCGAAGATTAACCAATCTAATCAATAGCAATGATCAATTTTTATGAATTTCTTTTTTCGCCACTTTTAACAATAAAATATCAATAACATTTTGTATTTTTCTCATTTTTTATATTTAAAAAAGAGTCTGCACTAAACGAGGTATTGAAACTTTTTGAGAAGAGTTTATGTTTTAAAAGACTCTTTCTGCAGTTTGAAATTTATCATTTGCAGTGTTTATTTTAAAAGCTCTTTTTCTCATTTCTTTCCAGAATCAATTCTTTCACAACTCTGCATTACAAAATTATTTATAAAAAGGAATCACAAAAACAAGAACCCATTATATAATAATGAATGCATGGCCATTTCAAAGTCATTAAATTTTACACAACGTACAACTTAAAATATAACCATATTAAAAATGCGTGGATGGCGGCATGATTGCAAAAATAATTTTTTTATAATTCGCGTTCACATTCACTTGTTTGTTAAAAGAATGAATTATAAAAATTTTCATTTTAGTTTTACTTTTGCAATTATTGGCTGTTCAATTTAGTATTAAACAGATACAATCATTTGCATATTTGAACACATCGAACGTATTCGCAAATATTTTTCAGTATAATAATGAATTGTAATCCTGTGTGTTGATTAAATAAAAAACTTTTTTAAGTATTTACTTTTCATTTATTCCAAGCAGCCTTTTCATATAAAATGAATATAAGAAATAGAAAAAAAAAATCAAAATCAGACAATAACCGCACCTACCGCTAATACAACTGTAATTTTATAATAGCCATAACTTGGACACATATTGAGAGATTTTGAACGAAATCAATATAAGGATAGAATTTTTAAAATTAGATCGATCCAGAAAAAATTGAGCGTTTAACGAATTTTTTAAATCTAGTACAAAATCTTTTATAATTGTTTATTATTTGTTTAAGAATGAGTGGAGTAGGTGTGGAACTTTAGCAGCATTGTTTGACTTGGAGTAAATTATGTATTTAGGCTTTATTCGTGTTTCTCTGCTAGTCGTTTCATGATATGATACTCGTATATAAGAGATTTTGTATTGCTACTCCATTATATCGACAACGTTCTTTGCATTTTATTATTTCTTTATGGATTGCAGCTAATACATCACAATTGCTTTCTTTTTTGATTAAACCTCATATTATTATATTGTCTTTACTTAAATCGTTTTCAATCAAAATCGCGACAGTTACTTCTCAAATGAGAAACAACTTTTTTATTTTGCTTCTTTGTGTCAAGAAGACGTACTTTTTCGACTGAATGCTTAATCGCTGTTATTTGATTTTTAGCGGCAATAGTAGTTGCATGAATCATTAAATAAAAACCGCGTTTCTTTTCACCGGAAAATTATTTTCCAGCTCCCTTTTCAACCGATTTTTATCTTTGCAATTGATCTTTGCTTCACTTGATGGTGACACATTCAGAAACCCAATGGATGCATTTTTCTATAACCATTAACGTATCCCAAGAAGTATATTTTTTAAATTTATACATTGTGTCTATACTTACATCCTTCTTTACAGTCACCTACTATTTTTTTTTTTTTTGTGTTGCGGAAAACTACAAATACTACACTACATGTGGGGTGAAGTCATGCAATACTTACAGAAATAATTTTAAAAGCCAATCTCAAATCTTATAACTAATTTAAACATAGGGAATGAAAAAATATGATTCACATAACTGGTACTCCACAGAATACAAGCAAATACCAGACTTTAACTTATTATGAGTATCAGCACGTCATATATACACAATGCATACAATGTATACATTTTATATATACAATGTATATAATATGTGTATACAATGTGCATACATAATGTATATAAACAGTATACACATACATATATTGCACAATAAACCAAGTCAGCTGATCACAATTTTATTGTTGCTTCGGAAGCCCCAATTTTTATAGCTCATAAATAGAATAAAACTGTTACACCTACTTTATTTTTTGTATATTTTTGATCTCTGCAATGTCACCAGTATACTTGTTTACCTCAATTAAAAAAAACAATATTTTTTTAAATTAAACTACAGGAATTTTTTATGATATTAATTAATTTTTAAAATAAAATCTTGTTTTTTTGTGCTATTTTCTACTATCGCGATTAATTATTTAAATCACCCATATTGATTATTGAGGGTCAAAGTACGCCTTGATGGTCATTTCGTTACCGCTTACTAAACTCTTCAGAAATCTTCTGACAAACATTTTAAATAAACTAAAAATAATTTTTAATTTATGCCAAAAAAAATTATTTCTGAAGCACAGTTCCATGACAGGGTAAGCATTATAATGAACACAAAAAGAATTTAAAAATTACTCGTTTATTTGTAGCAAATTTATAATTTTCTCGTTAAGATGTAAACTGGAATAAATTACTTTTGTAGTGTTTTTGAATGGTATACATTTTATAATGAAAACTTTCTCTTCAAATTCACATGCAAGAGTACAAGAGCAGAAAAATGTATCTAAGTATACTTTATTGATTAATTACAAAAGGGTTTTGTATAAATAATGATCAGTTGCATTACTTCATATATTTTGTAAAAGCATACTGGTATATATTTAATTAAGTTGATTAGAGTTCGATTTTAATTACGGTTCTTTATTTTTTCACTGTATTACCTTTTAATTCAAAATTAAACAGAAAATTAAAAAACAAAAATTTTGCAGTGTAATCTTGGGACTTTATTTTACAACCCAAATGTAAAAGAAATCTAAATAAAACTTTTTTTCAAATACAGAAAAGTTATATTGTTTTTGGAAATCTTCTTAACAGCTGTAAAGAGGAAGTTATGCAGGGATTCAAGCTGTGCGTACCTTTCGAATTTTACACCAATAAATTAAGATATTTCGAACGAATGCGCATTAGCTAAGCAACATGATCCTTCGACTATTTTCAATTTAATTGTACTTTTATTTATAATCTGTAAGCCAAAAAATGCCAAAAATTATAACGTAATAATTGTATATGAAACTTATAACTACTACAAATATACTCCTTATTTTAAGTTTAAATAAATTTTTAAGTTGCATCATCATTGAACTAAATCTGAGGCATCACAAAATTTGTGATCTAAAGGAATAACCAAATTCAAATCTTAGTACAAAATATAATTTTGTGAACCATTTTTAAAAACATTGTAAAATGATATCATTATTTTCAATTTTAAAAATCCTAAGAAGTTTATAAGAGAGGCTGTTACACGCAATTTTAGCTTATATACATTATTACGAAAAATAAAATCTGGCAACGTTTCCGTATGAGCGTAGTGAATAAGTTACTTCCATTGATGGTGTGTGTTTAGAATAAAACAACAATTAGCTAACAAAAGCTGAGCAACCTCAATGGCTGCGTTGGTAGAGGTGCTTGCTGTGAAACAGAAGATCGTGAGTTCGAGCCCACCTTCGGAAATACGTACAAGGGAAAATAATAATTGTTACAATGCAATTAAAAATTAAGAAGCAGCAGTACAAATCTCCCGGAAAAAAAGACAATTATTGTGTGAAGCCATGGCAGATAATTGAGTGGAGACGTGTAATTTAACATAAGATTAACAGATAATTGTCAAGACGCCCTTTAAAAGAAAAAGTACGAACAGTTGCGGTTAGCGTAGGGAAGTGTTACAGCATAACAACCGTGTATGGCAGACGTGTGATTGTGGCTATTAGATAAAGAGCATAACTATTGGCTTGGATAAAAATGAGTGAATGACTATGGTGCGCTAAATATATTGCTATTATCAATAAGAAACAGATATTTAAAAAATAATATTATTATTATTATTCCCACAAATAGTGCACAACAGTTTGGTTAAAATTAAAACATAGTTTGGTTACGATAGTAAATTCCAACTATTGAATTGTAATTACAACAACCAGAACTTAAGGTATGTTCGGCTATGCCGAGTCTTATATACGATTCAACATAGAGTTAAATGAAGTAAGTCCAATAAAAAAAACAAATATTGGGGTGCCAGGGAAGTACAAAAACAGAAAAAGATTAAGCATATATAATTTTACATAAAAATGTCATCGGTTCTTAATGGGTTAAGCGTTCTTAAAAAAAAATTTAGTATTTCCTTAAAGATCTCTTCAAAAGCTTTTAAGTGAGACCCATATTGATATTATAAAAAATGTAGTACTCTATCGGAAAATAAGGGCGCGCGTTAATTTTTTCTTATTTTTTAGTTCTCTATCGCCCCACATATTTTTTTTAACCAACTTGAAAAAAAAGGAGGTCATCAATTCGTCTGAATGTTGCTTTTTCTAATTTTTGTGCCTGCAGAACTCAGTAATTTCTGAACCGATTTGAAAGTTTTTTGGGAATTTGATAGATTACGTTTGTGTTGAAAGATTCCCGTTTTATACAACATACATATTTTTTACGTATGTTATGAACTGTAAAATGCACTTCTTATAAGTTTAAAATGACTGCGTACTACTAACTGTAGGTCCCAATTACAAAAAAAAAAAAACACATAAATTAATCTAAAAATTAAAGGGTGTCCCTAAAAGTAATGGACCCTGAGGCTTGAAAATTAAGCGGGATGTCAATCGCTATTACCGTAACAACATTAAGGTTCAAAATTATAAATTAAAGGGTGACCCAATAGCTTACATATTTTATCTATAATGCAATCCTTTTGAACAGTTGTAGAGAAACGGTTGAAATTTACAAAGAATCAGTATTCCTAATTCAGCTATAACAACAAGTTTAAAAAAGGAATTTAAAACTAAAGGGTGTTTTTAAAATTATTGTAATTTGACCATTTTCTCTTGAACCGTTATATACAAACACAGCTGTCAACTGCTTTGCTTATTATTGTAAGATGTATAAAAATTTTAGATTATAAATTAAAGGGTGTTACAATAGTTGAAATAATTTTATGTATGTAACCATACTTTTGAACCGTTATAGACAAACAGATGAAATCTGTTTTGCAGTCGGTTTGTTTTTGCCAAAATTATTTTTATTTATTGGAGTTACTTTATTGTTCCAAATTATATGGAAAAATTAGAGGCAGCCGTGGCGTTTTGCCCGCTGCCTCGAAGGAAAAGCAGCGATCTTGCTTATTTACAATTCTAAATCTTTCGAAACTATGCCTGAGCGTATTTATTTTATTAGCTCAATCGACTTCGCTATGCATAAGGAGTCAGAATATATATACTTTAGAGGGGTCGAAATGGATATTGCAGAAATTACAAACGGAATGACAAACTAAGATACACCCTTTTCCTACTTTTTGTGGTGGATGGTATAAAACGAAAACAAAACAAGCGAAATAATATGAATAAATTAAACAGTAACTAATGCTTTGCCGAACAGACAAGAAAATACCTAAATTTCATCGAAAATAGCTGGTAGTAGCAATCACATATGCAGTATGCCTAAACAACGAATAAGAAGGTATAATTTAGTTTAAAAGAAAAAATAAAACACAAAATATCCATCCATAGTTACGACTTGAATAAAGAATTAAAAATTTAACATAATGGTAAGAAAACCAAAGCAGAAACAAATAAAATATATATTGAACCAAAAAAACACAGAGATAAGAAAAGGATCAATTTGTGTTTATTTTTTATTTCTCGTTACTTTGAAGATGGAGTTTTTCGTTGCGAAGTAATTTTGCTTAAGAGGCGTATAAGCAGGCGTCTATGAGGCATGAAAATTACTAAACCATGTTATTGCATGCAACAAAAAGCAAATAATGTTTGCGCAAAGACCTTGCAGCGTTATAAAGTAAAATTAATTTTAAATGAATCCCATCATCCATGATGGTTGGAGATGTTTAGTCCATTTTAGAAAAGCACAACAAAGATGCCTACATCAGGCAACAACAAAATTTATTAGAAGGGTAAAAATGTGAAGAGTTTTATCGACCTAAAGTTAAAGATGACTAAAAGCAGATGTCGAATTTTATTGCAGAAAATATTTTGCAAATAAAAGAGAAAACTATTTTTCTGTTTTAAATAAATGATTGTAAAAGTATGCAATTAATTTCCAAAAAAATATATACTTAAATTTTTTTTCCTTAGGATCTAGATATTAATAGCAGAAGTTTTTAAGTCTTATAAATTGCGAAACTACAGTTTTCTAATATAAATGGAGTAAAATTTTAATTATTACTCAACGTAGAATAAGACTTTCATTAGATGTAAATAGGTGTAGTTTTGTTGTTAATAAACATAATATTTAATTTATTAATTCAAATATATACGAGTATCGTGCTCCTTTTTTATATTATCCCGATTAAATTATTAAATCACCGATATTGATTATTGAGGATGAAAGAAAATCTCGGCTGCAATTTTGCTACCGCTTGCTTAGCTCTTTTGGAACCTTCTCAAAAACATTTTAAATAAACTAAAGATTTTTGTCCAAAGAATAAAAAAGGTGAAAGATTCCCGTGTTTTAATTTAACACAAAAATTAAATTTGCTTAAGGCTAGACTGCAATAACCTGCAATAATCTTTTAAAAAAAGCTAACACAATTTTATCAGAATACGAAGACAAGATTTAAAGTTTTAAGTTTTATTTAATGAAAGAAAATTTTGATTAATCAGTTAAAAAAGGTAAAAACGTAAGAAAAAGAATAAATGAAAGTCTAATGTGCAGTTTCTATATTACAAGCGATCAACTCGTTTGAAAATTTTATACGAAAATAACTCAAAATACAAATTTTTCAGACGAGTAGATCGCCTGTAATACAGAAACAGCACATTAGTCTAGCCAGAAAATAGCTTGATTTCGTAACGACTGGTGTAAAAAATCTTCCGGTTTCGGAACCAAAATATAATCAAAATCCTAACAATTTTTATATGAACGAGTTTAAATGTATTCGCAACAAAGGGAATCACTATTTATTTGTTTATGTACATAAAAATTAAAAGAGCTCGCCCTGTGGTCAAAATGCAACCAAATTTATTATTGAATACTTCTTTATTTGTTTAAGTGTATATCTTTAACATGTGTAGTGATAGCAATTTAAGGAGTCATTGATTTCTTTACAACTGAACCGATTTAAAAGAGATAAAAAAGGTGTACTGACAACAGAAACTGTAAATTGGTGAAAGAACAAAAAAACTGAATGTTGAACAGAAGAAAAAAGGACCTGAAGTCTTTGCCTATTTATGTATACATTTTCCAAAATTCATTCATTCATTCATTTCAATACAAAATGTGTTAATAAATTCCTTACGACAAATCTGACTTCAGAAAATGACGAAACTTTTGTTTTAATGGGAAAATAAAATTTTACTCAAAATATATAAAAAATAATAATTCAGCCAAGCAAAACTCCGAAAGTAGAAAAACAAGTATAAAAAACAAAATGTTTGAAGAATAATGAAGTTATGCAGTTTTGTAATGAAAATAAACAGAAAGATTCCAGATTTTAGCAATTGGTATAGTCTAACGAACAAAATGCTCATGAGTTTCTTTTAAATTATTCAAGTTTAATTTTAAAATATTTTTAAAAATGAACGTTTTTAAAGGTTTTTTGGACTTATATTTTATGTTACATTTTAAATTACCAATAGCTGTTTAAGGCACGTTTTGTGTCTTAAACTAAGATGAAGTCATGTCCCCTTTCCAACCAATACACGAATTGAAAATGTTGAGTTCAATCAAGCATGCCCAGTCAAAAAAGCATGAAGTTAAGCGATGCATAATGTTGGAGAATTAGATGAAAAAAAAAAAAAATAAATAAATAAATAAATAAAAACACTCACAGACATGTACCATTTGTATTATTTTTAAGTTTATCAATATATGGGTGAGTCCACTTACAAATGGTTTTCTTTTAACTAAGTCTGTTTCTTTAGTTTTTGGGTAAAGTTCGTGAAAATGAGAGCAAAAATTGTTTTCTCTCATAAAGAGGCAAAATTATATAAAAGTACGGCAACACAAAATCTATTTTTTTAACACAAAATAAAAACTCAAAGTATTTTACTGTTTTATGAGAAAAATTAATTTCAATAAATCAGCAAAAAGAAATCATCAGGCATGTTCTGCTGTGAACAATTAATTCTTATATAAAATAAAATAAAACATAAGATAAAAAAAAATTATTAATTTAATTTAAATACCAAAAAGGAATCTTAAAGTCGATCATGAATAATTAATCATAAATTTTTCGATTCCAAACTAAGCGTATAATTATAGGTTAATGTGATTATTTATTCAAAATAGCATCATCTTTTTGTGTAAAGTCACAGATAAAATTATATATGAAACACCCATATTAAACTGCTACGAATTAAGATTGAAATTGTACACGTAAGCAAAATTCATTAAAGCATGCATCTTAAGGAACGTTTGTATTACTTTATTGTATTTTTCACTAAAATTGTTCTTTCGAAATACAATTGCATCCACGCCTTAATATTTATTTACATTTTGTTTAAATAAAATTAACATATTATTCAAGTGATTGTTAGAATCGTAAGAGTATGAGTATAGAAATGTTTTTATTTTCCTTAAAAAATATGATTGAATAAATAAAAATCCACAAGTTTATTTAGCGATGTATTTTATTATTGTGTTATAATCAGGGAGTCTCTTAATCTTTCTTTGTATGTTCTACGCAATTCCATAACTACTCATCATCATTGTAACAACTATTTCACTACTATGTAGAGTGCACTCTCAAGGTGGACTCTTGTTATTTACAATGTAAGTACCTATTATTATTTGCGAGTTTTCTAAAATTGATTGATTTCAAAAATTCTTCTACTAGTCCACAAGCTGAACTTCAGAATGCATATTTTTTTGGTTTTTCAAGTCGCCATGACATCGGCCCATCTTAACAATAAAATTTAGTTTTTATGGCTTTCCCTATGTAAACAGTATAGATTTTTCATAATTCTATAAATTCAAAAAGTCTGTTATCTAAATGCTCTGAAACAAATACAAGTAAAAGTTAATATATTTGATACCTTTTCATATTTTTGTTTTATTTATTATGAGAACTTCTAATGTAAAGTTATTTTAGAAAAATAAAACAAAAGGCAAAAAGATCCCAAACTTTTTTAAATTAAATTTAGGGAGAGCTAAGATACTCCAAAGCAAATTTGGGTAAGTAAAGTTATCTTTGTTTATTATGTTGGTACCTAGCTTTCTTAGTAAGCAAAGCACGAACTATGAATTTGATAAAAACAATCTAGTGCGAAGTGATTTGTTTATTTAACAGAAAATGAAATTAGTGAATTGATTAAACAAAAAGATTCCAAATACAAAGCTTTGCGTGGGTTGGACCTGACATCAGGTCATTATCTTCAATAAATTTAAATAACGCCCAAACTTTCTGTTTTGCCATATTACAAACTAATGCAATTCCAACTATTTTAACGAATGACCAAAATCTCTTTCTACCCCGAGCAGCAGCCAGGTACTAAATGCTTCCTCTTTGGATTTGACTGCATTTTTGGATGTGTGATTAAACAAAAAACTCTTTCTTGGATTAAAGCAAATTCGCTTAGATGGAATGAATGTTTTCATTGCAAGCAAAATAATATTCACAAAACGTCTCTGCCATTGCATTAACTCTATTGTCCAAAAACAAAGTTTCGAATTAAAATGCCGAATAAATGGTTGAGTTTTGCCAAACAAGCCTTTTTATACATGTATTTTAAAAGTTTCGTGGTCATTTTGAGACGTTGTAAAGTTCCGAGATCAAAAATGAGCCAGAAATGGGTCAGTGGTCTGAGATACCGAGAGGAGCAATTTGGTTATACTAACAAATGTTGATTTGATAATAACTAGATTTAAAGAATATAAGAACATTATAATATATTGCAATGAAAGTCTTACTCAAACCAACTAGAAATATTTGATTGTAAATTTAGACGACTTTACTCGTCTAAAATTCAGATCTACTTGGTAGATTTAGTAGTTGTAAATTCTCTAAGATAATTAAAAACAACTGGGTAGATTTTCAATTAATATAAAAAATATCTTATTAGAATAGAAAATGCATTTAAAATTTGTTAAAATTTTAAGAAAAGAACTTTCAGTCTAAAAGGTGTATTCGGAACCGGTTTAATACATTTAACAATGGTTACATATTTCTTATATGCGTACATAAAAAACACTAGCACATATTCGAATCATCTAGAAGTTTAGCTCTTTTATGTAATTTTAGAATAAACACTCACAAAAAGAACACGTTACAAATTAGCAGTTGGATTTAGTCAGATATTTTTCATTTATAATCAAACTCCTTCCACCAAAAATTAATAACATTATTTTTGCGCGGGTTTAGTTAACAAGTTTTTTTTTACGGTAATTACAAATTATTGAATTGTTAATTTTTTTTTTTTTTAAATAGGGCGACTTATTTTCGAATACATTTTACAGCCGAACATAATTTTCTCTGAGTGTGGAATATAATCGACTTAAATGTACAAGAAGAAGGTTGGATGGATGGTTGATTTCACTTTTATAGCTTTCTCATAAAAGTTGATTGAAAATGCTTATTAGATGCAAGATTAGATATTGTTTTTGTTTTTAATATCTGATAAAAGTTTAAAATATAACGAAAGAAAATTAAAATAAAAAATAAACGCAATATTATGCATGGTTAAGTTTTGATAGAAATGGCGAGGGAGATGCGGTAAATGGTACGACAAGAAACGAGTATAAGGTGACGGTTCTAGGCGAGTACACAAACATAATTGGTGGTACCACAATATGCGTCTTGGAGATGACAACCATAAGATGTTGATGAACCAACTATTTCCTTCTTTGGATTCTGGTTATTGATGTTGACATAAAATTCTAACAACTTAACTACGTGAGTAAAATTTTCTACTTATAAAGCGAAAACCATTTTTTATTTTATATATTTTTTCTTTTCCGTTCAAATGATTACACAATTTTACTGCTAAAACTTTTAGAAAAACAACGCGTAAATGTGAAGAATCACAAAATAAGCTTAATTAAATGTTAAGAAGGAAACTTAAGGCGTTTTCAGCTAGATATAAAAAAGTAAAAGAGAAGAAACTAACTTCTTATATTTTGCTTTAAAAATATAATCATTAAAATTCATCCCCAACTTCTGTTTTTTTTCTTTTTCTTGCACAAGATTTTGTAACTTTTTTAATTAATATTAAAAAATGCCTGTTATATTTTTGTTAAAAGAATCTCGTACTTTTAGTATCAAGAACATAACCACAAAAAGTATAAAATATAAATAAGTTTCCATAAAATGTGATCTTCATTAAAGAAGTTTTATTTTTTTTTAGTTTTCTTACAAGACAATAAAAATGCATTTGAACTTAAAATATGTAAACGTCATTAAAAAACAATGTTTGAAAAATTACAAGAATCGTCTGAAAATTCCCATGCTAAAAACAGAACAGAGAATTCGAATAAAAGTTTTTTTTTCCGAATCATTGTTTGTCATACGATACCGGCACGAAGCAATTTTTTTTAGTTAAGTGAAAAAGGATGAAGTTGCACCAATACGCTTTGATTTATTACATTAGTCAAAGTGTTATGCGTCACTCCAACCAATTAAAACGTCGTGTAAAGTTCTGACCATTTATGACTAACGAAACTAACAACCAGTAAGCCTAAGAGCCATCAAATTCAAATCTTAAACTACGTTAATGGAAACTTCTGGTATTTGCATTTTTCTGATTATTTACAAAAACTTAACCAATCTGTGCAACAAAATTTAAACTTTGGAAATAAAAACACTTTCTTGTGTTAGTATTGAATTTGCCTAAGTTAAATAATATTTTCATTTTGATTTTACCATCCTTTTAGGGCTAACGAAAAGGTGACAGCAGGTTAACGTTTTTGTAACAAAATAATAGAATGTGGGTCTTATTTTGGCTGTAATAAATTCATTATTATATTTGCCATTCTTTATTTCATTGTAAGTTTGAAATAATTCAGAATTTTTTTTCATTAAAGTAAAGGTTTTGACAATTACGTTATTATGATAAATTGTACCTAAACTGCAAAATTAAAAAGTTAAGAGTTATTGCCATTATGCAATTTAAGGCCCAGAACACTTATGACGAGAATACTGCTTCAAGAAGCTTTAAGCAGAATAATATTTTCATTATAATCATAGATTATTTTCAGTTCAATATTTTTTTTTTGGATTTTTATTGACTATGGCTAATTGAAAACACCTTTGTAATAATGTTACAAAATCAAATTTTATTGTTTTGTGTTCCAAGGTATACATTTTTTTACATTTCCCTACCTGCACACCCAAATATCTGTTAATAATAGCTAAACATAGGGAAGTTTCAAGTTTTAAAGATAATAAAAAAACTTGAACTACTTTATAACCTCTGTCGAGAAAAAAAAAACAAAGTTAGGTATTAAGTGCTTTGAATGGTACAGTTATCACAATTAGCAAATTACAGCGGCTGTCAAACAAGGCTTAGTTTATAAAAAAATTTCAAACGTAAGATTTACTTAGATCCGTACGAACAGCCAGATATAAATTAATTTGCAATGTTTTATGTAATAAAAAGAAGAATATAAATCTCATATGGGATAAATTTCTTTCTCGTACAATTAAAGCACTTAATGTATTTTCCTGATATAAAACATACTTGTATGATATTACATCAAACTAAAGGTGTAACTTTAAAATTAAAAATATGGCATTGAAAACAGAAGATTTTAGCTAAAAACAATTGAATTGTAATGAAAGCATCGACTGGTTGTAAACCAATTAAACGTGAATCCTTAATATCGCAGCTGGAAACTCTTAGCAGAAATAATTCACTTTAATTAAAAACAGAAAAAAGCAATATTTATATAAAAAGTACTTTTTTCAAGTTACATTCAGTATTTAAGTGTCAACAGCAAAAACGAATAGTTTTAGAAAAACCATTCCTTAAAAGGTACCACAGTAGTTTAAATGATTGAAGTAAACCTTGTTGCCTTATAGAAGCCTTAAGTATATTCTGACATGAAACGTTTATTTCCTGTATAAATTTAAGTTTCAAAATATTACAATATTTTAGTAGCATCCGCATTCGTGCCTTTCGTGTTTTCACGTAAGTTTCTGTACAATTTTTCCTACTTCTTTTGTGCTGTTTTATTAGAAAACTAAAAATAAAAACTTTATGTAACAACTTTTTTGTGCATTTACTCCTTTGCCAACTATTTTCTGTGCTGTTTTTTTTTTAATTTTTTAAAAAGCAATTTCAAGTTTAATATTCAAAATGGCACAAGTTCTGGCACAAAATTGTTTATGCTGGCGTTGTTAACATCTGAATGAGATTCCTTTTTTAGAAACCAACCTTTTTAGCGATCAATGTAGATACATATTTTGTTTGCAACAAAGTTTCAACAATATAAAATTGTATACAATGTCAGAGTTTGTTGCATTTTTAACATGTCATAGATATCTACAAGAACAAGTAATGACGCCGGTTAAAAGAAGACTCTTTTATTCTGCTTAAATAATGTTAAAAGTTCTTTTATGTGATAACATTTTTAGTTTCGAATTCCAGTATTATTATCAATGGCTTAAAAAAGAATGCACATTTTCATTTAAATATCGTGAATAATATAGCAAACGTTCAGTTTGACATTATCTTTAAGGCTTGATTCCGTCCTATAGTGTAATTATTTGTAGAGTTAGAGTAGTTAAAATTAAATAAAATCAGAGTAACATGTACTTTTTTTCCTGCATCACTACAAGGTAGTTTTCAATTACCAACAACTGTATAAAATAAAATAATTGGAAAAAAAAATTATATTATATTATCACAACATTTATTTCACTACATATACCATAACACTCCATTTTTGAATTAAAATTAATATTTTTTCCGGAAATATAATAAGTAAAATTAAATAACGAATAATTAATCAAATTAAATAAATTATAATGATATGTTTAGAAAAATTGGATGACCAAAAATGGGCTCCAACAAGTAATAATCATATCTGTTCTGATTTCCGCATTGTTTTAAAACATGTGTAATGTAGGTTTTACATAAATTTTTAATTTAGGTTTTCACATTTTTTTTACATATGTACTTAGTATTTTCAAACTGATTTATATATTATAATAAATGTCCTTAATTGTTAAAATAATTTTAAATTCTAACACATGTAATTATACACTTATTTTCTTAAGTGAGCGCAGGAGGAGCACATACATACACGAAAGAACGTTCACACGAGATAGATCCATTGCGCCTGCGATTGCGTTGGCAAAATAAATGGCTTTTTTAGGATTCCTTACCCGAAGGCTAAAGACGTAACTTTATTATATTTGGTATAATGTGTATGTCTGTCTATAACAGACTATAGGTCCTTAAAAAATAGCTAAAAGCCTGATGGCCGCTAAACCACAAATACTTAAATGAAATCATTTTCTTGATGAAAAATTGTAAAAAAAATAATTATTTTATACACTTAATATTTTCATGTTGTTTTTAAATATTAAACCAGTATTTTAAACGAGAAGCCCTTGCGGTAGAACTTATGTAAAACCTCCTTCATGTATAATTTTGTGTGTATGCTTTTTGTAATTAAAGCTAAAATAATATCAAGTTATCCTTGGATGAATATTTTAAAACGTCTAAAATTTGCATAGGAATCTTTTTATAAAAACTGTTCACCGTTTTGTTTTAATTTGCCAATTTCGCAGCTCACATCACATTCATCATATAAAATAAAATATAAAATATAAATAAAATATTTATAAACATTTTGCAAAGTCTTCAGAGACCATTTTAACCAGGAAGTTCCTTGAAGTGAATGAAATTTAAAGTGCATAAACGTTAATCTTTTCTTTTTTTAAATTTTTCTTGAACCTTTTTTTAACAAATGTATCTCTAAACGATATATACAGACACCTTAAGAAATTATATAATGTAACTGATTTTCTTTTCAATTTTAGTCAAGCACTAGGTCAGTTTTTAAAATAAAAATATTGTTTATTATTTTTTATTCTGCCCATATTTCGCCACACCGTTGGGTGGCATTTTCAGGAAACAGAAAATAAAAAATTTTAATAAGACGTTTTCTTTTTAGCATAAACTTAAACAATAATATATAATGTAAATTGTTTAAAAAATCAAAATCATTAAAGTAATTTTACTATTTTAACTGTAGAAAATTGGATTGGATAGTGATAAAGGACTTGATTTTATTCGGTTTTTGTCCACTTATTTAAGATTTGAGTAATTGATTTATTTTTTATTTATTTCCCCAAGATCTATTTCAAAAATAAAATTAACGATTTTTACATATTTGTATCTCTTTGTATTAGAAAATTTATAAAATAAGTGAATTAGTAAGTTGTTGCTACCTCTTTCCTAGACCATAATATTAATTCTGTTTTGTGATGGAATTTGTAGTTTATTAAGGAATATTTCATGCATAAAAAAGGTCTGGACAAATTAAATATATTATATTTTCTTCTTTCTTATTTGTAATGTTGAGGCTTACTTTTTTATTTATTACTCTGAATAGTGTTGTGACCTTAATAAATTAAATTAATACTAATATAAAATTGAAGATGAGAAATCCAATACTAAATTATAAATAAATTTCAGATATATTTGCTTCTTAAAGTTTTTAAAGAAATGGCCGCAAAAGAATATCACTAAACTAAAGTAAACATTCATTGCAACCATCTATCCCTCAAGCCAGCTACTCATTCAATAATATAAGAAAATCGCATTCAATGTGGTTGGTAATGGCTGCTCTTTTTATTTTTTTGTTTTATTTTTTTTTTTTTTTGTTTTTGCCGACGGTACAACCACACGTATAGATACACAGCATAACTGAACGTAGATAATATAGCACTCACACAGGGCGTGGTGCTATGAGTGCTGGTTTTTATTATAGATACATACTTACAAAATTGTATATTTTGTTGGCTTTCCACTGACTTTTTTGTCTATTTTTCTATTTTGACTCTTTGACTTTTTTTTTTCAGCACAAATTAATCGGCTATTTTTGATTTTCATTCAGATATATAAACGCTCGTTTAAAGTATAATTTACTATTTAGACAAAAAAAGTAGACATGCGTTTGTATGCTGAATAATAAAAAGAATTTTAAAAATTTCTTATTGATGTTATTAAATATTTCACAAAATATTTTTAGCTACTTGTCAATTTCGGCGGTCGCCTTTTAATTCTTTCGTGATAAAGATTGTGTGACTTTATTATTAAATAATTAACACGGCCGTTTCTTACGCTAAGGAAAAAGCAAAGTCAAAACTCTAACGGAGCAACCTTTACCGGCGAATTTTTATTTCTACTGCATTATTATATCTTTCAACACAAAACTGTTTCCTTGTCAACGTAATCATTAAATTGATAAGAACATTTGAATCCAAATTGTAGCAAAATAAATCAAATGCTTGTAATATATTACTCAAAAAACACTTCAAGGTCTTATGTTACAACGTAATCTACATTTCAGATATATATCTGATAACTTTAAAACATTCGTAATAAAATATCAATATTTTAGTTTACGAAATACCCCGTCAATAAAAAAAAGTGTAGAAAAGTGGTTATAAAAATGGATAATGAATGTTCATAAAGGAAAGTAACTCAATATTCTTTAATTTTGGCAATTGAGCAAAATTGAAATGAATAAATACAAATTAAGCATAAAAAGGTGGTTCGTTCATTCGAGTAAATCAGGGTATATAAGATTCGGCATAGCAGTATATAAAGCACTTATTTATATTAATTATAATTCTATTATTAATAATTCTACTTTTAAGCGGACAGGTTTTTTTTTATAAAAATTATTATTTTTGTTTTTATTTTTACTATTCAAACTTTAAAGACGTATTAATTTAAAATTTAGAAAATAACTTAGAAGCGTCGGCATACATATTCTAGAAATATTATCAATAATTAAAGTTTAAATAACAAAAATAATGAACTTCTAAGCAGGCAGAATTATAGACAATTAGTGCATACAAAATATATATAGACAAATACGATTAGATTTTAAGGTTTCATGCCTCCATTTAATACAGTTTACAAATTTACTGTCAATTCGCTGGCCCAGCTTAAGCTGCAGTAGGTGTCGGAATAAGGTGTCAGAATATGTTTCTAATCATGACAGAATTTTTCTATATTTTGATAGTAAAACATTTATAAATTGATAATTTTAAAATGTGAAATCAAATTTAAATACTTAATAATTTTTTACCATGCAATAAAATATGGGATTATGAATAATTGTACTCTTAAAACATTTGAGAATAATAAAATAAGCTCGGTATGGTTTTTGCCAACTTTGTTGAGATTTGTTGATGTATTTGTAAAATGATAAAAGTTTACCTTTTAACATTTTACTTTCGAAATAAATAGCTTTAGTACAACGAACTATCACTGAATAAATTAACACCTGCATAATAAATTATTTGTAAAGATGTTGTAAAGTTAATATTTTATGATTAAAGTTCTGTGGGTCTCTTATTTCATTACGAATTTTTTACGTTTCATATTTCTTATTTTATTTTTATTGTGACTTTCGTGACACAAAGGGATTATTTTCTTAATAGTCGGAGGGATTGGTATAAACAATTTTTGGCATAAATCATAAGCTTAAGAGATTTTCCTAATACCCGTAAACTATTCTGTTTGTAACATTTCAGTTGGCTGTTATTGTGACTTGTTGGTTTAATTAGAAAAAAACGTATATAAAAAACAAAAGTTCTTTTTTTGGATCTTGTTCAATATTAGTTTTAAGAAAATTTACTTGTGCTTTCATTTAAATATTTTTTTTTTTCTATTTGGTTTTTATATGCAAAAAAATAATACTTGGCCTTATTAAGTCGTAAAATGTTTTCTAAAAGTTTTTTTTTCTTCTCTCATTTGTCGACTGTTGAGATAAGTTTAAGATTTTACACAAACAAATTACAATCATGTGTAAATGTTTTGAACACTTTTCTGTTTAAATGTTCGTAGTTATAAGAATTTACAATTTTAAAGAATAAATTGTGTTACGAACAGCTAAAAATTTCGTTAACAAAGATGCGACGAATTACAAAAGAATTCATTTTAATATCTCCTATGCGTTACTGCTAGAGAGCATTACAATCATTTAAGTTAACTTTGTACATGCGCTCTCAAAATTGTTAAAAATTAAGGCAAACAGTTTTAGTGATTACTATTGCATATCAAGAATGTGAAATTAGGATCCCACCTGAGCAGAACGGAAATAATTCATACTTAAATCAAGTTGCTCTTATGCTTAAACAAAAAAGTTTGGCTAAAACATGTATTCCTAACCATAAGATATATGCAATTACACTTATGTATTTTTCAAAATTAAACATACCTATTTTTAATAGCAGATATCGTTTTGTATTTAACCCTGTCCGATTTTTTTTAATAAACCCTAATTTGAATTAAATTCTAACTTTCGAAGAAACTCAAGGACGTAAAAAGCTATTTCAGATTTTGAAACAATGAGGCTAAAGTTTAAATATCGTAAGAAATATGTTAATTTCTAATAATTTTTTTGTCTAACGGATCATTATTTTTCTGGAAGCTTAACTCAAAACAATCTAAGCAATATTCTGGAAAATAAGGGACAATATTTTTAAAAACAGGACTATGGTCTTAAAAATAAAATATTTAAAAATTTCACTTAGAAACGGCCTTAAATTTAAAGAAATATTTTAAACTGATGAAAAAATGTATTGCGCTGCTTGTGACAGGCAGGACATTTTAAGCAACGTTTATTTAATGGTGAAAAGTTGTGTGAAAGGTAAGAACTGAAAGGTATTTTTGCAATTATTTATTTTAAACTAATCTAGATGTTCAAATTTAGTAATACGCTGTAAGACAACCAACAACAAACAAATCGTTCTGTTTAAAAATAAAAACATATTTAATCCAACGCGTTGTCCCTCTGATGTAAAAATTTCCAAATAAAATAAGTTCGTCGATATTGGGATACTTCTGCCGCATGTGTTAAAGCTACTGTATAACGTATAACTAACAGGGTCATTTTTAAAAGCAGACTTATAAATATATAATTAAGTTGACTCGTTTTAAGGTAATAATTTTATTTTACTAAAAATGTCTTTCTTATTTTAGGGTGGCCATTAAATAAATTAAAAATAAAATTTAAAGAACTCGTAAGATATATTTAGAAATTCTTTATTCAGTAAGAAATTTTTTTATTCTTAGGCAAATTCTTTCTTTAATTGATTTACTTTTTAAATCCTAATTTTTGTTTTTAAGTTTAAAATTTTACTTAAACTTTAATAAAACTAATAACAAGCTGTAGTCTATACATATTTTCCTTATTATTATCACCATTTTCTTATGTCTATCTTTTAAAGAATTATAGAACAAATAGATTATTTCATATTTCGTTATGCCTCTGTATAGATTCTTTCTGCCACTTGTCATTGCGTTCAACCATATCAACAAAAATGACTCCTTAAAAAGCACCTTTTAATGAAACAACCAACATATTTAAAATTATAAATGGTTGATGCGTATTTTTTACATCTTAATATTAGAAGTTAAGGCCCTTTTATTGCACCACGTTCCAGAAAAAGATCAAAGAAAATTTTGGTGACAACTTTTAATAATACAATTTTTAGCAACATGCGGCCACCTTAATCATTGAAAAAGAAACGAATTAATTTGAAGCAAACTTACATCTTATTATAATTTTATGACTGTCTAAATTAGTTAAATATTACCAGTCCCTAGCTTAATAAGTTTATGTAAATAATTTATTAAAAATGAAGATTAAATATTAAATGAATTAAAACATTTGAACACACAACACGTTTTAGGTACCCTCACGGCCCAGAACAAAAAACACACAAGAGATGCATGGCCCTCATACATACAGATAAAGACGTTAATTAATAGCGAATACTGCTTCGGCATTTTTCTTCACAGACAATTATAATCAACCAAATTCCACTTTACAAATATTATTTTATTCGACTTGTTGTTATTTTTGGATTTGTTCGTTAGCCAAAAAGGAAAAAAAACTTAAAGATTTTTTTACCGCTTTCTTTTGTCTGTGCCTAGTGCGTTTGTCGGCATGAATAGCAAAAACTTGTTTTGAATGAATAAATAACCATTCTAAAGTGGTAAATGAAGCACATTGACGTATGAAAATTTTTATACTCAGATTAGCAACCTGCTGTGGAAACGCCATACTATACTATGCCTTAAAATATCTTTTCCAATGAGTGGCTGACGTGTTTTCGAGTACATGAAGGGGGAATTGTTCAGATCAACAATGACAGCAGCAAGATTTTTAATTAAATAATCTTTACACAAATATGGCAAATTTATTCATTTTACCTACAATTTTATTTCAGATAAATCCACAAACATAAACAAGCAAAGTGTATTAAAAATTTTAAATTAAATAAAACTTAGCATTAAGACCAACGAAGTATAGATAGAGAAAATTGTAGACAAAATAACTTATTTATGTAAATAAATCGAAACACCAGATCAGTGAATTAAAAAAATATTTTTTTTCAACCTTTTAGATTATATATAGTTAAAATACAAAAAAAAAAATCCATATTGTAAAGAGTTCTTATAAAGGTGCAGGTTTCGCTTGTCCGACTAAAAGCATTTTCTTTTATCATGGAAAAAATTACGTGGAATTTTTTTTACTTTTCCACTTTTTTCTATAGAAATAATAACGACAACAGGGGTTTAAATGAGCGATGCACAGTGGGGATTTGAAAAAAAAATAATTCTGCAATTTCTAAACGGCTTGTCCCATTGTATTGAAACATTACACGGGTATAGTTGAGGTATAGTTCTTTCTGCTTAAAGAGCTGGTGCCGCGATGGTTTAAAATAGCATACCTTAGATGTGTCAAAAATTAAAACCGGTGCCAAATTCTTATTTTGGACATTTTAAATTTTGGCAATAGATCTTGCCAAACTTTCACAAACTTGCTAAAATTATATATAGGAGATATTTAGCTTTTAAAATTCATTTTTTTTTCATTTCCATTTTTTTTTTTAATAGCCCACTGTACGATGCCAGTTAATTAACCTTCTTCAGTTTTATGTTGCAAAAATCACGCCAAATGCTGCTTTACTTAATGAACTGTTGGATTTTTTGTTGTTCTTTAATCCTACTAAAAAAACTTGATTGGCGCTGTAAAAAAGTAAAGAATACTTATTTGGTTTCAACTTTACCTTTCATTTATTATACTAAGCATTCCTAAGCTGTCAGAATTTTTTATTTGCTCACACAAAATATGAACTAAGGCTCTGTGTTATGTTTTTTGTAGGATTCTTTTTTTAATTTTCAATTAAAGTTTTTATGATTTAAACATGCGAGTTTTTTTCGCTTGATTTCAAATGTTCTAATTTAACTTATAACACAATTCATTGCATAAAAGGCTGCAAAGCAAATATATATATATACTTAGTAGACTTGTTTAAGTCACATTTATATATTTCCGCTAGGCAATGGCTAAACCCCAGTGTAAATTAATGCACTATAATCCACCTTAATCATAGGTATACACAAAATTATCCACATGAACTGCTTTCAAGCATTTTATTAATTTCGTTCATAACTTTTTGTAGAGTAAAGATGGGTTTAGATTTGTAAAAAAAAAACCCAACCACTATTTTTACAATATGACACGACGTATTATTACGAATAACGATTCATTACATAACTAGAGTTTGCATTGTAGTGAACATTTGGTCAAGTTTATTATTGAACACTTTTCTTTGTATATGTACACTAATGTATATATTGTGGTATTGTGGTAAACCGATTTTAATTTGATAAGGATGGTGCACTAAAGCTGGACAATATCTACAAATATGTAAAAGGAGAAACAAAATCGGTTGACAAACAGAAGAAAAAATTAATCACGAGGTTTCTGTTTGCTTTTTATATATAGATAAATATATTGAGTAGAATCTCATATTTCTAATAAATATTTGAGAAGGAAAACAATTTTGATTTTGAACCAAAATAAAACTCAGGTTCACTCTTGGGCTATTTTGAATACAAAATATCGCTGTCCTTCTCAGCCAAGCAAAAAGTTAGGGAAAAACATTTTGACGTCCTACATCACTATTTAGATTTTTTTTAATTTTCTTTAAAAAATTTAATCATCTTGCGGTTTTCATCCATAGTCAATATCCTCGGCAACGCCTTACTCCTCATCCATATTGCAAGCTGGATCTCGTGGAATAAACACAATGTCGACTTCGTTCACACATTCAGAATATTTGCCATAAAAGCTTGGAATTTTAATAGCTTGAAAATCGATTTAAGTTTAAGACAAAATCTAAAAATGTTCACACTTCATGAGCCATTACATAGTACAATGCGCACAATCGTTGGAAATGGTTTAAGGAGAGACTAAAAACATCTACAAACTCAAAACTTATACCTGTGTAATTATAAAAGAAAAAAAATCCTGTCAATTTAAAAGTCAAAATAGATGCCACAGTTTTAGTTATTTTAAAACTTGTTCCCAAATGGTTGTTATCATGCAAGTAAGTAGATAATCAGTTTGAGTAATTAATAGCCAATTTTTTAGCATTGAAATTTAAATAATGCTTACGTGTTTTTTGCCATTATTTTCCCAATTTGTAATGCTTTTTAATGAAAAAGTTTTATTGATGATTAGTTAAAAAATAAGTTCGTTTTCGTTTAGTAATGATTAATTAATGATGATGATTTCTAAGCATTAACATTGATAAATGTTACTTCTTGTCTAAACTAAATAGACACCTTACAGTATAGTGCAGCATTTTTTTCTTAAATAGCATTTTTATCACAAATTTTTGGTGAAGCATATATTTTCTAATATTCTCAGGTAAACTAAAACAATATGAAAACATATTTATATTTTCCTGCTGCTGCAAGCAATCTCACTTAGAATTTATAAATTCTTAATATTCGAAATATAAATTCATCTCATTCTTAATATTCGAAATATAAATTTATCTAAGAAGCGTGAAGGTTTATTTGTTTTTTGATACTTTTTCGCTCTTCCAGTAATGAAAAGCAGTGGGTCATCGAACTTTGTGTGTGGAAAGTGAAGAAAGCTCCTTGGCTGTGATTTTCCTGACTATCTTAGAATTATATCGGGAGATACATTTATAATGTATGAAATAATTAACCAACTAATTTTAAATATTTGTCAAATAGGAACAAGTCCAAAGTAACACTCTTTCACTTTTTTCTATGTTAAATAAATATAGAAGTTTTTCTTTCTCTTCGTTTTGTATAATTTTAACCCTAGTGGCATTTTCGCAATATTAAAAGCACAAACTCAAACTAAAAATGAATTCTTGACTGGTCATACAACATGTGTACATCAAAGCGTCTAGCACACGTACACGACTTTGACATACAGCATTTTGATCGTGTATAGACCGCTTTGGTCACAAGATAACTGTTATTATTTAGCTACATTATTTCAATGTGAATAATCATAATGAAATTTAATAATACGCTTCACTGTAACTTTATTATCGCTTGCTGCTGTCGTTTGGGCAACCCAACTGTACGTATTGAAACGCTTTACATTCTTAAGACTAGTAAAATATATAGCAAAATTCAAATTTTGATAAGCTTCTTTCGGATATGTGATTATTAATTAAACGCCTTTTCTAAACCGCTACAACCTAACTTTTCGAATTTCGGTATGCACATTTCCTGATTCTACTTATTCTGTATACATTCACTTCTAGAAATTACGTTAAATAAATATTACTCTCACTTTTAATCTTTATAGCTATTGATCATTAAGTAATATTTAACGTAAAATTAAAAATTTTCCAATTTGCACTTACAAATTGGATGCAAATTACAACCAAGACATTAAATATATTTGTATTAATTATTTGTTGTTCGTTAAAATGCATCATAAATGCAGGTTTTTATTGTTGCACCCGCATACTTAGTTTCTTCTATGCTTTGCAAATGCAAATCATTACCAGACTTTAACATAAAAAAACACACTCACACAAAAATGTAGAATAGTAGGAGATATATGATATAGAAAAACAGAAACACACAAAGAGTTAAAAGTCATAAAATCATTTAAGGAGCTATTAAATCATTATTATAGCTTGAATGACCTTGAATAGTTAAGCTAAAATAATCGTATGTGTGAGTGCGTAAATTAAGAGTAAAATAAACCCAAGAAAGCAAATAAATAAATAAATGTTATTCCGTTGTTCTAGAATATAATGATTGTGGAGTTGATCGTATACAGGAACCGATTGTTTTTGTGTTCTCTTTTTTACTTTCCAACCTTTTATTTGGTAGAGTTGGTTTCTTTTGCCAGTTCGTTTGTGTGTCAAACACATAACTTTTTAAATAGAAAAACATTTTACCTACAAATTTATGAGCAAGTGTTTATAAGGAATTAAAAAAAGTTAGCGTATCGCGATCAGTTCTGTTAACGAGAATTGTGAATTATTTTGTTTTGTTTTGAAAGTGAAAGTAGAAAGGGTAAAAGTATTCATTATCCAAACACATTGAAGGTCGTTAAATATTTCTGTTTATTATTGATATAAATATAATTGACCTTGTTTTATAACATCCAATATTTATGGATTAAAAAAAGATTTTTTTCTTATTCATTTTTTTCTTATTTCAAAAAATTTTACCAAACAAATTGAAATTTGAGTTAAAAATTTTATTCTCCTAAAGCAAAATGCCTCTTGCTACGTTTCAATATTTGTTTTATGCAAAACCTTCAATTAGTTTTTTTCAGGGCAATGTGCGAGTGCACTTAAATCAATTTACGTTCTTTAAAAAAGTAAGGTCTGGTTGCGTGCGATCTAAAACTATCACATGATTAAAAAAATGTCAAACTTTTGTCAGGACAAAACTAATACAAAACATATAATGTAAAAACGGATAATAAAATTTAAGAGTAATATGTTAAGATCCGAGTGAATAAGGAAATGTCCAAAAGTTAAAAGAAAATAATAGAACAACTGTACAAAATATGCAAATGCCGCCTAGTCTTTTGTCGTTTGTTATTACATTTTCAAAATAACTGATATTCATCTCAGTTGACAACCGATAATAACGATAACTTTTAACGCTATTCACCTGATTAGTAGTTACGTTATCTAAGAGATTTTATAAAATAAAAAAAATAATTTAAAATTTTTACTTAAATAAATTTAATTAAGTTTAATTAAGTGTTTTATCCACTTTTGTACTGCGAAACATTTTTAATAATTTTAATTGGAATAATTTTATTTATAGATTTTCTTTTAAATATTTTGACATGTCTTGAACTAAGTAATATTATTCAGGCAAAAGAAGACCTCATATAAAATGCCACGTTTCTTTTTAACATAAAACTTCTGATAATCTGTAAAGGAAAATCTGAAAAAATACAAGACCACCATGATCAAAAATATAAAACTTGTTTAATTAAAAAAGCCTGTGTGGAAATAGACGAGAAATATTATCATAAATTTAAACAACTTTTTCTTCGTGATAATAAATTTCAATATAAATATTCTTATTTTTTCGTTGATTCTGTCTGCATGTGTGGCATTCTGTTTAACTATTTTATTGCTTGCAACAATGCTGCAAATTCATACTTTTGATTTTTTTAATTGAATTGTAAAGTGTTCATTACATTTCATTAAGGAAAATATGGATATAACAGCAAGCGGAGTCTTGTTAAATTTGTAGCCAGCAACGAAAATATGGTCAACCACAAAGATAAGAACCAAATAATTATTGATAAATGGAAATAAAAAAGCATTGTACAACTACTCGTTCATTATTAACAAGCTGGAAACAAAACATGTGCAATGCTGTTTAAACATAACTTTTTTAAAAATTCTTTAGACAAGATTGGAATTACGAGTTTCTTTAGTTAAAGACAAACTATCATTTTTTAAAAAGAATTCCTAGACTTGAAAAACATACAGTCAACTGCAATAGATGTTAAAAATCTCACAATTTGGGGTTGTTAAATTGTTACTTATTTTATAACTCATCAAAGCTCATAAAAACTACCAACATCTATTTGGAGCGAATTTCGTTATTTTAAGGCACAAAATATAAACAATTAAAGTAGAATTTGTTTAAATAATATAATAATTACACAATTTTGTAAGAAAATAATAATTGTGATTAATGTAGCGTTTTGAATAATTATTTAAAAAAATATTTTAAGAAGAGAAGTTTAGGAAAAATAAAATTCTCAAATTTCAAAAAATTCTCAATAATCAATATCGGTGATTTAAATAATAAATCGGGAGAATAGCATGAAAAAAAAGAATTTTTTGAAATTTGAGAATTAATTAATATAATTATTTAAAAAAATCCCGTTGTTTAAAATGTTTAATATTTGCAAAGTGCCTGTGCATAAAATAAATTATCGTAGTGTTTTGTGATATTTTATTTTTCATCCTCTTTCAACTGTATAAAAGAGCAGAAAAAAACTCTGCCTTATACAGCAGAGAAAGAAAAATAGAATTACAAGTGGTTATTGTTGTTTTTGCTTAAGCTTTGATTTTTGTCTTTGCTTAATTGTTTGGACTAAAATCTTTAGTTTATTTAAAATATTTGTCAGAAGTCTCCTGACGAGTTAAGTAAGCGATAACGAAATGGCCATCGAGACGTGCTTTGACCCTCAATAATCAATATCGGTGATTTAAATAATAAATCGGGAGAATAGCATGAAAAAAAAGAATTTTTTGAAATTTGAGAATTAATTAATATAATTATTTAAAAAAATCCCGTTGTTTAAAATGTTTAAAATGAAAAATAAAATTATTTGTTGATTATATTTTGTTAAACTAAATTAAATGTCGTACATAATTTTTGAACTAGACTTAATGAATGCAAATTGAACTCAAAGTGAAAGAACGATTACGTTTACATTTTAGAAGTGTTTGCCTCTTTCCTAATCAACAATAATAGCCATTTTAATTGAAGGCAGTCACTAAACTTAGTCAAAGTCACATTACAATTAGTTATTGCTCGCAGCTAGATAAAATTTTATAACATTTTTAAAATCATTTATTTGCGTATTTAATAAAATTTGGTCATTAAAAAAGAATCGTTTTTGTTTTAGATTTAAGAGCGTTATGTAAAAAATAAAACAAAATATTTATTTCGCTTTGTATATTTTAGTTAAATTATATTTTTTAGTTATATTATTTCATAACTCAGATTTAGTTTAGTTATCACACCTTTTCATTTAATCGTCATTTTTTTCCTACAAATAAGTCTAGCGATTTTGAGTGATTTTTTTTTTCTGTAAGATATTAAACTAATTAAAGAAAGAAAAAAATATATATATGAAATATGTTTAAAAACTGAAAGCGCTCGATCAATTATCTTCTTGCTATATTTAAAAGTTGTCGCAGTGTAAGTGAATAACTGTCCCCCGTTAAAATCTTAACTTTTAGATAAGTAAAATAAGAGGTTTGCGATTTTTTAACCTTAAGCTCAAAAGTAAACTTTAAAATTAAAATTCAGTTTTCTCCATAGTAAATTTACCAACAGAGCAAATTCAGGAAATATACTATTAAACTTTAAAGGTTCTTTGCCAAAACAATGTAATTTTGTTACACGCCCTTTTTTTTCTTATTATGCTGTATTTTCTTTGTTTTTCCTCTTCTATTTGCTCATCATAAAAAAATTCCATTTTAAATGTATTTCTTGGATTCTAAGGTGACATGTACAAAACATTCTTTGCATCATACAAGAAAAAAGAATAAAGTTTTTATATGTTTTAAATGGTTCAACAATTGGAACGATAGTTTTAACAGTTTACGTGATTGTGCAGTTTTATTTTTTGTCCTATTTTATATCAGCATCGATCAAGACACTCGTACTTTCTCTGTCCGTTTAAGACAGTCATGATTCTCAATCTGTTATTGAAAGTTTGGTAATAAATAAAAAAAAACCCTATGTGAAGGAACTACGTTTAAACAAAAGCGAAAATTATTTGTTGGAAATATAAACGAAAATTTATTTCAACGGGATAGTGAAACATGCTGGACAGTTTAAGACAACATCTGCACATTCCAATTGACTTCCTCTTTTTCTAAACTTCAAGAAAAAATGGGAAATAGAAAATCAAAATAAAAGAAGAAAACGAATAAAGAAAACAAAAACAAAAAACATCTAATAAAGTAATACCGCGCAAGAGTAATTTTAAGCAACTTTTCCATTTAGATAATGGAAAATATCCATTTAGCAAAAGTAAAGTACACATCTTACTACAATTTGCAAACACAAGCTTATAAGAGATGTTCCTATTTAAAAAAAAAAGACATATTCATTTATATATATATTTATATATATATATATATATATATATATATATATATATATATATATATATATATATATATATGATTTTACATAAAATATATAAGTACATACATATGTACATAGTTTAGACAGCATTTTTAAAATTGTAGAACAATACAACAGGGAAAATTAATGTAACTGTATTTAAATAAGGGTTTTCCTTGTATATTAAAGTTTTTTCTTAATAAACAGATGTCGATTCAGTTTTCAGCGCTAATTTGAATATGGTTTGAAATATGTTTGCTTTAATTATATGCCCTATCATATCATATTGAAAAGAACGACACAAATATTCCTGAAATATTATTGTTACAGGTTATCACAAAGTTATATCGTGACTCAAAAAATTGCTATTTTTTAAGAAAATCTAAAAATATAATAAAATCTGTGATATTTAAAAACGCAGAGTACAAAGAAGACAACGAAAGGGCCGATAAGTTTAATAACTACTTTGTCGACAGCATTAGAGAAATGAGAAACACTATCGAATACGTGCAATATGAAAATCGAATATCTGTGATAAATTTAAAATTTAAGTTTCGTGCAATATCTATGTTGGAATTAAAATCGGTATGTCGAAATATTAAAAAATAAATCGGATTAATAAGTACATCTAAAGTCATTATATTAGATAACTGGGACACAATTGGCAATATTTTACTTAATATAATAAATAAATCATTATATACAGGAGTCTTCCTTCAAGACTGGAAAAAAACAATGGTAAAAGTAAAAAAACACAAATAAATGTGTGTAAAATGCAAATCGCACAATAATTAACTTAAAAATTTGCGAGAAAATTTTTGAAACGTGTGTCAAACAACAACTAGAAGGCTACATGGAAAAAAATTTATTAATATCTAAGTAGAGGTCTGGGTTTAGAAAAAACACTCTTGCGAAACTTCTTCTTCTGAATACGTGTAAATTTATCAAGAAAAGCAACAAACTTTTAGCGGTTTTTCTCAATTTTAAACGCGTCTTTGAAATAATAGATAGAGACATCATTATAAAAAAAAAAAAACTATAGTGCTATGGCGTACAAGGAAAAGAACTAAAATGGTTTAAATCACTCGAATGCAAATTACTAAGGTTAATAATATAAGGTCAAGTATGATAGAAAACTAATACGGTGTTCCACAAGTCTCAATTTGGCAGCACTCCTATTTATTATATTTATGTACATAAACGATACTGAAAACGTTTTGGAGAAGTGTGAAATAGTAATGTAGCTGACGATACATTTATCTTTACGGAAGCTGAAACTGAAGAAAAGTGTTACGCTTATATATCAGAAGACATATCCAACATAAATAAATGCCTTAAAATGAATAAATTAAAGATAAATGAAAAGAAAACGAAATTAATGAAATAAATATGAACACAAGCAGAATATTTCAAATAAATACCAAACATAAATTGATAAAAAGTTTAAATTTATAGACAACCTTGATTACGTTTGTAAAAAAATCGGTAAAAAAAATTGGTTTTTTTAAACGAATAAGAAGTAAAATATCCACATTAACGGCAATCAATATATAGTATTATATATTACTATTATTAAACTAAATTTTGTATTTGGATCAACAATAATATATTCCAGCTATTCAGATCAACAATAGTTCAATAAACTTAATGCTAGAATCATAGAAATAGTTCAATGTCTGTCAGAGACTACAACTCAACACAATTTGCTTTATAAAGAAGTTAAATATGGGAGATGCGCCGCGCTATTTAATCCACCATATAAGGTATGTAGGAGATGTTCAGCAGTATAACTAAAGAAATACTAATTATTTCCGGCTTCAAATGGCACACACAAATGGCATGCAAAATTTACTACTTTACGAAGGACTGAGGTTTTATAATTGAATACCAAATAATATTAAAAATGAACCAAACATGTAAATATTTAGAAACAAAATTGTAAATTTAGTGAAAAATAATCACAGCATGTAAAAACTTTATTTTTATACTTATTAATAATAAATGAATCTTATAAATTATTATAAATACTACTTATTTCAAGTTAAAAAAAAATTATTTAAAAATTTGTTTTTTTAATAGCAACTATATAAGGGTTGCTATCGGGAACCATTCATATGTATCTGAAAGATTTAATGAAAAAATAAAAATAAATATTGTAATTAATTTTTACAAATAAGCAATGTGCACATGCAAATACATCAATATGAAAATTTATTTATTTTATTTTATAAAAGATTTCAGTTGAGACTCCTAGGCTTCTATCAAAATTTGGGTAAAAGCTTTATAAGCGGTAGCAGTAATACATTTCATTTTTTAGTTTTAAAATAATGATATTCTCATGAAATATTTATATTTGAAGGAATCAAGCACAATTATAGTAAATAATATAAAAAAGTTCCTTTGTTAATTTGTTTTATTTTCATCATGTACATCGGAAATTTATCGGTACATACGTTCAAAAACGATAAACTGTAAGCATAAGTCTATGTAGAAAGAAAAGGAAGGCTTAAAATAAAGCTGAAACACATCGAATGCCAACTTTGAATGTTGGCTTAACAGCATAAAAAAGACCCTCTTAAAAAAATAAATGGCGAACATTACGGTAATGGCGTTATTACGATAACCAAAAGTCAATGAGAAAAATAAATATAAATGTGTGTTACAGTATTGCTGTTTAGTTACATTTTTTGATTCCGCGTAACATGTAAATTGTTGTTATATTTGCCGAGAGTAATATTACTAAAATTATTTGAGGTATCTCTTACAGCTGTTTCTCTTAGCATATCAATTCTATTTTAATAACACTTGCAAATGCAAAAATTAGTTCGAAATAAAGAAAAAATAACGTTGGTGAAGTTGTACTATGTTCGATTAGTGAACATGTTTAAAAACAACAAAATATTTCTGGTACAAAATTTTTCCTACTGTGAAATAATATGAGCTGCACTTATTTCGTGCTGAAAACTAAGTACTCTGTTCAAACTTATGAAAATTGTTATTATGTTTAGAAAATATTTAAAACTAGGTAGTGGTACAGTACCAAATCCTCTATTTAGAAGAAAGTTGTTTTTTAATTGCCTTGAAGAATAATTGTCAGTAATTTTATGTTGAAGTTCTAAGAAAATAAGACTGAATTATTATTTTTCCTAAAATATGGAACAAAATTATTTACCTTATTTAACATAAATAACATTAAATTAATTTTTATTTAAAGAAAATTTTATTATGTATTTTTAATAAAAAAAATTAAATTTGTTGAAGGATAAGCGTGACTTTTTTTTGACTATTTCTCTAAGATTATGATTTGTATTACAATATCTTGATACAGCACGATGGCTTTATTTTAAGATGCAGAAAATTTGAGTAGAGCAACTAATAGAAGTCTCTGATAACATAATACGCGAAACTATGTTTAAGTTTTTCCCCTTACAACGCCTGTCCTCACTGTTTGAAAATAAGATATAGGACAATTTAAATAAGTCTCCGCGAGTAATGGCATAGTAATTAAAAAATTTTTGAAACAAAATAATAAAAATAATAAAAGAACGAGTCGGCATAACAAATATATATCCTTGCTTCCAGTTTGTATTAAATCATTTAATAACGAATATTAATCTTAAAGCTTGTATGGCGATTAAAAAATTAGTTCGTAGCAATGCCAGCTTTTTCAAATAAAACGAAGTATGGTCGGAATAACACACAACGTGTTTAAAGTAATTACATTTTGTTACGAAAATATAAGACGTTTTCAGTGATCATGTTTAAAAGCTGTATGTTGTGCAGAAAAAGCTGCTGCAGCCCTATTGTGAAAATAATCTTCTGAATCCTGGCTGCTTTTCATAAAATGATCCGCACTTTAGCCAATTGACTTGTTAGTTTTACCGCTGCAAAAATAAAATAAAATATTTTTATATTAAAAGAAGCACTTCAATTTTTGTAAACTGTTGTAAGAATAATAATAATAATATACAAAGTCTTGTCAACTTGGTAAATATTAAATAATTTCAAGCTTAAAATGATGTAATTTTAACAAATTGTAATATTTTTCTAATGAATTAAAAAAGTTTTTAGCCAGAAGGGAATAATAAAAAAATTCCTCCATGTCATAATTGCTGAAGCCAAATAGCAGTTTATTACATGCATAAATTTATGAAATGGCTTTATTTTCATTTCTCAAAAACATGTACAGTTTTTCATTCCTGCTCATTCTTATTTTAACCGTCTGACGTCCAACAGTCTCTGGTTGTCATTATCCACGTCTTATTATTACAAAAGAACATGCTTGAGTAGTCAACCGTAAAATACATAAGTCATATTTGGCGCCAATTATATTTGCAAATATTTTCTCCCCGGGTTGATTTTAAGGAGAGGAAAATGCCATATTTTTTGGAGAACAGGAATATTTTTACATTTTACAACTCAGTGTTAGTCGATTACTCATCTCCAATGATGCATAATTTTTGTCTCATTTGAGTTATTCTTTTTGGGAAAATAAAATTCTCATATTACAAACTGTTGAAATCAAATCTTACAATATTTAAAATTAAATAAAAAAGAATTCCTCAGAATAGTTAAATTGAAGTTTAAAATTTCTATGTCCACTTTCTTTTGTCACTAAAATGATGCCCAAATTGCCATTAAATAAATATCCAAATAATATAACTAAAAAATTGTCTTGACAATACTATAGATGCTTTTCCAGTATCTTACTGAAGAATTTGTAAATATTTTTTTTTCTTAAAAATATTAGAAATTGACATTAACTTAAGCCAAACTATTTAGATCGATTCTCATTTTGCTATTGTTAAACTTACGTGCTATTTTCGTAATTTTGTGTAATCGTTAAATGTTCTTTTTATAGATTGTTGATATTTTTAAATAATTGGCCGTTTGGTATTCTTTTGCCTTTGTATTGAATAAATCTATACATACAACTGTAATGGTATTCTAAAATATCGATGTACTTCTTTCGTAAAAATAAGTCATTTCGTAGACAAGATAGAGATACAAATGTGAAAGCAACTAATTTTACCGGTAAAATGGTAGTAAGACAGTTGTCAGCACATGTTTACAGAACTCTTGAATAAATTTTTAAAAATACATTTTTTTTAAATTTGTAATCTTAAGAAAATTAAAAATAACACGTAGACAAATTTGTGGGCACTGCTAGTAAATAATAAATATTTCAAAATTTCTTAATATTAAAATACGTGTCACTTTCCATCGAGAAAATAAAAGCGTTTAAGAAACTAAAAATTTATTGGGTTAACGCGCTCTTAATCATATAAGAAGAGAAGCTTTACAGAAAAATAATCTTAAAATATATATAATTTATGGTCGAAATAGTGTAATTTAAAAAGCTGTTGCTATTATTTTCGATTGAGTGTGGTTTTCTAACGAAACTGACGAGTGGTTTGACATTACGTCAATAAAGTTTATGGTTTCTTATTTTCAAGTATCATTCAACTGGAATGGTGCATAAATTTTAGATAATTTGTTACAATGATTGGTTCAGCAATGTAAGGTATGGAAATCTAGATGGATATGTAGTGATGCTAATTTCACCTGCATATACTTTGGTAGGACAAATATCTTTGCCGTAAAATATCAACAAATGCAAATAATACTTTATGTACAACACTATTTGTACACCTTCATAAGTAGAGTGCTTCCAATAAAATTTATTTTAATCTTATTTTAATATTAACATTTCAAAGCTCTTGACGCTATATTTTTAAGTATTAAAAAACATTTTTCTCATTTTTCTTACTAAAAATATAACCTACCATTTGATATAAAATCAGATGCCATGTCTAAAATTGCAAAAATTAATTCCAACATTGCATTGAGATAATAATATTGGCAGTGTTTTTAGCCCCCTTGCGTATTTGTTTAATTAATAATTTGACCATAGAAACATAGATAATTTTGTGGATGGCGCCTGTATTCTGTTTAACCATCAATAGAAATATGGATATTAATGGTTGAGTACTCGCCTGTAGCTTGAGTACCCACTAAATTGTTAAAAAAAAATATTTAACTCTCCATTTAATCATTCTAACTCTGCTAAATATTCTTAAAACAGCTGAACGTGAAAGCATTAAAAAATGAAAACCAAAATAATTCAACATACAATTAATTAAAAACAAAATGTCGTACTGGACAAAATTTTATGATTTTAATTTATACAAATCAAATATTAGTAGTGAATGCGCTTCTGAAGGACATGTGGAGATGTGTTGGCAGTAACGAATATATAAATTTAAAGTATAAGAGAAATTTCTAAACAAATTTCAAAGCTTTAATATATGAATAAAATATGCTGAAAAGATTTTTTTCTTTTGTCTCTCATCTCAGTTCTGGAAACAGATTTAGATAACGACCTGTATATATTTTGAATGTCATTTAAATCAATTAGCAGAGACTTTGTTAAAATTGATTCAGACGCCTAAAATTCCTGCTTCCCCAATTTCTCCCCTTTTGTTCCGCTATTTTACCATGAAGACAAATATCTACTTTATGTATTAAATTTCATTAAAATTGGTTCTGTTGCTTAACTGAGATTGAAGCATGAACAAACACACATGCTTCAATCTCACATATATAACATATTATATAACATTAGAAATTATTCTAAATTAAACAAAAAGGTAATAATTATTTGTATCTAAAACGTAAGTCGTACGATGGCATACGGATGGTAATGTTTATAAATTTCCACTAGTTAATTTTATTAACTTGCCCTTATTTCATTAAAACAAAAGAGGCATTTTAAGAGTTTTACCACCCTTAAAAAATTTTGTATCATTGAAATTAGATATTTTAATGTGTACAAGTTATTTTTCCTCTAATATGCATTAATTTTTTAATTATTTTATATTTTTAATTATTTTTATTAATTAAAATTATATTTTCAAAAGTTACAAAAATTTAAAAGACATCAATCGGGTTACGCGCAAAGCCAACAGCGACTCAAAACATTTTTTTTTTCTTAAATTGTTTTCATCTTTTATTTTTTAAATATCGACGCCATTGAAAACCATTTGTTTGTTATACTTCAATTTTTTTTTGTTTTTGAAATGAAATTAAATCATGGGGAACAACGAAGACTTCATGATTATTAATAAAAAACTGTTGTGGTTAAATTGACTTAGTTAATGGCCGACTTGAAACACTTGAACCTGTCTTCTTATCGTTGTCGTTTTAAAAACAAAAATAACAAAATGCACTCCAACAGCTAAACAAAATACTCGTTTTATTATAATTTATGTAATTTCTGTTTTTTAACAGGGAAACTACTTTTGCGATAAATGATAAACTCTTTGTTAGAAATATTCTCAAGTTGATATTTTAATTTAGATGTTATTCAATTCGTTATTCATGACATGCCTTTGAATACAAATTAGGATTAAATTTTATTTCAACAGCTTTATTGTTTTTTTTTTTTTTTTTAAGTGAAATATTCTGCTAGAGTAAGCCATAAGGCCAATTTTTTTTAAGATTCTTCAAATTATTTAACAACTAAAAATGTAAACTAAAATTTATATCTTTTAAACAATAATTTCAAGCCTACACAACACTTTCATTTCCAGAGAGGGCTTACCCACCTTCAAGACCTCTATTAAATAAGAGTCTCATTTTTGGAAAAACTATCCGACAGGAGAAAGCAAATGTAAGATGAGTGGCAGAAAGATGGCCATTCCAAAGTTTGGAAAAGGACCAACTCTTATCTTGATCTGAGGAAAATTATAAATATATAACCAGAGTTTTTTATATGGCATGGCATTACCTACAGGATCGTTTGTTTTTATCGTTCTTATGTATGAATAGTTAAGTACAAAAATACATAAAAAACAAACGAAAAAACTTTCAAATGGTTAAACAAATATGAAAAAACAATAATGGAGACCAATATGTTCTGTTTTTTATTATTTTTATTATTTATTTATTATTTAATTTAGTAAATTTTATGATTAAATTTAGGATCATGATAATATAAACTTTACATGAGTTATTAGGCTAAATCCTAACAACAGTACTTATAAATACATATTTACATTTCTATACTTAAGTTTTTAAAGCTCTTTAAACATTATTTTCTATATGGTAAGTCAAGTACATGGAATCTTTTTACTTCTACTGATTCGTCTAGTAAAGAAATAGCCAGCGAATTAGAATGATTACTCAGTCTGTTCAAGTATCTTTTGCTAAATTTGTTTATCTCGTTCTTTATAAATGGTATTTTAAGATCTCTGTGAATATTTTTATTCGACTGATAACGCTGTAGTATTTCTATATTTGAATTACTTGTGGTACCCCATAGCTGGATACCATATGTCCACACGGGCTTCAATATTGCTTTATAAAGATTTAAAGTTGATTTGGAACCCAAAAGCCAATACATTTTCTTGGTTTTAATATTTAATTGTTCTATTTTTGCCTTTATATGATTTTTCCACGTAAGCCTTTTGTCAAGATGCATTTGTTTACTGTTGATAAAAACTGGAGGACAGTCCCCTTTTCTTAGCGTGAATGAAATATGAACTGATTTATAAGCGTTAACAGTGATCTTCCATTTTTTAAGCCACTGCTGTAAACCATTAAGCTCATTTTGTACTAGCTGTGAAGCAACAACAGCAGAATAATCTGAAGCTATTATAGCAGTGTCATCAGCGTAGGTAGCAATTGTAACATCTTTGTGAAGTGGCATGTCAGATGTATATATTGTGTATAATGAGAGACCAAGTACACTTCCCTGAAGCACTCTAGCGTTTATTTCGCAAATTTCAGACATTTCATCATTTAGTTTCACTTAAAAAGTTCGATTTTTTAGGTAAGATCTTAGCAGCTAATACATTGGGGCTGGCAGATTAGTTTTTAGTTTGAACATCAGGCCTTGGTGACAAACTCTGTCAAACGCATGTTTAACATCTAGAAGCACTGCTGAGCTTTATAGTTTTCTTTCCAAACCGTCAGTAACTATGTCGATGATACGGTGACATTGCTCCGGTGTACCATGCTTATGCCGAAATCCAAATTGATGATCTGGTATTACGTTTTCTTTTTCTAAAATAGGCAATAGCCGATGTGAAAGTATTCTTTCAAAACTTTTTGAAAATGAAGGAAGCAAACTTATTGGTCGGTATGACTAAATTTCATTTTCTGATTTGTTTGGTTTCGGGATCATGAAGATCTCTGCACATTTAAATTGCGTCGGATAGTGAGATAATCTCAAAATAACGTTGTGTATCATGGTTAGGTATAATATGGCTTTGTTTGATAGGTTTTTTGCAACTATTGGATCTGTCTTGCCATAACCTGGCGATTTTTTGTTGTTTAATTTAGATATTTCCATTTTAATTTCTGATAGAGAGTATGGCTTAATTGGAAAATCCATTTGTCACGGTGAGTCTAAGAATTCCAAAACGTTGTTTTCATCTGAATCGTCAGTATATGGAATGAAATATATATGAATTGGAATGTTTTTTCCATGTTTTGAGAGTACATCTGCTTTGCTTGTTTCTGATCTACACCAAGTGCCATCCTCATTTTTACTTGGTACATTTCACTTGACCGGTCCCTTTAAGCAATTTGTAGCTTTCCGTAAGCTTTTGTCGCTATCATTTGCTGTATTTATATGATTCAAATAGTGCGCGATTTCAACATTTTTGATCTCTTTTTTAACATATTTTGTAATCTCTTTTTTAAATCATTTAATCCATGGTTAAAATTAGTTTTATCAATAGGATTTCTCGTATAATGCCAAATTCTTCTCAATCTCCTTTTATGTAAAATTGCTTGCCTCATTTCTGCTGATAGTTTAACCTGCCTTCCGTTACTTTCTATCGTTTGTGGAGTAGATAATAACGATGCCTCATGAATAAGAGCTGTAAGCTTTTATACAGATTGGTCAATTTTAAAATTTGTTGTAATTGATGTCTTTAGATTTATATTATCTATCCAATTCTGAAAAGATTCAACATCAGTTTTCTTTGATATGAGTTATGAGTTTATATTCTTCGTTTGTAAACAAGCATTAAAATTTAAAATGATTGGCGTATGGTCTGAGCTTAAATCAAAACTCTCTTTGATATCAAGAAGATGTGTTGATAAACCAGAAAAAACGAAAAAGTAAGGCAAGTCTGGAATTTTAAATCTATCGCTTGGTCAGTATGTAGGGCTTCCAGTTGAAATAGTTTTATAGTTATTTGCGCTTAAACATTTGTAAACTTCTTTTCCTTTTGTGTTAACAAATCTGGATCCCCATCACGGCTGTTTTGCCTTGAAGTCATCACCAACTATCTGTGGCCAAGATTTCTAAAGAAAATATTATAATCTTTAAATTTTTTCATTATGCCTTGGAGGAAAGTATACTGAATACAATGCAATTTCAGTTTTGTTACAACATTATTGTATTTCACGTGCTTGTGTAGATGGTTTGATTACGGGATTTAAGACCATGTATTTTAACGTCGATTTAACTAGGACAGCTTTGTTATCAGGGTGATTAGCTTCAATCAAATCAAAGTTTGATTTTCTAAAATAGGTTTTGAAAGTAAAATGAGTTTCCGTCATTAAAAGAACATCTATAAAATTAATTTTAAGTAAAGTC
This sequence comes from Gymnosoma rotundatum, assembly GCA_916610165.2. Taxonomy (NCBI): domain Eukaryota; kingdom Metazoa; phylum Arthropoda; class Insecta; order Diptera; family Tachinidae; genus Gymnosoma; species Gymnosoma rotundatum. The sequence goes on from OU744336.1 coordinate 88,318,480, forward strand.
TCAATTTCTTTTGTATGATAAGAAGCACCCTTGGCATTCCAACTGCTATTGTTATGTTTACTTGCATAACTTGGTTATAATAACGGTCATCAAATTTATTAATTTATCTAACATTGATTCTACAAGTGACAATACAATAACGAGTCTTATTATTTAAAATGAAAATAAAAACTATTTAGCTGCCGTTGAAATTTTTTTAATATTCCAATAGTTTTATTTTATACAATGATTAGTACTCAAGATAAAGATAAATAAATTAAATTTTATATTCGAAAGCAAAATATGGGAATTTTTTGCTAGTTTTTTTAATTTTAATATTCAATTACTCAATTAATTTTTAATTACTTTTATAATTCATGAAAAAATGCAACAAAGTAATTCTTTAATTATGGAAAAAATAAAAACTTGTGAGTGCATACAAATAAAAAATGTTTAAATAACTTCTAATTGTTTTTTATCATACAACCACCTTTTCTTTTTATTACTTCTACGAAATTAAAAGTACTTCTCTCTACTATGTTTTCTGTTTGAAATATATATATATATTATGTATGTATATTCTTCATGCAGAAGCATCTGCTTCCGTACGAAACGTGCAAATAGTTTCGTATTTGGCTTAAGCAAATGATATTTGACGAAAATTGACAAAAAGTTTCGTTAAGTACATTATAGTTTTCCACATATGATTTATATGTATTTGCACAGTTGTTAAAGTTAGCTTAAGCGATCTTTTGCATATTATAGCTGTGCCTTAATTTATATGTATTTGCAAAGTTATTTAAGTTAGCTTAGCCTAGCCACCTTGGTCCTTAACTTTTAAGGTATATGCGTGAAAAAATAGACTTCTACATGACTATAAGAGATATGCGCCACGACACCTGAGTACACAACGCCAATTACCAGATTTTAATTCAATCTAGCACAGAAAAACTGGTATAAAATTATATATTCAACTTTAAAAACTAGATGGACCAACAAATGATGAACGTATTATATGTTTTTAGTTAGTTCAATCTATCAAAACTAATAAGATCAATAGTTAACCACCACACTTGTAACTGTCGGCATTTTTTCTCTTATTACTTTTTCATATAAAAAATAAAATTACTTAGTGATTTTTCAATAATCTGTACTCGTACAAATAAGGTAAAAAGGAAATCGAAAACATTTCCTTCCTTGATTTGTAAAATGAAATTTCTAATCAGATTAACCCAAATAGTGAATTAAAATTAGTAATAACAAAATCTTAGTAAGGGGAATTTCATTGCGAATCTGCAACGAACTGTATGTTAAAAACAAATCGCTGTATCCAACATATGTATATTATTTTACTGAAAACATATTTTAAAACAGATAAAGATCCGTTTTAAAATATGTTATTAATGTAAGTAAATGTAAAACCAAAAAACAAAATTAAGTTATGAAACTCTTTTCAATCTTATGGTCATTAATAAAAAATATATATTTTTATTTTATACATTATATATATATAAATTTTTTTTTTGTTTTTTTTTTTTTTTTTTTTGTTTTATAAAAAGCATTTCAACGATTTAAAGTTCTTTAGGAAAAATTATTATATTAATTAAAAAGAGTTTTAAAAAAAAAAATTTGTCTCTTCCTACCAAACACATTCAAATAAGACAGCACCAACACATTCATATTAGGCTGTTTAATTTTTTGTTTATGTGTTTGAAATTTAAAGAGAAATCATTATTTCCCATTCAATGTTTACGAGATTTTTCTGTTGCAAAGAGAAAAAAGAATTAGTATCTCAAAAAACTTAAAACGTATTCAAAGACAAAATGAAATAAGAGCGGATATTCATAACACTCAAACTTTTGCTGCCATCTATGTGTGAGCAAGCACTTCGCACGAATTAAAACAGATATGCCTTTGTTCTGTGAATAAAGTATAGTGGTCGCTCAATAAAAGTTTTATATTTTCCAGTATTTAAAACTATTTTTACATAAAATTATTGAAATTTACTTCAGCATTAGGTCTTTGCATTTTATATACAAATTTAATCATTTTGGGTTTTTTAGCTAAAATAAACCAACAATTAAGTGTTATTTAGGTATGACATAGAATTCAATCCGATCAAAAAAGGTTTCAATTCCGCAAATTCGTTCTTCAGAAAACGAAAATGGAAGAATTTCTTTGGCATAAAACCACTTTTGAATTTCAAAGTGGAGTTAAGTTCTTATCAAATTTTGTCATTTTCGGGTCTTAAATTTACTTTTTTCTGTGCTCTAACTTAGACTAACCTCGTTGCTTTTTTGGTGTGCACAATATTAATACATTTAGGAATAAACAAAATCGATTGGAATCTGAAAAAGGTTAAGCATTTCGATTAATACGGAATTAAAATCATTCCGATTGGAATGTGTGACATGCCTGATTATATCCAACTAAATATTCAAGCAAGGACGGTTTTGATGATCTTAATTCGAACGCCAATTTTAGTCGCATTTATTGCGTTTGATTTCAAAAATTAAATAGACGCCACTATAAGTGATCACTATTAAAACTTATCTTTTGTTGTAGAAATCTTAGGACTTCATTTAAAGCCAAAAACTTAATATTCAAGAATGACAATTCAGTAAATCCATTACATTGAATTTTTTCTGAAACATGGCTTTGCGAATCAAGGGCGCATAGACCCATATTTTTAAACGATCAAACAAAAATACACAGGTGGTGAGTAGAAGCTTTATATAAACATTAATTATATTAAATTAAAAATCAATCAGAAAAAAATATGTTTAGAAATGTATGAATGGAAAATATTGTGCAGCAGAATTTATAAACTATAATTTATTTGAACTATTTTTAGCAAATGAATTATACAGGTATGTGATGAAAATCGATTTCGAAATCAAGACGACTTAAAACCGTAAATGCTTGTGATATCCTTACCATTTTCGTTTTTTTAATACCGTCAATATATATTTCAATAACTTTCCATTCAGTTTCTGCAATTACTTTGGAGTAACTTCTTTACTATTGTTTAAAATTTATTTAAAAATGAATCGTTTTCAAATCGATCGATTTCCATCACATACCTGATAGTTTTTTTTATTTATTTAAACAATTATGTAGAAGAAATGGAAAATTTTATAATTAAAATCTACGTTGTGGATAGATACAAAGAACGATGGTTGTGGAGACCCAGAAAGTGCACTTTTCCATTTATCACAATTTATAAGGAACTTAATACAAAAATTAAAAAAAATAATAATTCTTACAATAAATATTATGAAAAAGAAATATGAAAATCATAGATGTAGAGGTATGTCACAGACCTTAATTTCGCTCGAAAGTGGTTTCAATTTCACTAATTGTTTATTCAAAAAACGAATAGCGAAAGATTTCCTAGGAATGAAACCACTATTGAATTGCAAAGTGTAATCGATTTTTCTTGTGGATAGAAGCGAAGAAAATGCATTTCATTCTGCTGGTATCTACATTTTAATGTTCTCCATCACTTTTATCTCTGCACTAATTTTGTACTTTTTCATTTAATTTATCATTAATTTAATTAATACTTTAATTAAAATGTTCGATACCCATAATACCTTATTTGGCCATAACATATTATACGTACAAAATTTGGAGGTCCGTAACTCCGACACTAAGGGTTGAAATTTTTACTTTATATTGCTTGCTTTTTATTTTAGAGTTATCACACTTAACTGGATTTTTTCAAAAAATATACATTGCATTTCTTATTTTTAAGTGCGGACATTATGACAATTTTATAAGTGATACTACGTCTGACCTAAAATCGACACAATGCCCATGGACATAATGACGTTTTTCAAAATTACATAATGACCGTGGAGGCTATGACAGCACACCAACTTCGGGATTTCAATTTTGAAATGCTTATGTATACAAAAGTATATTTGAAAATAAATCTGAATTGGCCTGCATATAATTTATTTGTTTGGACTTTAAAGAAAACGATAGTTCTTAAATTTTTAAACCATCCAGCTGATAGTTAAGAGACCTAAAAACATTTATATAAATTGGATGGATGGAAGAAAAGATGGTAGTAAAAAAAGGGAAGACGGGTAACAACACTACTAACGTGACATGGTAATTAGACGTAATCATACACATAAGATACATTTTATGAATTGAGACTCATTGCTTTTTGACTTTAAATGAAAGCTTCGTTTTAGATTTAAAAATGTCTATTCCCAACAGATCCATTGATTAAGCATTGACTAATAATTCGCATTTAAATAATTACTAATTAATTAATCAAGGCTTACGCTTGACCAGTTAATAGAAAACATGCGTTTTAAACGGCTGCAATGTTTGTCGCAACAACACATTATTGTACAAAGTAATAACCGAACAACTTTTATGAATTTAACAATACGCAGGTAGGTTTTATAACGACAATTTTTACTTTTTTTTTAAAGGCAACAACATTCTTACCAAAAACTTATCACAGTAACGTTTAAGTGAGAATGAAGTAAATTAAATAAAAAAAACTTATATTGTTCTCTAAACTTTAAAAATGCACCAGAAAAATAAATGCTCATCACATATTTATTAAATAAATATTATACAGTCTTAAGTATAATATAAAATAATAAATATTAAAGACTACATAGATATTGTAAAAATGACTCTATTTTCACTTTCTATTTTAAATAAATTCATCGCAAATGACAAATGATGGACTAAGCTAATTCTAAATGACCTTTTTTCGTTTTTTTTATTCATTTGCCACAAGAAATGTGTGTAATAATGATCTTTATTTATCTGCGGATGATTCATTAATCGATTTTTATCAATTCACAATCTTTCCTCGTATGGAATGGCTATGAACACTGTGTGTTTTTTTCTTGTTTGATTGTTTAATTAATTGTATGATAACTTTATGCAAGCTATTCCCGGATGATAAACAACTTTAGTAAAAACTGGCCAAATTTTAAGTACAATAATAAAATTTTAATTCTTAAGTATAATCACATTCAACTGATTTGCATAAAAAGGTTTAAAGTTAGCAAAAGAACTTAATTAGTTCCAGGTGTGGCTTCAGCACAACAAAATACTTATGAAGTATCAATAAAAAGTTCAAAATATTGTATTATAAGTAATAATTATAAATAATCGGTATTGATTTTAAAAAATCGCGGGATTCGTGATTCTGAAAATCCAATTCACGATTATTCGTGCTCATGAAATCATTAAAAGTCCTTGAGCTCAGAGTTATTAGAAGATTTCTGATTCAAGATGTTTTTTAGTTTACAGTATTTTTGGCTCCTGACAAATAACTTCAGTAAAAAACTGAGTGTTATTATGATACAGCAATGCCCACGACTTCGTCTGCATGTCATTTCCAATTCTCCCAAAATTCAAATTTAGAAAAATGTGTTCTTAGCTGTTTATTCCACAGTTCTGTAGACAGTGTTGAAAATTTTCTATTTAAAAAAATTAAATGTTCTGACAGCTGCTTTATGGAAAAGTGCAGTGTGACCGTTGGAGATTTTCAAAAAGTGGCACAAAAAGGGCATTAAATAAATTGGCGCCAAAAAGGGGAAACTATTTAAAAAACCTAATAACTACTATAAGCTCTTCATTTCCAATTAACATATAATGTTCAATTTAGTGTAGGAACACAACCGACTATGGTATCGGAATAATTTATCGTTACTGAAAGTTAGTAAACAAAACAACGACGATTCTCTGACGGCATTAATAATATTTATTTTCATTTTAGTTTTGTGTTTGTTTTCAAAAATATTTTGTTTTTAATATTTTATTACATTTTTTTAAATCAAAAGAATTCCATTAAAAAAATCGATGAAATTTAAAGAATATTGAGTACATTTAACATGAACATGGCATTAGAGTCTATTGGGCTGGTTAATCTTGCAAGAAATTCAATGGAACTTTTTAAAACCTTCATACAGATTGAAGAGAAGGACAAAGAATAAATAACGAATGATTTAAGATAATACATGGGCTCATCAGTGTTGCCAAACTTTAATTAGTAAAATCTGCGAAAGCCAACAACATTTTGCGAAAAAATCTGCAAAATCTGCACCTTGTTTTAAAAATCTTCAAAATGTTAAATCATTATATTTCGGTTGAACGCTGAAAGAGTGGGAAAAACTAAATGAGAACCAGAACGTCTTATTTGAAATATTTTTTTTCCAAAAATTAACGAAATTCATTTCTTTTTCGGTATTTAATTAATTGGATTAATTCCGCCAGTATATATTAAACTGTTGTTATAATTTCCGGTAAAAACCGTCGTTATCACATCGAAAGCGCTCGCCAAACGTACGAAGTACATAGCCAGACACGACGGTTTTTACCGGAAATTATAACATTTCTTTTTCATTTAGTATATCTTTAAAATCTAATACTTTTAACTCTTCAAACTCCGAGTATAAGTCCTTTTTTTATTTTCATTAAAAAACCTTTGGAAAATTTTTAGCTAAATCCGAAACTGGTTTTGCATCACTATTCATTATTAATTGTGGGCTAATACGCCTAGCGACTTCGTTATATTATACAAATTAATAATTCAATATCCAATAATTCAACATAAAATTTAATTTTGTTTATATCGCACTGGTCAAGACTTTTGCTTAAAAGTTTTTCAGCTGTATGTACGCCTAAATATGCACTTTTATAATTAAGAAAACAAAAATGAAAGCAAAAAATTTGACATTACCTTAAAACGTACTTGCCATATAATGACTTACTTTTGGGATTGCCATTTTTTGTTACTCGCTTACGAAACACATTACATTAGCTCGCAAAAAAGGAAGTAGTAATAGAATTGTGCCCATAATTATGAAAGTGGTCTAAGTAATATATTTCCTGTTTCGAGATATTTAATGAATTGCTACATGGTTCATTTTTTACAACTTCGCAAAAATTAATTGAATAAATTTAGTTTAAAATAATGTAGTACGAAAATAACTGGTAAATTCATTTTTTTGTTTTAATTTTGACTTAAATCACTTTCATAATTAAGGGCACAATTAGTTGTTTAAGTTAAAAGGAAATAGCTTAAAATATTTACTCATGGTCGTCATAATTTACAGAAATAAATAATATAATCGATTCTCAGAATTTGATTATAAAAGTTTCATGTCTTGTTAAAATCATTAGGTTGGTAATCTAGTTGGGAGGTCCTTCCGCCAAAAATGCTTTTATTCTACACTTGATTAACTTTTCTAAAATTTTTTGCTGGGTACAACAAAAATATCAAAAGAGTGTACTTTAGAAAGATAAATATATTTTATTAGTATCATCAAGGTTATTTAACACGAATTCTGCATTGTCAATTTGATTGACATTAACAGCAAATGAAAAAAATTTTTTAAGCACTCATTTAATTCTAATAAGCGAACTACAACCGACTGTACGGAAAGGCAATGCGTTTGGGATAGGCGTAAAATCTTTTTTGGTTTAATATCTAATAAGATTTAAATTTTATCAAAAATGTTGGGTGAGTTCCAAAACGACATTTGCAATGCAACTTAACAAAGTCATGCATTCCTAAACGCAACCATTAAAACATTGACAATGTTACGCATCCCTAAATGTATAATAAAAGTTATTGATACGCAAACAAAAGCAAACTGTGCATCACTAATTTTGTTACTGCTTTCTTGATATTTAGTGCAAAATAAATTACAAGTACATCAATCATGGCGGAAGAAAAGTAAGAAAATTTTCTTTTAAATTTAGTTATTATTTAAACAGAACTTATTTATATTTTCAGGGACAAAAAGTAGACTTTTGAGTGGAAACAGCTTTTGTTAACAACACGTTTGTAAAATAAAAGCGATTTTGCTCAAAAAAATTTGTTTAATGGGAAAAGCTGCTCCCGGAAATTAAAACCATTGACTCGGACTTTTTATGTGTTTTTGTAAAATTTTATAATTGCTTTGAGGTGTTTCGTCCAATATCAAGTTTTCAAAGATTATAATATTTATTGTTGACATTGCCATCTTGAAAAAAAACTGATTGCAAATAAGCGTTTCTAAATGTAAAAAAATTGCAAAGTTATTTGTTACAAAGTAAACAACATAGTTGGTTACTTTGTATTAAAAAAGTAGCAAAACCGCATCACTGCAATGTGTTTTGACGTTTTAAAACTCACCCGTTATGAAGTTTTGAACTGTTCGAGAGATAATTGTATACCTCTCTAGCTAGCGTCTCTATAGCATATAGGATACGTCGAATATAACACAAGTTGATGACATAATTATGCACTTTATAATAAATAAATCGGATATTTTCTTTTTAATAGTCGGGCAACGGAATGTTGTTTGCCTGTCATGACTGCAGTTTTATCTGCTGCAAATCCAACCATGTTCTCTTTATAGCCAACGTCATTGTCGATAAAACATTTAACAATTAATTTTTGTCACCTAAAAAAGTCGCATAGTCTACTTCTACAGATTTGAAAATCTATGCAGACCCGAACTGTCATGAGTATGGATTTTTTATTTGAAAGGTAGTTTTTTAATTAAATTTTTAATGAAAATTAGGAGTTAAAGTGTAGATATTATAAATGAATTAAAATTAATTTTGGCTTAATTTCATTTTTATTTTAATTTCTAAAAAACTTTTTTCATATATTTTTTCAATTTATTTTATTTTCATATTTTTTACCTTTTCAATTATTTTTGTTATTGACGTATATCAGTATTTTTAAATATTTTTATTTCTGTTTTTATTAAATAATGTGCCTTTGCTATTACTGTGAATTCAAATGCTTATAAAACACAATATTTCTGAAAATATATGGCAAAATTATTAGAGAGTGAGAGTCAAATGTGAAAGAATAATGAAAACCGACAAGAAAATAAAATAATTTTTATCTCAGCGGCGTTGTGGTTGAACGATAACTTATGTGAAATTTACAATATTATTATTATTTTTTTTTTTAACTGTACATGTATATTTTTACTAGACTTGCACTTGAATTCCAATCTTCCATATCAACATCCAATAAACTCAAAGCTGAAAATATAGATTCGTAATTATTTATTTATGAGTTTAGGTCATACAAAATGTTAAATTTCGCAGCTTTAATATGGCTGGTGATGAACAAAACTTGATTTACAAATATGTACAGTTATTTAAAAATTGAAAATAAAACAAAAAGTGTCATGTAATAAAAGGAGATAAAAGGGGTACTAAAAGGGACAAGCATTCAAAAACTCCGGATAAGTGGATAAATCCTCCCAAACTATCCCGCGGTTCGTTGTTCATTTAAGTGTTAAGGCATTATTTCAAGGTACCACTTTTTTAGAGTATAAATGTCTTGTTATTTTAGTATTTATGATTTTCTATTAATAAAAAATATCTACAAATTTCATTTGGTATAAAAACTCTTATTAGCATGTGTGTATTAATTTGAACAATTTTAATAATAATACAATAATAAAACCGATAACAGCTACACAAAGGGTTAATGAATTGAAAAATAATTTAATATTTCATTTCATATTCTAAATTTTTATACACAAATTAAGTTATTAAGTATGAAACTAGAAGCACACACTTTGCCGCTTTCGTGAAATTTTTGTATTTCGAATATTTTCATTCCACTCGACAACAGAAAAGGGCAATTCTGTTTTTATCGTTTGCGGTCTATGAAAGGAATATTACGTTTCAAGACTTTACTTGTTCTGCTTATACTGTAAATTTATAACAGAGATTAATGCATTTTATATTCAACCATATGAGTTAAACGACATGGAAGTAGCAAAATTAATACAAGATATTTATTTACCTTAGCTAACAAAATTGTCGATAAACCAAACTCTGTATTCACTAATATTCGGCAAAATAAAAGAGCAGGAGCAACTGCATCATCTAACTTATCATTCTCAAGAAAAAGTTTGTACCTACAGTTTAATTAGAAAGTTACAACATCATAAAAGAAATAACAGTTATAAAAAGATATAGAATATTAAAATTTAAAAAGAAAAGATGTTAACATTAATAGCGTTATTTAATATGACCATGTACTTGAAAATTAAAAACAAAATATTACCAAAAACCTTAAACGGAATACTGACCTCACTAGCACTAAAGATGCATAAACATACATAAAAAATTATGTAAATATGTTTTTAATATACCTCTTTTATTTTCTTTTTGTTTAGTTTTTTTACTATAAATATTAATTTGAGATGGAGTTACTTTGATAATTAAAAAAAGAAATACTTCAACGATAAGAGATAAGAGTTGCAACGGCGTATTCGATATTAAAAGCCAGTACTATACATCGTGCCGTACACTGGAAACGAAATATTGAGCAAGATATTGTTAACCTCTTTTTTAATAAAAGACTTAGTTAAGCATATAACAGCCAAACCTAAATCAGTGTGTAAAAGCATAGTCCATCTATCAAATATTTTCATGCTCATACAAAATGTATGAAGCAAACCTAACTAGCGCGTGACCAATGCTTAGCAACTTGAAAATCCGGTTTTCACAGCGAGTTAGTAAAGTTGGTAAGGCTGGCGCTGTCCCTTTTCGCTTGGGATCAGCAAGGATAATTTTGTGTCAGCAAAGGGCAACAGAAATTAAAAAATCGGTTTGTGAAAGCACTGATACAATTGTTTTTCAATTTAATCTATTTATCCAGAAAACTTAAAAGAAAGAGATAATATATTACGATTGGAGGTTCATTATCACACATTTGGGCGAATTCATCAACGTTAGCCAAGGATGGAAATTCACCATCGCACAGACATAAACAAAATTGCTTTTGTTTCGACAAGTGCGCAAGAGAACGTTGCACTTGTCGAATTAATTTATCTTGCTCTGTTACTTGATATTAATAAATAACTGAAATATTTACGTACATATATAATAACCAAATGACTAATTTTTATTCAGGCATTATTGTTCTTATAACGAATTTCTTGTATGAAGCATTATACGTCAAACACATCATCTCTTTAACCAACCAGTTTAAACAAATATAATAAGAAAAAAGTACAAAAAATAATGTCATAATCAATCACTATAAAGTTGGTTGGAAGAAGTTCACAAAATATATACAAAGTTTACATTCGCGTAGACAGTTGAGTTGCAAAATTTTTCAGTATTCCGTTAAAATGCTTGAAAAAGAAAGTACATAATTTTTTTAAAGGTCCGATATACATATATACAAATTTTCATGATTGATTGAATGTAACATTTTTCTCCACATGCGTGTCTAAATTACTTATATTGTCTTTCTTTCTTCCTTTCCATATGATAAACTTTTTGCTTGCTCTTTTCCGAGGTAAGCCAATTTTTTTATTCAAAATTTAATAATCGTACTGTTTTCCTAACGTAAACTACTCTAAAAAAAGGTTAGTTTTTTCTCTCAATAATTACTTACAAATATGTACAATGTTCAAAAATCTAAATGCAATAAATTTAATTTTTTTTTCAATTAAATAAATGAAAAAATATATTTTTAAGAAGAGTTGCTCAACCCGAGATAAATGTATTCCTTAAGCTTTAATATATCTCAAAAATATCCAGTAGCTAACCAACCTCCCGCAAAAGAAGACATTTATAAGAACATTTTTAGGTGTGTAATTTTTCTTGTTTTCTTTGGGAAACGTCTGCATACTTTCGTAAAATAGTTTTCCATTCAAAAAAGGTTTTTAGAAATTAAAAAATGAACTTAAGCCAAAGATAATTTCAATTCATTAAAAAAAATATTTTTCTGCATAACATTTCAAAAATAATTTAATTATAATTCAACGAAAAGCAGAAATATGCCATCGGCAGTCCATAAAAAATTTTACCACATAGAAAACATTATTGAAGACAACTTATTTCCAGTTGGAAATCTTTTGAAAGAAGCTTAAGAAAAGAACAGAAATATAAATGTTTATTAACATAATTTTAAATAATCTTAGTTTTATAAATATGCTGCTATTTAAATTTACGAATTTCAAAATTTTTTGACATTTTGTATACTTTATGGAATAGGGCAAATTGATTAGTTCTGATCAGTATTTAATGTGGAAGTTAATTTAATTTAATAATATTTGGTTACTGACTAGTTAGCACCAAAGTTATTTTCAAGTGTTCGATTTGTATCGGTCATATGGTTTAACAGAGGCCGATTAACTTAAAGTTTCACAAAGCGATTTCTTTCTACGAAAAAATATTCTGCTAGCGTCTAATTTTTCTTGTTTCCTTTGGAAAATGTCCGCATACATTTGTAAATAATTTTAATTTCTAAAAATGTTTAGTAATTAAATTAAAAGTGAACCAATAAGTCGAAAATAAGTCAATATTTTTAGAATATTTGAAAATTTATAAGCCCTATTGTGATAGGAATTTTTGCCAGGAAAATGTTTTTTCGTGAACTTATATTAAACAATTTCGAAAGTTACGATCCTTAGCTTAAAAGACACAATTAAAGCATATTTTATTATTTTTTTGTAAAAGGCAATCTCCTGAATATTCTCAATATATAATATGACACTTCTTCGAACTCACGAAATAAAGAGGACTTATAAAGTACGATAAAAAGTTATCATAAAGGCAATTTGCTGTTCTTATTAATACTTAAAAAAAGCCTACAATTTAAAAAGTAATTTTCTGACAAGCAAGTATTGGTCTCTTAAACCACTTTATAGTAAATTAGCAATTACTTCTAATGAAAAAATTAGTTAATTTATAACATCAGTTTGTCAAACTTAAATTATCAATTTATTGATATTTTTTAATTCCTCAAATAGCTCCTGTTGGTTGATTAACCCTCTAGTACCCAAATTTTTCGTCCGCATTTCACAACTTTCTAAATTTAAACGATCGTGTTAGCTACCCAAGATGCCACCATAAGTTAAAAATATGAGTTCAAAATATACAATAATATATTAAAAGCAATTTTTGGACTTCTCCGAATTAGACAAAATGCAAAAAAAAAATAACGGTATTTGAAAGCGAATAAGTGAGTAACGAATTTAGCCCGTCTACAGGCGGTCTTGGGTACTAGAGGGTTAAGTTTATTTATTATTTTCTTCCGTTATTACAATATGTTTTAATGTGCGTCGCACAGAGGGATATTTTGCCAATCTAGCCGGACATTAGGCCAAAAATCAACTTTGAGAAATGTAATATTTTAAGCTGGATAAATAATAAAATTCTGAATCGTATAGTGAATCTTCAAGGCTTATGCTTGAAATTTGTCGTTTTGGGACACTGCTAAAATCAGGAAAGTTGAATAAATCGATACATTTTAATTTATTTTATTTATTTCGAGCACTGTCAATATTATTACCGAATGAATACGCATTGGAAGACAAGATTTTAATTTTAATAATTTCAAAAATTCATATATGTCCCATTCCACCGCATCAAATTTAATGAATGAGATCTCATTTTAAAGTTTATTTCTAACACTAATGACGAAAAATAATTAGAAATTGAAAAATTAATATTTTAATTGATAAAAATTATATTTTATATAGAACTGCATGATTATATGTTATTTTCCAAGTGTGGTAATGCAGTGTTGCTTCTGCATGATAATACTGTTATCATTATGATTATATGTTTTTGTTCAAGTGTGGTAATACAGGGTCGCTTAATAGTAACACTAGACAGACGCCTGAAATTTACAACGAACCTGTATTGCTAAGTCCGCTATAACAAGAAGTATAAAATTTGGATTTGGAAGTTAAAGGCTGTTCCAATAGTAAATGTAATTTTGTGTATGTGACCAAACTTTTGAACCGCTATGGACAGAACGCTGAAACTTAAAAGGAACCTGTATTGCTAAATCCGCTATATCAACGAGTTTATAATTTGAATTTAGAAATTAAAGGGTGTAAGATAATTGAAGAAGATTTACTTATAAGAGCCTGTCTTTTGAACTGTTATAGGCAAACGCTTGCAAATTGGACAGAATGTTGATTTTTATGACCGCTATAGTAACAAGTATTAATATTCAGAATTATAAATTAAAGGGTGCGCCAATAGGTTATTTAATTTGACGCTTGGAATTTACAACGAACCTGTATTACTAACTCCTCTATAACAACAAGTATAAAGTTTGGATTTGCAAATAAACGGGTGTCCCAATAGTTGATATAATATGGTGTATGTGGCCGGACTTTTGAACTGTTATTTACAAGGGAATTGTTTTCCTAAGTCCGCTATAACAAGAAGCTTATAATTTTAATTAAAGGGTGTTCCCAAAATTAATATTATTTGCTCTATATGGCCGTATTTTGTTAACCGTTGTATATAAACATCTTAATTTTAGACAGAATGTCCACTACTTTACTTGGTACCATAAGAAGTATAAAAATGTTATATTATAAATTAAATAGTTGATATAATCTGAACCGTTACAAACAGACGGCTGAAATTTACACAGACGCTGATTGTTAAATCTACTACAACAGCAAGTATATAATTTGAATTTGGAAATTAAACAGTGACCCTATAGTTGCTGCAATTTGATGTATATGACCAAACTATTTAACAGTTGAAAAAGTATAAAGTTTGGAGATATAAGTGTGTCCCAATCGTTAATGTAACCTAATTTACCATACACTTGAGCTGTTATAGGCAAACAGATGAAAACTGTTTTGAAGTCGGTTTTTGTTCGCAAGAATTATTAAAAGATATTTTTGTTTGAATGAAGGATTCCTACGGGCAAAATGTTAACGAAGATCATGTCATTACCTCTAACATTGTATTCAAAGAATTATTATAAAAGCATTTAAACATAGGTATGTATGTAAATATGTATGATATATTATGATTTCTAATATTTTTATGCTTTAAATAAAATGTATTGAAGTTACTAAAATTTCTATTAATTATTTTTATTTTATCTTACAAAAATGACAACTAACGCTGCGAATTATTCGCACGGGTCATCTAGTAACATAAATTTTTTTTTTATTCATTCGATTTCAGATTAAATTTAGTCAATTGCAAGGCTCCTAATATTTCCAATGTGATGAAAAATCTAGAATATAAAATGCCTAAAATCCGTTGTAGTATTATTACTCATAAATAATTAAAAAGCAAACATGTTTTACAATTATGACGTATTCAGTTTTATCAGTAAGTTTCTTTCTGTGTATATAAGGTTTCCAAATTCTAATTTACCTTTAATTTCATATTCAAGAATACACACTGTCTCATACACCATGTGACTGTTTAAATATAAGACTCCGCCTTTTTTACAATGGCTGTACATCATACCAAAAAGCAACATACAACAGTAACGACATTATGAAAACACAAAAGAAACCATACTGGAATAACACTAGCTTGTGCGCATTATCTGAAAACATGAAATGTTTGATTTCTCTTACACACGCATACACAAAGATAAAATCAAGAAAGCAAAATTGGAAATAAAAAAGAATAAAATGAAATGTTAAAAAACAAACTTGCAAAAAAGAATTTTACAAGTGAAAAAAGTTTTAATCCAGGGAATATAAGGGAAATGGTTTATTTTTCTAACATATAATTGTTGCCCTTTGAATTTTATATGTGTGGCAAATATGTACCTACAAAAAATTTCTTGGAATATGGGGTGGATGCAGAAATATTTTGACATGTCTTTTTTGCAAGGGATGATTATAATTAGCAGCGAAATATTAACATGTAAATGTAGAAATAAAATAAAAATTGAAAAGAAATTTTCTTTTTATAGAAGTGTGGAAAAGTCTGTTTATATGTTATTTTCTTGTCAGTATGTATCATCAATCATGCAAAAATATTTACAAAAGCCATATAAGTAATAGCAAAAAAAACATGGTTGTAAGCGAAACATAGTACTGCTACATTAAATTATAATATAGTTAATCTTGGATTCATATTATCATATTGTCTAGCATAACAATATCGTGGTAAAGTATAAACAAATTTATGTTCAAAATGTTATTTATTGTTTTAATTACGAGTATTAATAATTTCTTACAAAAAAAAAACGTAAATTAACAAAAATATGAATTAGTTTTTTTATTATACGTAAGTAATACTTAAATTTGTACATAAATTCACAAGAATTAGTTTACATATTTTCTATTATCTTTAGCAACGCATTATTAACTTGTAAAATCAGATGCTACTTTTTTCCTGATAAAATTATTAAACCACCGATATTGATTATTGGTTGTAACAGCTGACTTTTCGGCTCTCTTATACAGTTACAAGACGATGAAAAATAAAATATCACAAAACTTTACGATAATTTATTTTAATTTCCTGCACGGGCACTTTGTAAATTTATAAATGTAATCACGGGAATATTGAAATAATTAAATAAGTTTTAAAAACTCACATGTTATTTTTTAAAATTAAATTAAATTATATTAAATTAGTAAATCACCGATATTGATTATTGAGTTTATTTAAAATGTTTGTGAAAAGTTTCCTGAAAAGCTAAGAAAGCGGTAGCGAAATGGCCATCAAGACGTGCTTTCACTCATCGTCTTCTCTTCCTAATATCAGCGTTGATATTATGCTGGTGAGAAGTTCTCCACAGATCCTCATTCGGTTGGGCCACATGGTTCTGGGCCACCATATTTGCAGAATAATTTTGAGGCAGCGGTTTATAAAGCTCTGAAGTTTCGCCTTCGTTTCATCGGTAACTAACAATGTCTCTGAGCCGTAGAGGGGCACAGATTTCACAGTTGCAGCGGCATTCGCAGCTTGTTTACGAGTACAGATATCCAGCCTAAATATGAAAAGCTATTAAAGTCTGTTATGTTTTGGCCATTTACACTGAATATATCGCTGGGTGCTTTAATTTGCAGTGAATTTGTTTTGGATGTATTGATTTTAAGCCAACTTTTATCGATTCCTGCTGTAAATCGTGTAGCTTTAATTTCATGTGCTGATGCGAGTGCGAGAGCAAAACTACTCCGTTCACGTACTCAAGATCTTCAAGGCACTTATTTACACTCCATGTGATTTGCTTGTGTGCAAACTAGAACAGTAATGAACATCAGTGGCGATACAATAACGCTTGTCCTACACCGAAGGCGGTGTTGAACGGTACAAAAAACTTTCCGTTATGCAAAACTCTGATATTGCTCAAGCAGGGAGCAGCAAGCACTTTAAGTAATACAAGCAAATTTTTATTAAGATGATAAGTTTTACAAGTAGATTCATAATAATAACCATCATCCGTTGGAATTTAGATGGAGCTAGTTTAACTAAATGATTTCAACGAGGAAAAATAAAATTACTCCATTAAAAAAGTGGGGAACTACACAGACAATATTCGAGAGCATTTTAGTAAATTTCGATTCCTAAAATTGTGCTTAAAATTCAAAAAATTACTCGACAGAAATGATAGAAGTCGAAAAGAGGAGATAATTTCAAAAAACTTACAAAAACTTACTTTAGGTTGCGTTAAAAAGAGCGATAGAATCGCTATAAAAAATCAACATGAGCTAAAAGAAGATCTGGTCAAAGAATATAATAGTCAGTCCTACAAAATGTATATTTTTATGCCTTTAGAAAGACTTTCTCTTTGTTCTTTACAGAAACAATAATAAAAATTCAAATTTACACAGTTGCTTTCAATCTATAAGCCAAACCCTTTTTAAGCTGAAATTAGTCAACTATAGTATATAAGACTGCTTTATTTCCTTTCAATTACTCGTATTTCACATAATAAATGTTGGAAATATTTATTTAAGAACGTCCCTCAAATGCTTGAAAATTACACTGTATCGAATTGTATTAAAATGGGAGTAACAAATTCAAATAGTATTTGTATCTATACGTACATGCTGCTATATGTATCTTTAATAAAAAGATAAAAGATGTTTATAATTTGTGTGTATAGAGAACATCTGTGTTAAAGTCTGTTTCCCTGTTTTTATTTAACAACACCCTAGCATTGTGTTGCCTTGAAGGGATGTCATGTACATATACCACCAATGATACTTTTTTCAAGGGAACATCTATTTTATGGCCATTGAGATGGAGAATGAGAAGTGTCATTTTTTGTGTCTAATTAATGAATCCTTAATAAATTTATTTCACCATTTATGTATGTATGAGTTGAGTGGGGAACTATCGTGGAAAATTTTAAAGAGGAACATTTAACGAGCTATCCGTGTTGAACATCTTTATTTTATTTTGAAGCAAAGAAAAATAATGAAAAAATAAATTTTCAAATTTCGTTTTTGCTTTTATTTTTTTCTTTTTAAAATTTTATAACTGCAGCGCATTATAAAACACAAACTTTATGATACGAAGTTCGAAATAAGAATTTCCTTATACACAAAAATGAGTATTTAATGAAATTAAATAAGTTATTGAAAAAATCAACCAAATTAAAAAATTTACGAAAAAATTGGAATTTTCTCCTAAAGTACGTAACGATTTCATACAAACGAGTACGAAACGGTTTTATTATTTTTTTGATGAAATTTTAAATGTTTCTTTTGTTTATGCTAACATTTGTAAACAAATAACTGAAAGTACTTATAGACATAACTTTGACATATTACACTTGGTTAGCAACGATCATTGTATGTATTTACTTTACCCAGTTATTTTAAATCGTTAAACTCTAGAACTCTAGAAATAAAAAATAATTTCAAGTCAGACTCTGATGGATTATGTTCCTTTTTATTAAAAAAATGTGTATCTTCTATAACTTTTGCATTAGCTTTTATTTTTAATTTGTCTCTCAATGAGAGCAATTTTATTGATAATTGGAAGAAAGCCACTGTAACGCCTGTTTTTAAAGTTGGTAATAGAAACGATATAACATCTTACAGGCCGATATCTAAGTTATCTTGTGTATCTAAAATTCTTGAACATATTATATTCTAGAAATTGTCTTTTTTGACAAAGTCTTTAATTTCCCCACATAAGCATGGGTTCTACTCTGGTAGGTCAACTACCACTAACTTGGCAGTCTTTAGTGAATTTTGCATTTCTAATTTAGAGCAAGGAAATCAAGTTGATGCAGTTTATGCTGATTTTAGCAAAGCTTTCGACAAAGTTTCGCATCATATTCTTTTTTCTAAATTACATTCCATTGGAGTTCACTCGAAGTTCCTCAAATGGATAAAATCATATTTAGATAAAAGATTAAATAGAGTTGTTGTAGAAGGTTATGAGTCTTTTACATATATACAGACTTCTGGTGTACCGCAAGCTACTCGTAGAATCTTAGGTCCGCTTTTATTTAACTTATTCATAAACGATAACATGTTTCACTTACTCTCGTTTCTTGTTGTACGCTGATGATTTGAAAGTGTATCAAAAAATATCGAATATTGCCAATACTCTAGCACTTCAAAGTGATTTAAATCAGCTTATTGTCTGGTGCTCGCAAAATTATTTAAACTTAAATTCTAATAAATGTTTTCTTATGTCTTATTCTAGAGCGCGAAATCCTATTATTTCTGTTTATAAACTTGATTATTACGTCATAATCACAAAAAATTATGTTAGATGTTGGCGTTATGTTTGACACGACCATGTCATTTAACTCACATATTGGTTATATTGTTCCAAAAGCTTATACTGCACTAGCATTTATAAGAAGAGATTGCTATAACTTTATTGATCCTTATACAACAAAGTTGTTATATATGTCTAACGTTAGGTCCAGTTATTTGGAATCCATATTGTGCACGTCATGATTGAAAAAATAAAAATAGTTACTAAATGTTTGCTGTGTTTTTGTGTAGAACTTTTTTGAGTTGTTATTGTCTTCTGTCTTATTGATTCAATGGAGTTCTCATTTAATCAATTTGACTTTTGATATAAGACTTTCTGTTTTTCTATACAAAATTTGCGTAAAATCCACTGATGAGCTATTTGAGCAGTAGTGAAATGGCCATATGGATATGCTTTCCCCGCAGTAATACATTTCATTTTGTAGTTTAGTTTAAAATAATAAATATTTCATGAGAATATCATGAAATATTTATATTTGAAGGAATCAAGCACGAATAAAGTAAATTAATTAAATTTTAAAAGATTCCGAATAATAAATTTATCGTTTTCAATATTAGTAAATTTATTTCACCCATTTCCCATTCATCAAGAAATATATATTTGATAGCAGCTTAGATTTTTATTACATTATAAGATTCAATTTTGTCCCGTACAAAGCATTTAATTTTCCTTTTGCTAAAATGGACCTACGGCGGGGACTTTTCAAAATTTAACAGCCCATCAGTAATAAACCCTAAAGAATGTTAGGTTAGGTAGGGCAACAGAGCGGCGCGGCGTGTAGTAGTTGTATAAAGCTGCAGAAGCACCTACATATATTAACTTTCTTTATTATTTGTTTGTTTTTAGAAACAACAACGTTTACAAATTTTAAATAATAGAAAAATCATAATGAGAAAAAACGTTTTTAGCATGTGTTACAGTAATTTCTTATCTGTAACTGGAGTGTATCAAATTTCCAAGAAAGACAGATTTCTCTTTTATCTCTCTGTTACTTTTAATATTTTACAGTTCAATTCATTTTGTCAATTGTTATGGAAATTTTACTTAATTCACTCGTATTCTAATTTTTGTATTTTAAATTATAAAATCTGGGTCAATACTTTTTGTTTTGTTCAACAAAAGAAATGGAAACATCCTGTAAAATTCTTACGACATTTTCTTCAGCAGCAGTTAAATATTTTTGATTTCTAAATATCTTTGTTGCTGTTCTCGTCAAGAGTAATAGTAGAATTTTATAACATTGTTTTGTAGCCTTTATGGGTGCATCTAACCCTTTTAAAGCGTTGCATATTTTAGTGCACAGCTTGAAGGTTGGTTGATTGTTTCCGTTTTGTAAATAACCAAAATATTTGGAACAACACTCAACGTGATCTGTTTATGATGGTGTCATAAATCTAAATTTCATTCTTGTGAACCAAAAACACAGCAGGCAGTGAATGATTTTTGCGTCATTTTCTAAAGTTAGGTTTGTAGGTGTAAAAAGGGTTTAATCTTAAAGGCAGTAAGGCAGACTTAACAAAATCATGCTAACTTGTTACTAAATGTGTGTGTGTGTTTTTTTTTCATTATTCTATACGAGTACAAGATTTTGCTTTCACATATTTATTCTATAGTTCTAAAAAATTTCACTTAAATTGGTTTCATTAGGTGACGTGGGAATATACATTTAAAAAAGATAAAACATATTTTTGGTAAAATTACTTAAAAATATTTTTTTATTTTTAAATATATGTATACATAAAATTCTAAAAATATCCAATAAAATTATATAAAATCAAGGATTATTGTACTTTTTACAAAACTTCACTTCATACATCGTCTATGAGTTTCTATCAATAATTTACATAAAATATCATATTATGCATTATTCTGACAAGCTTCAGATGGGATATTAAATTCGCAATATTTTTTGAATAAATTTAATCTAATTACAAATTTTCGTTTAAAAAATATAAAATTTGTTAAAATGATTATATACACGACGAAAGTAATTATTGTTACCATGAATATGTCTATAGTAGTTTAGACATAAAATGTAAAAATACGATGTAGGGTAATTGGAGTGAAATACGTGGGAAGTAGTAATTGCGGAAAAACTTCCAATCGATAGTGGTTTCGATTCCGCAAATTAGTTCTTCAGAATATGAAAACCGAAAAGTTGATTTGGAATCAAATCAATTTTAAATTTCAAAGTGGAATTTAGTTTTTTTAAATTTTTTTATTTGCATGTTTCAAATTTACTTTTATTATGCGTTCTTATTTAAATTAGCCTTGTTGTTTACTTTATTATGCCCATATTACCATGTTTAAATAGAAAAGCATTAAGCATTTTTTTAGAAATAAGAAAAATCGATCGGGATCTGAACAATTTAAAACATAATCGATCCGAATTTTTAATCCGGAATTAAAACTATTCTGTTCGGAATTTGTGACATATCGGTAGATTTAAATATGTATAGAGTTCTCTGATAACTCATTGGAAAGGTGTTAGAGTTACCTATATGTCGTATTAGATTACAATAATGGAAGCTTGTCAAGAAAGTCTAAAAATATTCTTTGGCATAAATGTGGTGTAGGTAAATGATTCATATGCGACTGTTTAAAAACTTCTCTTCTTGAGAGAAAACAAATATTTTATGGTGGAATTTAGCACGAGATTTTGTAAAATAAAATTGTTTTGCAACACGTTTTAGAGCATTTTCCCTTACTAATGTTGCATCTTTTTAATAGCCTTTCTATTAAAGCCCAATTTACAGAAAGAAAAAAGTAGGCTTAACTTTTTGGCCTTAATATTTTTAATTAAATTTTGTGGGAATAAAATAAAAATCTGTTATAGTTTTTTATGTTTTATCGGTCCTACATTGTGTAGCCAATTCGAAAAAGGAACTGAGTAAATATTTTCTATTGATTTCCTGAAAATTTATGTAAAAATATTTTTCTTTGCTACTTTTTCACAATTGCTTTTGGTAATGCTAACCTGAATATACATCTCTGACCTAAGGAAAAATGTTGATCTTGTAAGATGGTTTAAAGAAATAAAGCAAGCTAAACCAAATTGCCAAATTTTTATCCATATTTTTTTAGTGTCGAATATTTTTGTACAATAACTACTACTACTACTACTACTTGTGGCAGTGGTATTGTTTAACAAAATTTGGCTTTTAAACCACTTTCCTTAGAAATGTTATTTTGAAGATATTGTGCCATTATGAATACTAATATTTTCAACTGCAGAAGAAATGATTCTATTTAACTTCATGCCCCCTTCAGAAAAAAGAGGAAAGTGAACTACTTGCACACGAAGGCCGGACAAATCTCTCAAACAAAGGCTTGTAACAGCTTGTTGTGTTAACTATCACTACAAGAAACGAAATCTTTTAAATACAATAAAAAAACTTAAATTGAAATTACTGAATTTCATGTCAAATAAAAAAGTTATCTCCATTAATCGGGCAACTGACGCTATCCGCGTGCGTGAGCTACTACTCTAATAAATTTTTTCAAAATATATTTATTTGTGTAATTTACATGGTGTTTTATAATTATTATTTTACATACCTGTTTTTCCACTAATTCCAATTAATGTTTGGGGTTTTGTTTAAGATAAAATTATAATTTAGTTTTACACTCACACTAATTCACAATAAGAAATTTTTATATGGAATCGTTTTAGTGAATTTTTACTTTTTGTTTCTTTTACGGTTTTGTCATGCAGACACGCGAATATCCGACGAAAAACGCTCGAAATACGATTTAAAAAACACTGTTTTTTTGCTTTTTTAGTGTTGTTGTAATTTTACTAATGAAAATGAATAAATTGTGTTGTAAACAAATGTTAAAAAGGCGATTTAAGCAACTAAAATGAACAAACAGCAAACACGAAATAAAACTTGAACTTGTTTAACGTGTTCTCATGTCTTTGCTGTTTTTTTGTTTCGTATTTTTATCAAAATCTTTTATTTTTACTACTGCTCTTATACATAGTTAATTCAGCAAGGTTGTCCAACAAGATTTACGACCACTTTTTTTTTGTTATTTTTTTTTTTTTTGATTATGAAAATAATTAAATATTTTTTCATTTTTTTTCTGCTTACGAGTCGCACTAATAAGTGTTTAGATTGTTTTTTTAAATAAATGTATATTTGATGATTATTTTTTTAGTTGTTGGTGTGTTTTTTACACAAATAGATATTTCGCTTTGACTTAAAAATATCCCACTCTGGCGCACGAATAGAGACAAAATTGTTTATTCCAATTGGAAAATTTTGAAAGTAAGTAGGCAATACCAGCACTCGCGCTTAAATACACAGATACAATATGACGAACGGCAGACGATTCAGACGTATTGTGCGTTTTAAAAACAATTACTACGAACCAGGCAGACACAGTCCCAGCACTGACACAGGCACAGCAATGAAAGAAGCAGAAACGAAAAAAAAATTGTTTTGCAAATGTTGCCAATCCTCATCAAACACACACTAAATGGCAAATGGCGCAGCCAAAGTCAAGTTGAATCGTATCAAATGGAATCAAATCAAAATGCAGATAATAAGAAAAATTTAAAACAAAAAAGTATCCGATGGATACGTTCACTGTCTGTGTCAGGTCATTGTTTGTTCGTCGCTTATTCTAGAAAACAATATATCCTCTTATTGAATACAAGAAGGACGACTGACTGTGGCTTGGTCTGCTAGAAAAAGTGCCCATATAACAACATATAACATGAAAACAAAAGCAACATAAAATTCTATGTATTAACCTTTCGTTTTTCTATAGTCTCTGTTGTTGTAATTTTTTATTTTTATGTACATTTATTTAACATTCTGTCTGGCGCATTCTGCTGCTGCTACTCATTTCATTTTCGAGAGTTATAGATGACGATGATGGCGGTGGTAGTTATGTATATGCAAACCTTAGGCGAAACCCAGCGAACAAATTGAATGTTTTTGAAATTCACTTCGAAAGTTTAACGTCAAAGAATTTTAAATTTTTTAATATAATTGTTGTTTTTTATATTTTCGACAGACTAAAAAATGTTTTGTAATAATGGCGTTCTAAACAAAAATTTCAATTAAGTTTAACTGTAAAAACAAGTGATATCGAATGAAAATGATTTTTTTCAAATCACCATCAGTTGGAACAAGCAAATAATAATAAAGAATTTTGCGTTTACTGGGAAAGTTTTAGAAGAAACAAAAACGAAACATAAAAGAAACAGATATAAATGACAAGCAGAGAGAAGAATTTGAAATTAAACGAAAAAGTAACAAAAAACAGTAAAGACAGATTCAACACAATCATTCAGTCAGGCAGGCATTCAAGTGAACATAAAAAGGTAGGCTAGAGTTGCCAGGTTAATTGTCCAGGAATTAAATAAAATCTTCTTCAATATTCAAAAAACTCAGCCCAAAACTACATTTAAAATTTACCTGATTAAAGTAACTTTAACATTAACAGGGTTAAATTTCCAAGAAAGATTATATAATGTAGTTTCAAATAAAAGAAGAGAATCTTCATTTTTCTATGTGAATTGTGACATTTCGAACTTTTTACAATACATGCCTTGATCTTAAAATACGCACATATGAATTGACATCAGTAATGCTACTTATAATTATTATTTTTTTTAATAGATAAAACAGAGAAGTTGAGGTGGCTTACACCCTTCGCCCTAAGGGCAAGCCTAATTAGTGTTAAGATTGGGTAATCTATTGGAAAAATAAACAGTCGAAATTAGATAACAGACCACTAAATCTAATATGTAAAGTTTTAGAAGTTTCCTATATTACAACTTTTAGCGGTATTCAATATACCATGTAGTTTCCAATATGTTGTTACATACATTTGTTATATTTTCATCATGTTTTATTTAAAAACATATGTTTTTCCAATTGATGTCACCTTTTGCAAAATATTGTTTCTAAGATATTGAAATTCATTCAACAAATAAATTTTTATTCACATTTAATGCGAAAAGGAAGAACAAAAATATTATAAATTGTATTATTAGAGAAGCAGCAAAACCAAAAATAAGTTATGAATATATGTTTTAACAGGAATTCTTTTGGTATTGCAAATACAAAATGTGAGTGTTCAACCAAAAAAAAAAAAAAAAAAAAATAAATAAAAAAAATGCCAATGTAAGTGGAAACAACATAAATTTATCAATTTAACTAACTTCATTGACTAGAAGTAACGACATTAGTGTTTGAAATTTTTAATATTTTATCAATGAAAGTGAATGAAAAACACTAACAATGAATATTCGCGTTATTTCAATTTTACCATAAAAATTGGGTATTGAACATTAGGTATCCTAAATTCTTTGGATTACGGGATTACGCGATTGTTACTTTAATGTATGATGATGGTTTTGCAGCTCAATTAAATTAAACTGCTCCAGCGTCCACTTGTTTTATTATGTTCAACTTGTTTTACTATGTTCAACTTGGTTTTACAAGTAGATCACCACTAATTTTAAAAAATCTTTAAACTTTTTTTTTGTTTAAACATAAAATAAAAAATATTAAATCTGTGGGATTTGAGTTTTGCTACTAGCAAGGTATGCTAATGCTAGATAATTTTAATTTTTATATTCTAATAGTTTCTAAAATATTACCGATGGTTGTGTAAAGCGTAATTGAAGCAATCTGTAAAAAATAATGTTTTTTGAAGCTAATAATATAAATGGGTACAAATTTTTCATCCTTCTAAGGACTTAAAAGAAAGGTTTGTATTTTAAATTTACACTCTACTACACCTCCATAGAAAACATAAGTTAAATTTTTCTATCCTACACTTCACGCTATAGCACTTTAAACCTTGTGGCTGCCGAATTAGAGAAAAGTGTTCTTATATGAATTAAATGTTATCGATAAAAACAGCTAACTTTTTTTTCCGTTATTCATTAAATATGGCAACAATGATATTTAACAAAAAACTTTTTCTTATTGATTCAAAAAAGAATCTAATGATTTCTGTTATTAACCACCGCGTGAAATTCTGCACATTAGTTGTACATACATACATATGTATGTATATTTAAGAGACTAAATGGTTCAGACAAAAAAAAAATCGATATTATTTCAATTGCGGGATTCGGGACTTTTGTTTTCAAGATATTATTTTTGGGTATTTTATTAAGTTCTTAATATCTACATATTTATTATGTTTTAAAAATGTATTTTCTAAATATTATTCTTAATGTGCTCCTGGTATTTTATGACAACTACAAACCTTTTGAATCAATAACTGTTTTGAATAAAATATTTAAGGTAACTAGGCATACTTAACACTGCAGAATGTTCCTAGTATGCGATAGAAAATTCGGCAATCAACAATGAATATTATATGAGTTCGGCTAAAAAAATTCTGGGTAAAAAATATGCAATAATATCTTGTAAATATTTTATTTTTAAAAAAGTGAAATATAACTTATTAAATATACTTAAAATACTCAAAGTAAATGTACCAATTGCTTCGTTCAAATTTCGGTTTATAAGAAAAAATTAAACAAAAAGAGTACCATCGATTTTCTTTCGGCCATTATAAAGTTATTTGAAAACGATTTAATTTGCACCGGGTACCTCAAATGAAGCACTGAAGATGATAAAACTTCACAAAGGTGTTTTTGAGTAGAGTTACAAATGGTGGACCCATTAGCGTAATGGGGAGATTCTGGGTAGAACCCAAAGTTGGATACATAGAAGGTATAATATATTTTTAAATATATATGGACCTTGAAAATATCTACAAAAAGTGCTTACGAGTGTGAGTTATCTCTTTTAGTTTAGGAGTAAATTGGATTACAATTTTTTCAAAGATGCGATTGTTACTTTCAGATATTTGCTATATTTTTAATAAAATTTAGAATAAACAAGTTTAAAGGTTTGTTTTGATAGCGCTTTTCGTTAAATAGTTGCAACTTTTGAATTGAAAATACCGTTTTTTTCGACGGTATAATTTTCTGCTTATGTAACCGAAGATTACTTTGATACCGGCGAATTTTTTCAACGATTTTTAAGACAATCTATAGCAAATACTAATAAAAGAAAAATTATGTAAACAAATTTAACAATTTAAATGCAATAAATTAAAAAAAAAACATCCAAATGATATTTTTTAATTTTTGAGAAAAACGACATGATATAAAAATAAAAAGAAGTTTACTTTCTCTCTTGGTCGACTTATTTGTAAAATCTCGTTTTTCGGTTTTGTTTTTTTTTTCGTCTTATATGAAATTTTAGAAAAGAAATACATACATAATACAAAAGTCACAAACAAATACATTTTATCACTAGCTTAAAGAACAAAAAAAAAAAAACTTCGGAATCAAATAATTCTTATAAATTAAACAGAATATGTTGGTTTTGAAAACTTTTCGGGAAATTTTATTTCAAAAATAGGTTAAGGAAATTTAGTTTTGGCCTTTATAACAGAAAAACTAAATTTAACTTTTCTGAAAATTAATGGAAGTTATTTTATACTGGTCTCAACTTTAATCAAATTTAGTTGTGCAACTAATTTTTTTTCCATTTTTCGTATTCGCTTTTTAAATTGAAAAGTCTATAAATTTAAAATTTTGTATGTATAAAAGGATGAAAATAAACTTATAAAAAGGACTTAAAGATTTATGTAAACAATATGGAATTAATTAAAATACGCTTTCATAAAAATAAAAATCAATATCTTTGCAGTTTTAATGAACTAAGTTGTTAAGTTCGTAGGACCCTTACTCCACAATTATATTTTTAATAAGTTATTATAGTAAGAGATTTTATATTATAAGGTCTCGGCTATATAAAATTGTCTTAAAGAAAGAGTAGGAAAATTGGCAGGACGCACCTTTTTTAAATTGTTCTGTATAAAAGATTTGTAAGTTCTTATTTTTACAATCCGTGGTTGCCAGTTTTTTTTTTTTTAATTTTTACATTATTTAAAAAGTATATGAATTTCTTTTCAGCTGTTACGTATAATAATTTTTATTTTGAAATTTTTGAAAAAATAAACTTTCTATGCAAACGTGAATAAATTTCGCTATGATTTTGAACTTTTAAAGTTGCGTTATAAAACTTTTCTTAAAAAAAAACTAGAAATTTCAAAAAAAAAAACGTGTTATTCTTTTAGCATGTTTGCTTTTGTTTTATTTGTTTGATGTTGACAGGTATTCCAATATTAATAGCATCAAAGATCTATTATATTTCTTCAGTCAATATAGTCTGCGAATTTGAAAGCAATGTCACTTAATTTATGGTATTGTGAAAGTTAGTATTATTTTAAATTTGTTTGTATAATTTGAAGTTTTGAATAACCAATTACAAGTGTATTATAATTTGTAAGAATAGCAAAAAAGAGAATAAAACTAGCTGAATACAACGAAACACCAAAAATTAAAAATAAAAAAATTATGGATTTAGTACAAGAGACACGAATTCAGCTCGATTAGTAATCAAGCTATAAAAAAACAAAAAGTCCAACCTGTACTTTTGTGTTTTGAATTATATCTGTAACTAATTTTTTTAATCTGTTATTTATATATGTATGCTTCAGATACTCTTAACTTGAGCTTATTTATATGACAGATTTTTCTCTTTTTAAAATGTGCCCATGTTTCCAGCATTACCATATGCTATTCGCCTAGAACTGCGGATTTTGATGACATTAAAAAAACTGCACAAAAAAAATTAAAACATAAAATTTAATTATCATACATATAATTATTAAAATATGTAAAAATATTACATAACAGAAATAACATAACAAAACAATCCAAAGCAATTGCAATTGTAAAGAAATCCATATAAATATATCTATAATATATATAATAATATAGTATTTAGTGTTTGATGCGAATAGTTTATCATTCAAATTTAGCAACAAAAATAGGTATGTATTTTGTTTTTGGATTTTACAAAAAGCCTGTGAGATTCTGCACTTTCACTTTTCCAAGACCATTTGCATTAAAAACTGAACGCCACAGATATGTTCATATATTAATAGGTGGACAAAAAATATTTTAAAATAATACAGGTTCTTGTGTTCTAAATTTTTGAAAACAAGGTTGAGATTTCTTGTCTGTTCTTGTCTGTGAGATTCTGCACTTTCACTTTTCCAAGACCATTTGCATTAAAAACTGAACGCCACAGATATGTTCATATATTAATAGGTGGACAAAAAATATTTTAAAATAATACAAGTTCTTGTGTTCTAAATTTTTGAAAACAAGGTTGAGATTTCTTGTCTGTTCCTAGTATTATTTTTATTTATTTGCGAACAAAATCGTTCTACGTTAGCTGTTGCAACTGGTACCGATAAAGTTGCATATACTAGTTATTTTTTTCACCACGATTTGTTTTAAAAATGACCGAAAAATAAATTTTTAATATACAACATTAGCAGGAGCTAACACTTTTTAGAAAGTTATTGTCAAAATCTAAATTTCTTAAAATAGAATTGGAAAGCGAAACTTAAAAATTTAATCAGTTGTTTCTAAAACCCCCTATCTCTATCCTCAAGTAAAATGTGCGTTGTTACTTTTTAATCTGTAAAAACAGAGAAATTTCTGAAAAAACTTATTTTTTGGAAAAATTGAATAAGGCTTGAAAAAATTGTAAAAATCAGTTAAATCTGCACATTTGGCAATTTGGAAAGCGAAGGAGAGTGGTAGATATGATAGAAGTATCCTCAACTAAATAAAAACGCAAGACAGCACAATTTCATGAATTATTAAATAAAGCTGAAAGTTATGGGAGATGATGTTTTTAGGGGACAAAGAAAGTCTAATTTAAAAGTCCAAAGTAGTCTCTTAAAGAATTCGCAGAATTATTCTGCGAAAAAAACCGATACCTGTGTCAAGATTATTACTTTAACTTAACAGATCTTCAAGCAAACCAACAGTACATTTTTCCAGTTACGAGTACAATACGTTTTCCAAGTCTACTTTTAAGGATGTAGAGCAGACCACATGCACATAAACTGCGAACATATTAAAATCTTATATGTTGGCTGACCCTTATTAAAAAAAAATATATATTCTTTTGTCTTGTATTCGAACATAACGAAAAAAGTTATGTACTTTAAAAATAGTTACGAAAATCAAAAATATATTAACATTTTATTTTCTTTGCATCAAGAATTTGAAGAAAAGTTAATGGATTTCAGCAGTAAAGATTGGTTTTTTGATGTATTTTCCATTCAATTTTTGTTAGCAGATGTGACCCAAATTCCAGAATTAATTGAACTGCAAGAAAGAAAGGATCTTAAAATAAAATTTATGGAATTAACAAAAATTGAATTTTATACCAATTTAGATGCGCACATATTTTGCAATTAATTAATAACGCAAAAAAATATTTCTTTGCTTAGGAGTTTATATGAACGCGAAAATTTTTTTCGAAAATGATTTTTTTAAATCAAAATATATATCGCGAATTACAGACAAGAATTAAGAAAGCAGCTTAGTAGTTGCTACTACTAAAATTGAACCAGACATAAGTACCTAATCCACAAATAAACAGTGGCAAGTGCCACATTAATATAATTATACAATTTATTATTAATTTTTGCATTGTTATAGTGCAGTAATAAAATGTATTATAAGAATATTATCAAAAATATTTTATTTTTGTTCAACTTCTAAAAACTTTCTTCACCGTTGTATAAAAACATAATTTTAAGTTTGGTTGTTTTCAATTTTGGCCCACATTACAAAAAAGTTGCTCATCTCTGGTGTAGATCATCGAATTGTCAAGTTAGTTTAAAAAAAATATTCGTTTTGTTTCTGCTTTTTTTTTAGCACTTACACATTCTTTAGCTCTACCTTAAAGTTTCTATGTAAACGAAATGATAAAAATTAATTAATACTACGAGAAGTAAAAGCTCTCCCACATGGGGTTGGTTGTGTAAAAACTCCTTTAATCACTTTATTCCCATCTTGTTAACTTTAAATATTTTTTGTAATCTCTAATTTTACGAAATCATTCTGTTTGCGCCTGCTATCAAAGAATTTATTTCCTTAACAATTCTTTCAACAATTTCTACAGATTTTTTTGTGCTTTAAGTTGCCTGCACAAAAAGTATTTAATTTTTTCATTTACCTTTAAATTTCAAAGTTTAACTTCATAAAAGCGGCGTGTGAGAGAGAGAGAGAGGATACGTTTGTTAAGTAGACAAACATTGTCCGTGGTATTGAAGTGAATAAGAAACAAATAAACCAATTGAAAGATCATCATCTTAGGAGTGAAATATGTTGTTAGCTGTTTCGGCTACGGCAGCAAATAGTTATGCACCAATGCTTTTTTATATTAACAGACGTAGAATGAATTGGGAGGATCAGAACATGATCCTTCCTGATGCATCATCTTCAGAGACACGGGGGATATTAAAGATGTCGTAAACCGACTTACCGGCGCTTTTGAGTATACAATTGATAGGTCTTGTAGACCAGCAGTGCAGCGCACGATCCGTGGACCACTAAATAGCTGGGTATCGTAGCTGCAGACTCTTCAATGAGGCAAAGAGGTGAGGAAACTGGACACTCTATAAAACTTCCTTGAATGAGTTTAAAAATC
Organism: Gymnosoma rotundatum; assembly: GCA_916610165.2. Classification (NCBI taxonomy): domain Eukaryota; kingdom Metazoa; phylum Arthropoda; class Insecta; order Diptera; family Tachinidae; genus Gymnosoma; species Gymnosoma rotundatum. The sequence goes on from OU744336.1 coordinate 88,350,513, forward strand.
AAATAAGGAATGCAAAGCGCAGATCCTGGAGGACCTTCTGCAGTGGTGTAGAGGGCTCTTCAGAGACGAGAAGCATAAAATACTTGCGAAACAACAGTCAATTCCGGGATACATCCGGGAAGCTGATGGCACTTGGACAAACAGTCCACAGGAGTCACTGGAGGTCCTGCTGGATGTAGGTTATCACTCTACATGGTCTTGATTCCCAAGCGAGGAAGGACATCGTACATATGGGCAAAGGACTTTAGACCGATCTGTCTAATGTCCTTTTTGCTCGAAACACTGGAGAGCCTTATCGAGATCTGCATGAGGATCACAATTCATAGGAACCTTCTTTCTCCATCTCAACACGCCTACACAAGGGGTAGATCGGTTGAGACGGCCTTAAACTCGCTCGTGGTTTATAAAGAGAATTCACTGGAGTATTGAAACTACGCTATGGTAGCCTCAATGGACATTGAAGGGGCCTTTAAGAATATCGACCCGAATACAATCACACATGCTCTCAGAGATCTGCGTTTACCAATAAATTGTCGGGCTTGTGACACGCTTGCTTAGTTGTAGGATAATACCGTCCACCTCTGTCACGGCATAAGTCACCTACACGGATGATGTGGCGGTGGCAGTGTCTGGGATTCACACCGATACGCTGTCTCAAAGTTTGGAATTAGCGCTCAAGGCAATCTGCACCTGGGGGAGAAGAGCGGACTGAGTGTCAATCCGACCAAAACGGAACTTGTTCCCTCTAGGAAATATAAATTTTCTGCATTTGGTTTACCTAGACTGAATGGAGATCCACTTTATTTATCTAACTGTGCATAGTAAGCTATCTTGGAAAATGAATATCAAGGCCATTAAGGCAATGTGAGTTGACTTCTTGAAGCGATGATCAGGCCAATTTTGCTCTACGGAGCTCTTGTCTATTTAGGCCCATGCTAGAAAAATGGATCTCCTATTTAACGATTTCTGCAGAAGTTGTCAGGACGAGGAGGAGGAAGACACGGTGAAGCACCTTTTCTGTCTGTGCCCCGCCCTAGGGTATATACGGCTGAGATACCTCGGTAAGCAGTACTACGGGGGCCTATCTGGTATATTACTACTAGATCTCTCTGTGTTTTTTTTCTTTCTCCCTTCTGACAGCAGGTAATACAAAGGGACCAATCAATGCTCCCAAGTGGGCTATGGCAACACGGCTACCTGCCTAACCTAACCTTTTGTTACCTTTCCCTTGAAATTTTGCTTTTATGTTTTTTTTTTTGACATTTATTTTATGCAACCTATCAGAATTGCTAGATTCCAAAATTCTAGCTTTAATATTTTGGAAATCGCTCTTTCGCAGACCTTATTAATTAAAATTATTGAATATGCTGCAGGCAAGTGGCGTTGAATATATCTCAAGGTCTCTTAAATTCAAGAATAAGCTTGCTGTCTAGGCCAAGGTTGGAGTTCCTGACAATAAGCTGGCTTATTTCTGCAGGTTAGTTGTGGAAACTTTACTTGTTTGTGACTTTTCCAAGTTACTCTCCTTTAAAGATGTATACTGAGACGTTTTACTTTTGCGACATGGGTTATTATTTGGTTAGCAATTAGACTGAGAGTCTCTGTGAAGAAGTAAGTTCTTACCTTAGGAACTTTTAACAGTGAAGTATATGTTCCGGCCTGGTTCTTTTTAAGTTCTGTGAATCCTAAAGAAATGGATTCGAACGATTGTTGGAATATAAAGTGGTTCCAACTTAATTCCTGGAGGAAATCCGTGTTCAATTAGTTTAGAACAACAGACCAACAGGTGTATGTTATGTATAAATTAGTATTTTACATTTATTTAGTTCTGTGTTTTTAATATTTTTTGATTCGGTCATGAGTATTTTTTTTTCATTTCAGGCCGTTATCTTAAATTGGAACGAAACTTTCATATATGTATCTCCTTACGAGTATCTTTGCAAAATCTTGTTTTTAGTTATCAACCGTAATCTCAAAGTGCAGGAGGTGATCGCTTTATTTGAAATCCGATAAAATTTCAGTTAAATGCATAACCTTAACTATAAGTCTTTACGTCTGTGATCAAAAAAAACTTGGAATCGTTAAATAAATTGAATATACAAAAATGACTGAGTAGTTATTCTAACATATTACAAAATTTTGCATAATATAGAACAAATTCGATTATATATCAAGTAGCAACAAGGATTTTGATGCGTTCTCTATTTTTTTAATTATACTTTCTGATAAAATTAGTTGATGATTTGTGTTGCGTTATCTCGAAAGGGTAAGCAATAATAATGTTTTGATAACATTAAATGATTTCAATCTGGACATAAAGTCGATATATGTTGGAAAGTTGTAAAATGTATTAAGCTACTTAAATTTACGGACATCCAGTAAACAATAATTTAATAGTAGTATCTTTTCATTTATTATAATATTTATAATTACCAACATAGTACTTGTATATGTACTTCACAGTTTATCTAACGAAATATTGAGACACTTTTTCGCTTTTGATTTTCGTCAAAGAAAATTTCACGTATATTTGACTTCAAAAACAAAACAATGCTTTATAGTAATATCCGTGAGAAATTGTGCTTGTGAAAGATTGTTGTTGTTGTTGTTGTTGTTGTTGTGGATTTCTCAGTTTCTCTCTTACATCAAACGTGAAATGGACCAGGAAGACAATACAACGACCCAGTGGAATTTATATCTTCTCCAATCTTATATAAAATCGAAACTGTAACATTGCGTGAGTATTTCTCATTATTTTTAGCATAGTTAAAGTATTTATTTCTACCGTCCTTATAATACTATTTATTAACAAATAAATTTATTTTTATTGTTACAAGAAATAATACTGTGCAACAAAAACTTTAGTTCTGGGTAATCACCCGATGTTAGAATTTAACAATAGATTTTAAAGAATTCATTGGACTTATACAAATTATTGTTTAGATAATTCCATATCTTAGACTATTAAGAAAAAAATTGGTTAAAAACATTAAAAAGTGTTTTTGCAAATTAACTCAGATACTGAAACAAAGTTCCAGTTAGAGCCAAGGCGAATAAATTCTAAGGTGGTAGCGATGGCGAATTCATTACTTTTCGCCGTAAGGACGAATGTCAAACTACATATAAACAAAATAGTATACAGATTTTTTATATATGGAGTTAGTTAGGCTACCAGCGAAAAACAATGAATTCGCCATCGCTAACACCTTATAATTTATTCGCCTTGGTTAGAGCTTCTTAACTAATATTTTTAGTAATTTTTTATATATCGAACCATTTAATACAAACGAATTTTTTTATATTTAGTATAAGTATGTAAAGGAAGGCCCAAAAATTCCTTGAGCGTTTGATGTTTAAAAATAATTCAATATTAATGTTAGTAAAACGAATATTCCTAAACAAGTATATCTAAAATTTAAATTAAAAAAATTTTTTCTTTAAGGAATTATGCCCCTAAAACTATTGCAGAGAGCAGAATTAAATATAATATTTTAGCAATAATATTATTTCTTCAAAAAAGATTTCTGATTTAATCAGTAACCAGTTATTAACGCTCTATTCGACAATAAGAAAAAATTCAAACTTGATATTTTATATTCAAATATTGCAAAATTTTCTGATTTTTTAAGGGTGACAGCTGCTCTTGGCAGTTTATCACTAACAAGTTTCTCTCTGCGCAAGGATCAATTTTACAAATTCAAATGCCCTAATAAAAAAATACATATGCGAAAGTATATAAAGGTCCCATTAAACTTTGATTGTTGTTTTTGCTCTTTGTAAAACCCACCCATACAAACACTTACTTAAAACCTTATATACTAAAGTATGTGAGTTAAAAAAGAAATGTTTGTGTATGTACATATAATATAAATCCATTTTATTATTTACACCACTACTATTATCTGCTGAATTTTTTATTGGACGCATGATATAATAACAAATACAAATGAAAATGAAAATATAATTTTTAATAATTTTTATGTATAATAAGAATCCTATTAAAAATTTTGCATGCATAAATGGATAAATCAATTATTGGTTTTGGCTGCAGATGTTATATTGACATTTTAAAGTTTTTAACACACTGCTTTGGCAAAAAAGCACTTGATAAATTTTTTACAGATTAAAAGCAATATATATATATATATATATATATATATATATATATATATATATATATATATATATATATATATATATATATATATATATAATTATTTTCGGCCGAAAATAAGTCAATTTTCACTCATTTATAAGATTGATTGATGGGGTTCATTGTAAAGGACGAATGAGGTATATCATGTCCGTTTCAAATAAATAAGTAAAAAAAATACTTGCGCATTTGGTAAAAAAATTCTAAATGAATTGATTTTGCTGGTAGCTGGAGACTTTTAATCATACTCCTCTTCAAATGTTACATCGAGTTTATTACAATTAAACGAAAAAATTAAAATGAATAATATACTGAATTAAATAATAAAGTTAGTTTATATAATAGTGCACGAAAATGTAAGTAAACGAACCAAAGTTATTATAATTTTATTTGAATTTATGGTCCGTTGGGAACAATGATTGCTGTTGAGGTATCACCTTGTTATATTCTACTGTTCTTTTCGATTGTAATAAAAATATAAAAAAAGATGGAGAATTACATTGATTAGAACACAAACAAAATTATTTTTTAGTTTTTGATGACGAAGTTTATTATGTGTTCATATTATCTAATTATTGGACAGAAAAAATTATATTAACACCATAATAAACACCAGTTAACAATATGGGTTAATGCATATGCAATGTCTCTATTCGACCTCATTAGTATTTTAAATACAATTATAAATTAATTTTTATTATATTAGGATTAAAACTGTGGATCTTGTAAGTGAATAGACATTGATTTTGGCTTAAGTTAATTTATTTTAATTCCTAAGACCCTGTTTTTTTTAAGAAAAGTTGGGTTTCTAATGCATGCTGATGTATTCCCAAGAAAAGAAGAAAAATTAGACGCTACCAGAACGAAATGCTGCATTTTCTGGACCGCTACATTTTTCGCCAGCATTCATCGCACCTATCTACCTTAGTTTTGTAATTGTAAACATCATCTATTTAACCAACTAACTTTATAAGGAATAAATAATTATAAATTATTATAAATATAAATAGTTTTGAAATTGATAGGAATAACATAACTAACATCTTACATTGCAGTAAAAAAATTTTTTTTAATTTGCTTATATAGAATTTTAATGCAAATTCTGTCAAGGTTCAAGAGAAAAAAAGGATTTAAATCATTTAATAGATAGCCATCAAAATATTTGGTTTTAACCTTTGCTTGACATACTTTTACTATATCTTACATTCTTTTGATCTAAATCGCAGTTAATAGTGGGTCTTTGCTTGTGGTAAAAGGCAGGAATGATATTTTTAGCTTGTATGATATTCTTGCTATCAAAGTAAAGTAAAGCTTCGGGTGAAAGGATCCTTTTACTAAGCATTCTATTATGTAGTTTTCATTTTCATGGTAAACAATTATATCGTATGCAATAAAAAAATACTGTCAATATGTATGTTTTACCAAGTCTAGAATATATAACTGAAACGAATGCAAGAGTTAACAGTTCCCAGCTGTTAGCCATTTTTAAGTTCAACGATTTGCTGCTTACCATACATTGTAACGAAACTATAAATTGTTAATCACTAATCATATTATATATTAATATAATTTGATAAATTGGGATTTTTTTTATTAATTTATATATTAGTCGAGCAATCCTTATTCTATCGAAAGCTTTGTCCATATCCATGTGACACGCTCCGGTATGTTTTATGCCAATTCCAATTGATGTCCGAAGTTAGTTTATGAATGGTTTAGAATGCTTAAATTTCAAACCGAACTGTTTCTCACTATAAACCCTTTTTTGTGACAAAATTTATTTATAAAGTTAGGTAGTTAGGTTAGTTATTAGGTAACATGTTAATAGGATGTTGGGACTGTTGGGTTCTTCTCCCTTCTCTGAAAGATTAACAGTTTTTTCTATTTTCCAGGAGCTTGGAAAATATGAGCTGAGTATAAAGATTTTTTTATTATCTGAGTCTATGGAAAAAAAATCCTTACAGACTGATATACATTCATATGGTTTTTTACCATTTAAAACGTTAAATTACATTACCAAAAATTACATTTAAATTCAGTTTTTAAAAATAATATTATATTGCGTTTAATAATGTTTACATTTAAGCAAAGATCAACTAAACTATAAAGATTGTTAAAATCGCAATAAATCTTCTAAAGGGGTCATCACTGGCATAATTTTGGCGAACAAATTGAATGTGAATTGGTTTAAAATTTCTGGTTGGACGTACAGGAATGTTGAAGTATAAGTTTCCCATAAGGAAGTCCTAACAAACATCTCCAGTAATCAAATTAAACAAAAACGTAACATAAAGCATAGTTCTTCGGCTTTGCATAGAAGGTAGCCCAATTTCAGCAAGTCTGGCTTTATATGACGGTAAATTGGAAAAATTATTTCGTAAGCAAAATAACATAAATTGGTTCTGAATAGACTCAATTTTATTATTATTATGCACGATATACTGTGGGTCCCAAACAACGGACCCATATTCTAAAATTTGCCTCACTAAAGATGTATAAAGCTGCTTGGTTATGTGAATATCAGTGAAATTCTTGACCCATCGTTTGATGAAAGCAAGTACCCCACGGGCTTTAATTGATATCATAAGAATATGTTGAATAGAGTTTAATTTAGCATCTAATAAAATACCATAATCTAAGATCGAATCAACAACTTCCAACTGATAATCCTCAAAAAAGAAAATATTGTTCTGGAAAAGTGCATACGTTTGCATTTGTTTAAATTAAAGTCCATTAAGTTCATCGTGCACCATACAAGAAAGCTGTCTATATCCTGTTAGAGGGAATTGGGGTTGTCAAAGTTGTTGTAATTATGAAACATTTTTACATCATCAGCGTATATTAGAACATTTGAAAATTTTATAGCAGTAGGTAAATCATTGATGAAAAGCGTAAATAAAATTGGACCAAAATGGCTACCTTGAGGAACACCCGATTTTGCAAAATATACATATTTAGATATTGACGTTTTGAAGCACAACCGTTTTTTTCTGCCAGTTAGATATGAGCTTATCCAGTTCAAAGAGTTTGTGGTGATAATGAAGTTTTTTTAATAATAGAACATGGTTAGCTTTGTCGAACGCGTTACTAAAATCAGCGTAAATGACATCTATGTGTTGACCAAAAGTGAATCCTAGGAAAACTTCGTTTGTAAGTTGTAACAAATTTCTTGTTGTTGAGCATCCTTTACAAAAGCCATGTTGACAGGGAGTCATCAGTGTTGAAACTTGATGACACAAGGCATGAGTAAGACAATTTTTAATAGCATGGGAATCTTACTTAATTTTACAATTCCTCTGTAATTCAGAATGTTTGACTTATTTTCTAATTTAAATAACGGAATAATGTAATACTCTTTCCATAAATCGGAAAAAAGCCGTATTTACATGAAATGTTAAACATAATAGTTAACGGCGTCGCCAAAGCATGTGCACAATTAATTAATAGGCTGCTAGGAATACCATCAGGACCAGAGCTGAATGAAGACTTGAATTTTTTTTAATTATTCATGATATCAGCTGTGTGTATAGGTGGAAATGATATTGGCTGGATTTGAGTTATGGCAAAAGGATAATAACTTGAGTTATCGTATTTAACTTTAGAGTAAGTGGTGCCAAAGAAATCAGCAAACATATTACTTATGACGAAGTCGTCGACAGAATCATAATTTAAGTATTTCATAACAGTTGGTATTCACTTACTAATCGTTTTGAGTTAACGAACTTCTAAATTTATTTTGGTTCTCTCTGAAAATTAAGTGTCATGTTGTTTAAGTATATCTTAAATAATTCAGTATTTAATAAGTTGTATTTAGCACGAGCTCTAGAATATTTTCCATAATTTGTTATTAAACCAGTGGTTTTGTAAATTCTGTATAGTTTATTTTTCTTGTTTTTGATTCGAGCCAACAGTTTAGAACTCCATGGGGGTCCAGAATATTTTTTGACCAAGACAAGGAACGCAGTCCTAAAATATCCAAAGATGGTTCTATTAAATAGGCTCACCATTGCATTAATAGGATCGGAAGAACCATTAAGTATAGATGGTAAATCCAACCAGTTCGTAATGTATAAATACTGGTTTAAAGTGTCATAATCGGTACGTTTAAAGCAAAAAGTTCTAATAATAGTTTTTCTAACTTTATTTACGTTGATAGCTAGATGTTATACAAAACCTAAGTTCTATAGTTGGATGATAAGAGTCCTCGGGTTGTGTTATAGGGTCAACAATTTTTATTAAATATCCAGCCGGTTCATTTACAAATACCTAAGTATTATGCAAAAGTGTGATAGTGTGAATGCAAATATAATTTATATGTCAAGTAATACGGAAGTGAATTTTACATCCATAATACAAATTTATTTATTTATTATGATTGATTTTCTAACACAACAAGACATAAATCTTATAAATTAAAGTATTAGAATCAGATTAATCAAATTTAATTAAGACAGAGATAAATCTTGATACCATTAAGAAATTTTCTAAATTTTATTGCGTTGTCGGTGTGTAGAATATAATTAGGAAGTTGATTCCAGAGACGTATGCTCAGGATGAAAAATTGGCGTTCGGACGCATGGTTCCGATGGCGCATCTGTATAATGTACCTGCCTCTTTGGGATCTTGCAAATTTTAAGCGATCATATAGGTATTATGGCTCCTTTGTCATAATGACTTTGTAAAGGAAAATCAAGCATTTAAATTATAAAAAGTTGTTAAAAAATAATTGCATAAAATGACTTGAAAAGGGTGATATTCTGTCACGTTTTTTTAAACCGTAAACATAACGGACGATATTATTATAAGTTGTATATCGTTTATTCATATCGCGGGAAAAGCAGCCTGAAAAAATTTCGGACCCATATCATAATGTTGGAAGTAAATATGTTTTAGCCAAAAGAGTTCTTATACTACGAGGTGTAAAATGTTGTGTAAGCCATAAGCTTCGTAGCTTACTGTATACGCTACCACAGGCCTGACTTATATGGTCTGACCAGAATAGGGTCCTGTTAAATGTCACACCTAAGAGTCTGGCTGTGTTTACTTACTCAATTTTCGTACCACCAATAGAAATATTAATATCATTTTCTGGTCTAATACAGTTTTTATAAATGATAAGAAAACAAGAATTTTTGGGTTAATTTTTAAGCCATTGGCAGAAGCCCAGATAAAAATATTTTCTAAATCGGTGTTTAGTTTGTTTATCTTAGAAACGATTGAGTCTTTGGTACTACTGAGATATAACTGGATATCATCGGCATACATTTGTATATTTGAAAAGCTGAGTTGTTGTGGGAGATCACTTACGTATAGTGAGTGCAATTAAGGTCCAAGGATGGAGCCTTGAGGTACTCTTCTAGTTACAGGCACTGAACGAGAGATTTCATCATTGTTAACTGCAGATTGACTTCTGCCTTCAAGATAACACTGAATTAGCTTTCTAGCTTGTGGAGAGAACCTGAATTGATTAAGTAATTTGATGAGAAGAATCGTGTGGTGAACAGTGTCAAACGCCTATAATTTTTCATTTTATCAGGGTTTTTCGCTGCTCATAACCCAGCCAACCATTAAGTGAGCACTAAAAAGACTCTGAGAAGAACCCACCTAGGGAGATATTTCTGTGCATGCCTTAAAATGGCTCATTCTATGACTCCTATATGAGACCTAAATGTATGCATATTTAGAGCTATTAATTTAAGAGCTTTTTAAGAGACAAAAATCTATCAAAAAATAGTCGTTTCTAAAATAAGTTAAGCTGAACCAGTTTAGTAAAAATAAAAAATCCCTCATTTCTGCTATATATTTTTATTCTACTTGAAATGTGATAGTGTAGAAACAAAATGTAAGTTACGTTGGATTTTTTGACAATCACAACAATTCTCATTAGATTTCTTTCTTACAAAATCTAATTCAAGTCTTAAGACTTGTATAATAGTGTGAATACTACTTAAACAATTTACAGTCATCACAAATCATTTCTTAGAAAATACATTGTATACTCGTATACCTGATGCTAATTTGTTTCTTAATGTAGAGAAAGTATAAAATAAATCTTTTTTTGGTTATGAATAATGCTTAAGATTGTGATGATTCACCTAAATCATCTGATAAAAATTTATCATCATAGTTAACTAACGATGTTTTATCTCTCTCATAATTTTTTTTTTTTTTTTCGTTTCTAAAAACTTGCTAGAGTTGGTTATGTATGACGTTATTTATAAGTTTCTTTCTGCTCATGAACTACTACTACTATTACTACTACTTTATTTATAATTTGATTTTTTTCATTAATTATGTAGTTATCTAATTCAGTTCGCGTTAATCCTTGTGGGCTTATTCCTGCGTTGCTAAGTAATGGATCAGAGTTTTCTGGAATTTTTATTTCTTGAAGGTTTATGAGATCTAGAGTTAAAATCTTTTTTTAATATGACTAAACATGTTTTTTGAATCTTTAGGGTATAATTTCGATAGTCTTTCTCTGAAACTTTTATATTCAGTGTAAACTTAATTTTCGTTTATTAGTTTTAACTTAGCATTAGCTAGGATGAACTTTTCTTTGGATAATGTGTGTTCTAATCATTATGTCTTTTATGCTAGTCTGTTAATTCGAAGTTGTATTTTATTTCTGGAATATTTTTTAAAACTGTTAATCATTAAGATTGCGGCGTGCTTACTGTTGTAGTCTAGTGTTATATGTGAGTTTACGTTGTCGTTATTAGTACAAGGGCTGCTATATATATTTCTGGCCTGGCAACACTGAGTGCTGCCAAGTGCAATCTGACATTTCCGTTGGAAAGTTTGTCATATTTAATCATAATCGTACTCAAAACGTTTTGACGTACGACCATTATTTGTGTTGTTTACAGTGACTTGAAAAAATTAATATAGAAAAAAATGGAATTAACTCGTGAACATTTTCATGCCATCATTTTTCACAACTTTCGACGTGGATTATCACGACAAGAGTGCATTGATGAACTTAAATCTTTGTATGGCGATGAAGCACCATCCTATAGCACTGTGAAAAATTGGTATAATGAATTTAATCGTGGCCGAAGCTCGCTCAAAGACGAATTCCGTGAAGGTCGTCAAAAACGGCTGTTGTGCCAGAGAACATTGATGCCGTGCGTGAACTCATAATGCAAGATCGACATGCGACATACCGAGAGATAGAGACATCCTTGGACACTTCTTCCACCAGCATACATTCGATACTGCATGAACACTTGGCCGTAAAAAAGGTTTGTTCTCGTTGGATCCCGCACAATATAAAGGTCGCTCAAAAAAAAGCTCGTGTCGATTGGTGCAAAGAAATGTTGCAAAAATACGATTGCGGTGCTTCAAAAGATGTTTATAAGATCGTCACAGGTGACGAATCATGGATCTATGCGTATGAGCCCGAAACGAAACAACAATCGACCGTGTGGGACTTCAAAGACGAGCAAAATCCAACGAAAGTTGTTCGTGGAAGAAGCACTTCGAAGCAAATGGTCGCCTGTTTCTTCGGCAAAACTGGTCATGTGGCGACTGTTCCGCTTGAGCAACGTAGGACGGTCACTTCTGGGTGGTACACTACAATTTGTTTGCCTGAAGTCATCGGAGAAATTCGAAAAACCAACAAGAGAAGACGAATCATTGTTCACCATGACAATGCGAGCTCTCACACATCGGCTCAAACTAGAGCGTTTTTGACCGGCTAAAACGTCGAATTAATGGGTCGACCGCCGTACAGCCCTGACGTGGCACCTTATGACTTCTTCTTGTTTCCGCACATCAAGAAAAAAATGAGTGGTCAACGATTTTCGTCGCCAGAAGAAGCTGTTGAAGTGTTCAAAATCCATGTTTTAGAGGTGTCTCAATCGGAGTAGAAAAAGTGCTTCGACAACTGGTTTGAGCGCATGCAAAAGTGTATAAATCATGCTGGAGAATACTTTGAAAAACAATAAAACCATTTTTGATTCTAAATATTCGCATTTTCACTATTAGGCCAGAAATATATAGAGCAGCCCTCGTATACATGTATATGTAGTCCACAATCTGCTATACAAATATCTAAATATATTTTAATTTTATACCCATTCATATAGTGGCTTGCTGTTTTTGATTGTAATTGGTATTTCCCCACATTGTATGGCTAGAATTAAGGTCTACTGTCAATATGTTGTAAATTTTATTTTTTTTTTTAAATCCATCGATTCAGATACGTCACTAAGTTCTTTTTTGAAATGCACATTATTATTACCTGAAGTATAATAAGTAGAAATAATATACAGCATTAGTCGTCAAATAAATTGGAATAATTCACGTTTCTATGGTTTTATGGGAACTTGTAATACTGTTTCTGTACTAAGAATATTTAAATTATTTTTAATAATGTAGCTGCTGCATCAACTTTAGTTGTGCCTTTTCTATTATTTCTATTTACAGTGCAGTTTTCAATTGAATTATGAGCTCATAATATTGGGATTATGTTGCATAATAAATTGATTTAGATCGTATCGTTTGCAAATTCGTATGAGCAAACTTCCATTAGTGTGTATAATTTTCAGTTGTTTGAAATAGTATTTGTAAGGCTTTTTCGATTTTCCTTCTCAATCAAGGAAAATATAGTACCTTTTCTAGATAATTGCAAACTTAGAAATTTGATTAATTAATTGTTTCATAAAAGATTTTATTTCTTGTTCTTCATACATATATGTTTTTACTTTGTGTTGTATTCTCCTTGACTACTTTTGCAAATGATGATTCAGTATTTTTTTTTTTTTTTCGTTTTACTAAACGACTGGTTGAATATGATGCCTGGTGTCCATACGTTTTATCGGCTGGTACTTTCTCGATAGCAAATGTGCTTCTTTCGTGGTCCTTGGTATACTAAACACATATTCTTGGGAGATCACAGTTCACTGTAAAAAACCTGGGCAACTGCGGCATTGAGGTATTTCGGTTCGTCTGACTTGCTCCCACTTTATCATACGGTAAAAAAAATTGTTTTAATGACTTTCAATTTTTTTATATTTATTTTAGACGAATTTTTAGTTAAAAAAGGGCTAACTGTAATAATTTTGAATTCATCACTATCGAATTTTAAGAGCAATGACACAAGTATATTTATAGTCTTTGCTTCAAGTAAGTACGTTTTTATTTTAATTTTTTGGGTGTAGAAATGAACAATCTTATTTTAGTTTTTTTTAATTAAGTTTTTGCTCTTTGAAAATCTTGTATTGAAATAATAAATAAAGATTTTTTATTCCTATTCTTTAATATCAAATTTATTTGTTTTTATTCTTGTTTTCGCCATGAGATTGTTACAGCTTTCTTCACATTTCAATAAAACCTGTCCTTTTTTGTGGCTAACTATAGTCAAACTATTTAAAGAATTGTGTAGCAAATATGTTTAGAAAATATGGGCGAGACCACTTTTGGCCATTTTGTTTGAAAAGTTATGTAAATATAGGGTGTCTGAAAAACTGCAACTACCGAAAAAGTAGGGAATTCAATGAACATTTAGTTACTTTTTTTTTAAATAAAAAAAATTGACGCACTTTTAAAATAATACCAAAAAAGTAATGATCAAACGGCAATGTTTCTGGCACTTCAATTCTAAAATACTTTTTTTACTTCCTAACTAATTTAATACAGCAATTATTTTTATCCAATTAAGATACATACATATTTTTGAATATGTATCAGCATACGATATGTTCATTCATTTCACAAAATTTTTTCAACAAATTTTCTATTTTTGCTACGGGTTTTGGGAAAAGGTGCCATAGTGCAACAGTTCAAGGACTGATTATGGAAGCTGCACACCTACAGAGACAAAAAAAACGCACATTACTAGGTCTTTTCAGTGGACTAACGTTGTATTTTTAGATAAAAGGAAATTAATTAAAAGGGCCTAATGAGTATGTTCATGACTTGTGTAAGGAGCAGCATCGTTTTGACTTCTTGTACGGCCGGGTGGGGGTGTGATGGTGTGAGGAGTAATATCCTACTATTGCACCTGCAAGTTACAATTTTAAACATCGCGTATGAATTCAGAGAACTACAAGTAACGCTTAAGAACGACTTTTTCCCTACTATCAAAACTTATTTTTTTTTTTAATCTTAAGTAGAATTTCAGCATAATAATGATCCACTCCACACAATCCGATCCTTTGAATCGTGAATTCAGAGCTACAAAGTTGACGTCCATTAAAAAGGCCACCAAAACTGACTAAACTAAATATTATCGAGAACATCTAGATATGGTTGACTAAAAAAATGTACAAGTCGAGTAAGCAATACAATACAAAAAGCGAATTAATCGAAATCAAAAAACACGCTTGATACATAATTTCGTTTAATAATATTGAAAATCTTTTCAATACAATTCCCATCTAATTTACGAACTGATTTTAAACAAAGGCGCATTACTAGTTATCCTTAATACTATTTAGATTATTATACAAAATGTTACAGTAGTAATTTTTGTCAGATAATATTTACCATAATATAAATAAAAGGGGTGCTAACGTGATGACGCGCAGTGTACAAATTTCAATATTAATTATGATGACACAAGAGACAGAATCAGAGTGTTAGTGTAACTGTAAAGAGCAAGAGGTGTGGAAAAAAATAAAAAAGGGTGATAATCAGAATTCGCCATTCATTGGCTATGCTTTAAATGAGAGTTTATTGATGAGATTGCAGCGAAGAAAACTTCTGCGTTATAATTATACTGCAGTTGCCTCATTCGACCGAGCCGTAATCGTCAATATTGTCAAATTAAAGAACGACGCATTTTCGTCGATAGGCCAATAGGCTGCTCTCCGAAAAAGTGTAAATTTAAATCAAAACAAAAATACGAAATTACTACGAGACGTTTGAATACATGGAATTTATGCACATACATATGTATATTTTAAAGCGGACCTACCCAGAAAATTTATTTTTTTAAAAACTGTCTAAAATAAGTAGGAGTACGGTATTAGGCTATGCCGAATATTACACGCCCTTCACTATATATGTATGAAAATCTAGTTTAGTCAAGTAACTCCAATCAAAAAAACAAATATGTATTGGGGCGATAGAGAATTAAAAAAATAAAAATAATATAAGACGAGTACTACATACATATATATGTATAAATATTTTTACATAAAAATATCATCGGCTCTTAATGGTATAAGCATTTTTAAAAGCTTTTAAATCATACCCACATATATATTTAAAAAATTGAAAATTTCAGTGGCCCCTAACTCGGAAAATATGAGCAGCGCCATAATATTTTTTCCTATTTTTTAATTCTCTATCGCTAAATACATTTGTTTTTTTGATAAAGTTTGAAATATTCATAAACTATTAATTGTTTTTTTTAACAAATAGTTTAATTTATTTCAGCACAAATTTCAAAAGCCACTTAATTAAAATTTATTTTATTAAAAATTTTTAATTTAAAAATATATAAACTAGAAATATATCAATTCCTCTTTGCCAATTTCTGAATAGTAAGAGAAGAAGTTTTGTCTGCTTTGCATTTTATACGCTCAGATCTTCTTAGGCGAGTTGAAGTTGTTGGCATAACAATTTCTATAATGCGGGTGAACGAGATAGACTTGAAGCAGTACGTAATTTATTAACGTCACTTGAAACATTAAATTTGCCTCATTTAATGGAACCCCTGTAGAAAAGGTATCGTATTGCACGAAATTTGGTAAAAAAATCATTTCTCTGAAAAATTGCGGGCTGTTTGCTGAACATCTTTAAATTCAAATTTACTTTTAATATTTTAATATTTTGCCTTATAACTTTGCTACCAACATGGACTAAATACATAATATTTCCAATACGTTTTAAAATTTTACCCCGTTGCCATTTTTCGCCTAAACCAAATTTTTGCACAGCACATGATCATTGACATTTAAGTTCTTTTTGCTTGAAATGCCATGATATACATTTGATATGCATTGAAGGCTTCAGCAATAAGAGTAGGATACGTGGTTGTCGACCATGAATGATTTCAGCTGAAGGAGATTATCGCTGAAGTAGTTGATCTGTATGTAGTGTGATGCGATAGAAGAGAAGAATCTAAATCATTTCCGGAAGTTAGTTGTTTTTTAAGACAAGTTTTAAATGAACGAACAAATCTTTTAGCCAGCCCGTTTGATGCTGGATGAAAAGTGCAGTGGTTAAGTGCTGAATTCTAGTGGTTTGACAAAAAATTTTAAATTGCCTTAACTGAACTGTGTTCCATTATCTGTAATTATAGTTTCCGGCAAACGTTCAATAAAAAAAATACTTTGTAACGATTTAATTGTAGAAGCTGATGTGGCATTCTTCATCTTTGCAACATATGAGAATTGGGATTATAAGTCAACTATTATTAACCACATAAAATCTTTGAAAGGACCAGCATAATTTAAATGTATTCTCTGCCAAGGAGATGAAGATTTAGGCCAACCAGAAAACTGTTTTTATAGAGCAAAACTGCTAATATTGCATGCGTCGCAAGAAGACGCAACAGTAGATGTGTTTATCAATGCATGGCCACCAGCAGTATAATCTAGTTACTTACTTGCTTTCTATGTCCTTGATGTAAAAGTTGTAAATTTTTTTCTCTCAGCAGACTTAGAATTAATATGCGACTGTAGTCCGTCTGCAAGATTAAAACTCCTTTATTCTGTGTTAAGTAAAAGCGGTGTCGAATATATGGAATCAAATCTTTATCTGTTACCTTATCAGGCCAACCACACATGATATAATCATAAACTTTATTTAAAACTATATCTTTTTTTGTATATTCTGCAACTTTTGTGGAGTCCAATGGAAAACTATTTACAAGTTCTTCGGAAGAAATCTCCTTTGTAAGGGAACCCAGACAAAGCATCAGCATCACCATGTTGTTATGTAGTTTTATACCGTATTTCATAATTATAATTTGACAATATTAAGGCCCAACGCTGAATTCTATGTGCTCTTGTATTTTTAACCCCTTTCGCTGGATTTAATATTGAAACAAGTGCTTTGTGGTCAGTAAGTAAAAGCTTTTGTATTCCAAACATAATCCATTACGCCTTCTTTTCGATTTGACTGTAATTTTTGTTGTGATCAGTTAAGTTCTTAGATGCATATGCAATAGGCCGCTCAGAGCCGGGGAAACGAGCAAAATAACGTTTGCCATATGAAGAAACATCTGTTGCCAAGACAATAGGTAAGTCTTCATCAAAATGCACAAGTTGAGTCAATTCAATCAATTGTTTCTTTGGCTCTTAAAACGCGTTTTATTGCTCTCTTCTCCAAATAAATTTTTGATTTTTCTTGCGAAGAAGATTAGGTGGACTACAACCCAGCAAAAAATTAGACATTACCTTAAAAGGTACTTGCCATATAATGACTTACTTTTGTGGTTGCCATATTTTGTTACTCGCTTACAAAACACATTACATTAGTTTCAAAAAAAGGAAGTATAAATGGAACTAGTTCTTTATGTTAAAAGAGACTACCGTACTAATGGTACCCTTTGTTTCCTACAATAATTAATGTAATCGATTCTCAGGAATTGATTATAAAAGTCTCATGCCTTCTTAAAATCATTAAGTTGGCAATCTAGTTGGGAAGTACTTCAGCCAAAAATGCTTAATTCCACACTCGATTACCTTTTCAAAAATTTTTTGCTGGGAAACCGTTGAGTAATTGTTTCTAAAAATTAATAATAATTTATTTTCTCCATAGAATACTGAAGCTCGGTTAAGTTTTTATGCCTTGGAAGATTGTTGATTGCCGCCGTTCCCGTTTCTGGAGGAAAAATTCCTTCACTATTTACAATATGTTCTAGGAAATCTATTCGTGGTTGAAAAAATTACATTTAGAATAATTACAACAAAAACCACTATCCTTTGACCTTTTCAACAATGCTCGTAAACTGTTTAATCATCCAGATAATTAATGAATCCGGTAATGTAACTTATTGTCTGCTCAATTAAGTCTCATAAATTCCTAACCGGGTATTTACAACTAAAAGACGCATAGATTTTTCGTCTATTGCCCCAGCAAAAAATTTTTGAAAAGGTAATCGAGTGTGGAAATAAGCATTTTTGGCTGAAGTGCTTCCGAACTAGATTGCCAAATTAATGATTTTAACAAGGCATGAGACTTTTATAATCAATTACTGAGAATCGATTACATTAATTATAGTAGAAAATAACGAGTACCATTAGTACGGTAGTCTCTTTTAACATAAAGAACTAGTTCCATTAATACTTCCTTTTTTGGATATGTAATATGGAATCGGTCTTGGCTTACAAAACTTTGGGGTGGCATCGGATTTCATGTAAATGTGTCCACTTTTAGTAGTACAAAATCCTACTTCATTTGAAAAAAAAATTCTTTAAACCCAGCGTATAAGAAATTTAACTTAGGATTTGCATCAACTTAAAAATCTGAACTACATATTTAAACCGAAAATGTTACTATTAGGGGTGAGCGATCCCGTGATTTTTGAGAAGCATCGTTACCAGTGAACCTGATTTTCAAATCACCGTTCTTTTAAATAGTTACCGTGATCACCGTTTGCAATCCTTTTATATTTAAACATTTATGTTTATATGGGAAGTATATAACACTAAATAATATTTAATGCAAACAGTAATACTAAGGGAAAAGGTTTTTTGATCTCAGCATTAAAAGCAGGTGTAATAAAATTTGCCCAGAAATGTAGAATTCGGAACATTGATTGATCTTAGTTTGAATTAAAAAAAGCACACAATATTTTTTTTTTGCTACGTATGTATGTATGTGTCAAGTTTGCAAAAAAGAATAGTTGCTGTTAATAAGTAGGAGCTAGAAAAAGCTACGCAGTAAAGAAGCTGCTTTGATATACATATGAAAGAAAGAAAGAGTCAAAGGTACTTATATTTCTCTATCATATAGTAAAATTAAATTTAAGTTTGTATGTGTGCGAATATAAAAGAACATTCTTACGCGGAGCTGTTATTTGATCAACTCAGTCACTGTAGTAATTTTTTTCTTCACAGTGATCTAATCACAGGTACTAAAATATCGATCATCTCTAGTTACTATAGTCATTTGAGTCAGCAACAATTAGATCCAAACATTTACTTTCATCCTGAATTTGAACATCTACCGCAATAGAACCCAAAAGTTTAACAGATGTTGCTTGTAAAAGAGGGATCTTTAATGCTTTATAACTTTCTAAGCCAATAACTGAACGGATTGCTCCAGTATCAAACTGAAATTACGTATCTCGGTTATTTACTTTAACGCTTATAACCATTTTATTTTCAGACCGTGAAATAATATCATCTACAGCATTATACGTCTAAATTGTACTTGCATCTTCCCCAACACTTTCTATCTCATCAACATTTTTCTCTTCCAAGGAATTAAAATAAGATTTAGAACTAAATTTTGATCTACATACTGATGCAATATCTCCTATCTTCTTGCAAACAAAACACTGAGCATTTAAATATTTGTAGATTGACTTATCATGTTTTTTAAAACAACTACTACATGCTGGCCACAGATGTCAACTGATTTTTCTTCTCTTGACAACCCTTTTTAGTATTTAGAGTATAATTGCGATTATGTTTCCATGGGCCTTGTTTAATGGCGAACATATCTGCAGCTTGATTCAGTTTAATACTTTTAACAGTATTTTGCGTAGCTTCTAATGTTTCAGCAATTTGTAACACCTCTTCTAATGTTGGTTCATCTTTATGTAATGCTGCAGTTTTCACTGCTTCATTCGGTGTATATTGAATTAAAATTTCACGAATGTATTCGTAAGAAAAGTCCCTACAACAAGCTTCCTTATTACATACAAATTAACAATCTCTTGCCATACCTTTAAACTCTGTTACCCATTGAAGGTAACTCTCACCTTAACGTTTGGTTCTTTTATAAAAATCATACCTTGATTTCATTATGTGTATTATGCTCCTCTAGTCAGCATCCAATTTCGAAACCAACTGTGGGTACAATAAAATTTTCAGACTGTGTTTTCCAACCACTTTCTGCGATAACCGACATTTGTCACTAATCCATGATAAAAAACGACTTTTTTCCTTTTTACATCTTCAACACCGTATGCCTTGAAATGTTATTCTAATTGTCTTCTGTATGACACAAAATCATATTAGTCTTCATCAAATTGTTGAAATTTAGGTACTGCTAGACTATTCGCAATTGTAGAACTTGTAATTGATTTCCAATAGCACCTCTTTTCACACTATGTCTGATTGATTCTCTAGCTGCTCTAGTTCCTTGGCAAATTTGATTTCAACACTAACGCGAACGGACAGACGCATATTGCTCAGTCGACTTTGATATGCATAAGAACTCCGAATATATATATACTTTATTGGGTCGGAAATGGGTGTTGTATAAATTACAAACGGAATGACAAACTTTTTCCACTTTTTTGGTGAAAGGTAAAGGAAAAGTGTAAGAGTTTCTACACAAAAACGTTATGAAGTGTTATAATATTTGTAAGTCGTTCGCAGCCAATTTTTGGTGAGTGGTATTCGTTACTTTTCAAAATGAAATGCAGGTGTAATTTTTACTTATTGCCCTTTTATTCCTGCGCAATTTGAACAATTTTGTGTACTTACCTAATATTCAGCCTAGTTAAGGAATAATAATGGGAATCTTTTGTTTCGTAAATATGCTTTTCTTTTTTTTACGAATTGATTTATTATTTGTGTTGTTCCTGCAAACGCACATCAGAAATTTTAATATCGATTTTAATTAATTTATTATTAACTAACACGATCAGCAATAATTAATTAATTTTTATCTTACATTTTAAAAGAAGAAGGGAGATTACAATAAAACTAGTACTATTATTTTATTACTTATAAATGTTTTTATATATTTTTGGATATTTTTTATATTGAACAACTTATTTTTTTATTTTTTATTATTATATATTTGTGTTCTTTTTCTTTCCTTTTTCTTATTATTTTTTATACAAATTAAAATTTAAGAACACATACAAAATGAACTAAAGTATAAAAATTTTCCAAAAATAAAGAAAACTATCGTTCTAATACAATTATCAAAAAAAAAGAAAAAAAAAGCAATTATTAATTATTAAAGCAAAAAACAAATGCTTTCGTAACTTTGTTTTAACATGAGAAAAATACAAAAAAAAAATAATTTAAGTTAAAGCAACAGAGATAAAAATAAACATTTTTATTAATAAAAATTTTTATACTAAACAGAACAGTGAGATGATGAGTTTTATTTTTCTTAACTTAATTAAGGCGCTAATAAAAAAAGTCACATAAATAAAATTCTCATGAAAAACTCGAATATTTACTCTTATATAATCAATTCAAAAACTGTAGCCAGAAATTGTTTAAATTATTTACAAACATCAACGGACTTTGGCCTTCACTTTAAGCATCTATGATTAAAATATATATATATATATATATATATATAAATATAAATAAATTCTTGATATTAAGTTTAAAGAGAAGGGTAAAATAATATCTGCGAAACCCCGGCTGTTTGCCAATAGTTCTAAAATTGCAAACAAAAATTGTAAATGCAAATTGAACTTTAAAATATATAAAATGTCCGCAAAAAATTAATACATAGTCACTTCATGTTTCAATTACAGCAATTTTTTTTTTTTTGTTTGAAAATTTCTTATCTTTCGAAATACCTTTTTTAGAATGACCTTTTATATAAAAAATTGGTTTATTAACCTTTCCAAAAAAAATGGAGGTAAGTTTTTAGTATCGAAATTGAACTTTAAACTTTAACAGTTGTTGGCAATAACAAATTAAAATTTTAGAACGTATTTGGCAATTATTAACAAAGTTTTATTTTGTAGCGATTTGAACTTTATTTGTATATAGAAAAAGAAATAATTTTCGAGTTGGAAACTAATTGAAAAAGAAAACTTACTTACAACTGAAATAAAATAAGAAAATTTTTAAACATTCTAAAATTATAATTATAATTACAAATATAACTACATAATTTATTAAAGGACAAGTTTAGTCAAGTGTTATTTTAATTTAATTATAATTTAATAATTTTAGTAAGCAATTTATGTTATTCGCTTTACTCTAAGAATTTTATATTAAAAATTTATAGTATCGTGTTGGATTTTGTAGGAAAGGTATAACACCATAAATAAAGTTATATTGAAGCCTTCTTAGTCTAAAATTTTCTTTAATTATTTATATGTTTCTAAATTTACTTTTAAGCCATTGTCTATTGACTAAAACAGACACACATCAACTAAGTATATCGTTAATATATCAACTATGTTTAATTATTTTTTATGAATATTTTGGACTGTTTGTATTCTCTTTATGTAAGTATATTTTCTACTTAAAAATATATTTTAAGTGAACTTATTTTACAATAAGACTCTTTGTTCATATCAGTTTAGTAATTTCTTTTCATCTTAACTATTTACAGGAACTTAATATATTTTTAAAACCAAAAATATCTTAAATAAAAAAAGTTAATGAAATTTTATTATCTGTTTTTGATTTGATTTAGCTATTAAATTTGCCATTTTCAGCACAGTGCCCTAGCAATCCATTTTACCTTATGTAGTAACAGGTGTTGAAACAAACAAAACTTCAAGCCCGCAAAATTTAATGAAAAGTGTTTAAAGTACGAAAATAACGACCGTTTATATATTTTGTTGCTTGATCTTCAAAGCAATTTAAGGCCGCATAAAATACTTAGCAGAGCAAACAATCTATATAAATAAAATTTAAATAGATTTTGACTTCTCAAAACTCTTTTTTGTTGGGACTTGGTTCCATAATTGAAGTGGGTTTTAAACCAGTAAAACTCAAGGTCAAGGTATTTCTTTGTATAAAGTAAATAAACTTTGATTACATAGTTCTAACTAAGGTTCCTGCGGTTTACTTAGTTTGCCTAAGATGAACAAAATGAGTACAGAAGAGAATAAAAGCGGTTTTCTTCACAAGAACGTTGATGGAAAACTAGAAAACAAAAATATTACAAATATTTCTAATTAGAGCACTAAAACGAATATTAAATTATTAATACGAAAAATACACATTAGCTAACAGTGCTATACCTGCAATATTTAACATATAGAGAAGCTACAATAATCAGAGAAAGTAACAGATGACAAAAACAAGGCCGTTAATGGCCACCTAGTTATCGAGGGACGAACACAAATAAACTAAAGTTCATTAACTTTTTTTGTTATTTATAAATTAAGTTTAAAGAAATTTTTTTTTTTCTTATTTAATCATTCACATTAATTTAAAATATAAATATATTTGATTACATTTGCCATTTTTTTTGCAAACTTTTATTCTAGTATTAATTTATTGTTGGTATTTGAGTTTAGTATTAAGATTTGCAATTAATCAAAAATAATCGCATGAGCTGACTCTGAGTTAGGATGCGTATTTTTTTTTTTTTTTTTTTGTTAATTCGTGTTAAAAAGTCATTCTATGCTTTTTCTTATTTGAAAAACTTAGTTACTTAGTTATTTAAAACTTAGTTACTTTTTCGCTTATTTGTGAGTTGCAACGCAAGACTTTTGTTGTAATTTATGGATAGATGTGTATTTAAAAGTGTTAGTTAGTATGCGAGTATGTATGAATAATTAGATTTATATTTTATTTATTTATGTATATAAAATCGTTAAATATTTATATGAATAAAATATATATTTACACAAATGTATATTTAATATGAGTTTGAAGAAATATTTGTCTCTGTATATGACTGAACTTGTAATAAATGTGACTGTTTTAGAAAAGTTAACAACAACAGGTCTGGTATCATAATTCTTGCAATTTGGGAATAATTAAAGTATTTTAAAACAATAATCATTACGATTGAACTTGACTTTAAAAAAATTTGTAGTTTTGTAAATTTTGGTTTTGTTGTTGTTGTGTGTGTATGTGTGATACTAATATTCGGTAAACGTTTCAGTTTTAATATTGGCTAAATGTTAGTAAGTTGGAAATCCCATAGCGCCAGCACTGCTGTTATCCAAAGGTCACTGATGCATTTTTGCTGCATGGTGACCCATGCTCAAACCCAATCCCAAATGATGATTATTGTGATGCTGCTGTGCTGCTTGGTTATGATTATGGTTACTGTTTGAACTATTGTTGTTGTTACTTTGTTGATTAGCCTGACGTTGTGAGTTTTTCTTATTTTTCATTCGACGGTTTTGGAACCAAATTTTTACCTAAACATTTATATACAATCGTTAGTTTGTTTAATTCAGTTTTGAGTTAAAATACTCACTTGTCTTTCGGTCAAATTCAAATTTCTAGCCAATTCCCATCTCTTTTGTTTAGATACGTAGGCGTTGTATAAAAATTCCTTTTCTAGCTCTAAGGTTTGGAATTTTGAATAGGGTTTACGTTTTTTTCTAACTGAAACTTGACCGGTCCATTCATGTAAAGCATTGGTGGGCGTGCAGGGTCCAACAGCACCCACAGATAAACCAGCAGATCCACCTTTTCAAATATATAAAAGTAAAGAAATTTCAATGACCAATTAGAATTATAGCAAAAGCTGTTACTCAGTTACACAATTTCAGTTTTAATTAAGAATAATAATTATTATTAATATTTAAGCATTTACATCCAATTTTAAAGTAACACAGTAACAGTGACGTGTTTTGGTAAAAAAAAATAACGATCCAGACATTATGAGTGATCAGATTTATATTCCCAAAAAATTAATATCTTGTCTATAATTTTTTTAATTCTAACTGCTTTTAATGTTTCCGTTGCAAGCAGCTTCCAATAAAGACACACATATTATAAACTGAATATGGACAGACACGCCATGTAATGTAACTCTTTATTGGTTAAATAAAATATTCGTTTTAGTTTTATTTTTAAAAACCCGCTTTATATTAAACTAAATGCAAGTAGTGAAATTAAACTATTAAGGTAAAACTATTCAAATCCAAGTATTTGACAAAAGAACTTTGCCTACAAAACATTTGTTATGTATATGAAAAAATTAACGTATTACGAAATGTTTAAAATTTTTGCTTTTAAACGTACATTTGTATTTCTTACTGACCTATAACTTTTATAGATGCTGTAAAATGGCTTGTCACACCAAAAAAATAACTTTTAACTGAAAGATCTTCACACCTTCCTGCATTTCCATTTCCGACGACGCAACGTATATATATAATCTGCGTTCTTATGCATAGCGAAGTCGATTGAGCGATAATCGTCTGTCCGACTGTGTTGACATCAACTTTGCCAAGGCACTAGATGAGCTAGAGAAAACTTAAATACGCAAGTCTTAGTTGCAAAAATTTTGATATTAAACATCAGCAAGATCGGTCCATTTCAATAGGCCTGCCTCTAATTTTTCCTAATCATTTTGTCAACTTTCGTTTGTATTCCTGCAGGCGGTTGTGTTTATAATAAAAAAATAAAAAAAACCTAGGAAAAATTGGTGAATTCTTCACCTGATACAGCAACCTTTTCATTTGCTAAGCTGGGACCACAACCCTAAGGGCCAGTTTTTAAATTCGTATTTAAATGTCATTTATATTTAAGTTCTATTTAAGTACAAAATTTAATT
This sequence comes from Gymnosoma rotundatum, assembly GCA_916610165.2. NCBI lineage: Eukaryota > Metazoa > Arthropoda > Insecta > Diptera > Tachinidae > Gymnosoma > Gymnosoma rotundatum. The sequence continues at coordinate 88,376,245 of OU744336.1, forward strand.
CATACTTAAATAAAACTTAAATGACCAATCTTGCGAATTTAAAGTCCATTTAAATAATACTGTTTTACCATATGGTTTGTTTACAAAAGTAAACAAACTTTTTAGCCATTGATAGAAAATATTTTATGTTTTGCACACATTTCATAGTGAAAATAGTAATCAAAAAGTTGAATTAATAAATAAAAAAAGTTTAAGAAGTGAAACATGAGTATATTTCAAATATTATTAACAAAATTTGCAATTCATTGTGTTTGTTAGCAGCTGTTTTTCATAAACAATGGAGATTTATTTTGATATTTCGTAATGCTGCCATATTTTTATCATAGTTAAATAAGATGGATCATAAATGACTAAAAAACTGAAACTGTATTTAAATACTATTTAAATTTAAATGTAATTAACTAAAAGCGTATTTAAATAAAAGTGAAAAATTGGCCATAAGCAAAACTAAGAAAAAAAGCTTTTTTTAAACACGAAAACTTAATGGTAGGAAACGTAACGTAATGTCTATCATCAACAGCGGCTTCGCTCACCAAAGATTTTCTGCAAGCCAATTTATAAAAACATTATATCTTTCTTACATAGAATACCCTACCTTGATTGTCATTATGTCCGTTGTTGCCATAGAAAATAATTTCTTATACCGACTTTGATTTATACTGTTTAATGGGAAATCTGCAGTATTGTACATGAGGTTATATATTTATGGTAAAGGGTTTGTAAGATTCGGTATAACTTTACATTACTAGTGCCGTATTATTTGTTACTTAACACTCGTTTATCAATCATCGTGGCCAAACTGATTTTTGCAATTTGCACTCCGATAAACAAACTCTACCTCTCAGGATGAGGGAAATAAAAACTTTTGTTTTCGACAACGCCATTGAGGAAAGATTAGATTTTGGATAAATTTGGCATTTGACCTATGCCTGGGTACGTAAACCCACATAAACCTATAATATTGTTACAACTAAGTTTTATTTTTTATATTACATACATCATTCGGTTTAACTCTATACTATATACGATGATTTATTTATTTCACCATTCAAACTTGAAGCTGTTGCAAAAATATTAACACGTATATTTGTACCCATTACAATAAAGTACCAATCAAAAGATAATATTTCTTATGCGATGACATACAATTTTTAAATATCCAACTTTTAGAAGTATATCTAAATAAATTCCTTTTATACCTGAAGTATCTTCCATGATTTTATTGCTTACATCAAAATTTTTATTTATTTTCTTCTCAACTTTCATTTCTTAATGCAAATTGATCTCTTCTATGTCTGATATATCAAAGTTCGATTTTAAAATGAATCCTATAGATTTTTAGTTTAAAAGTAAATTTTAATTAAACTCCATCATCTCCACCCTTAAATTATTTAACACTACAACTAACAGCAAGAACTTCTTTCAAATCAGCAGGTAATAACGCATTTAAACACGCTGCATTCTTAAGAAAAATTTTTCATTCTTCGCTCACAACATTTGTTGTTTTCTGTTTCGAAGCCAGTTTTTTTTATTCGTAGATACATGTTTTCCTCCATGATTTATTTAATCCCAAAAATTTTATCATAATATATTTTTCCATACTTCTTCTTCTGAAAGTTCTGCTGTACAATTTCCCCGCCCTTTATAGTTAATTGGTTATCATCGTTCTTATATCCTTCACAATATCCATTTCCGATCCCATTAAGTTTATATATTCTAGGTTCTTATGCATTGCGAGGTCGATTGAGCGATGTCCCCCTGTCCGTTCGTGTTAGTGTTGAAATCAAAAAAAATTGAAATACGCCAATCGGTCAGACATAGTGTCGAAATAGGTGCTATTGGAAATCAGCATGATCGCTCCATGTACTTCGAGGCAGCGGGCAAAACACCACGCCTACCTCTAATTTTTTATAACATTTGAAACAATGAAGAAGTCCAATAAAAAAATATATATATATGGAGCGATAGAAAATTAAAAAATAAGGAAATAACTTTAAGTGAAAAATGGCGCTCATCCATATTTTTCGAGTTACAGGGCTCTGAAGTTTTCAAATTTTTTTAAATATCAAGATGGGTATCATTTAAAAGCTTTTAAAAGAATCTTTTAGGAAATACTAAAATTTCTTTAAAAATACTTAACCCATTAGGAGCCGATGACATTTTTATGCAAAATTATATATACATGTATTACTTAATTATTTTTCTTATTTCTTTTTTAATTCTCTTTCACCCCAATATAACTTTTGTTTTTTATTCTTATTTCTTTGTCACCCCAATATTTGCTTTTTTGATTGGGGTTACTTCACTAAACTAGATTTACATATATGTTAAAGGATATAAAAGATTCGGCATAGCCGAATATAGCACTCTTACTTGTTTTTCTAATAAACTTAATATTAATTCCTACCTCTGGAATTATGCCTATTCCAGCCGAAATTGCTCGTTCTCCCTTTAAAATAGTTCAATTGAAATATTATTATTTTTTTTCAAACAGTTACTTTTTATAAATTTTAAAATCTTATGCTAAATACACGCGAGGAGAGGACATTGAAAGATACGTGAACGTGGTCTACTAGCAATGTTGACAATTTTTTTTTTCATATTTCCTAATACAAGAGGTCCTCGGCTGTATCTATGTTTACATTTTTTCTTGTATTATTTAATTGAAAGCAATCGTGGTCTGAGTGTTGTTTAATAATTTACAGAGTGTAAAAAATTACAATTTAAAAAGAAGTAACTAAAATTGTAAAATTGAACAAATTTCATTAATGAGTACAAAAATGTTCCAATTTCTTTTTCTTCTATACTCGCATAATTTCATAGCTTTTCGGCTCTTTTTGTATCAACCGTCCTAAAGCATTTTATTAAAAAAACACTTATTAATTTTTTTGACCATTAATTTTTTGACCATTTCTTCTTTTTTGGTTGTATATATTTTTGTTATTCTGCATATAATATCTCATCAATAAGAATAATTAAAGGTAAAATTCAATTGTCATTGCTACAGAAACAAAAAACATATATTTTAATAAATTCCTTCTCACAATTTAATTTCTGTTTAAAATTGTTTTTATACTCTGACTGAGAGTTAATTTTTTATGCTATAAAATTTATTATTTTTTCTAAGGATTAAGTTTTACAATTTAATTGGTATTTTAATCCGTATATCATCAAATATTAAGTACATTGTAGTTCGGTAGTAACAAACTATTTTAGAAGTAAATCATATATTTCTCATACATGGAAGTAATTAATTAGATGGATTATAAATAACGGTAAGGCTTTTTAATGAAAATATTTTATTGGTAATTAGTTAAAAAACAATGCCATTATCATTTAGTAGAGCTAGCGGCGGCCAATCTCACTAAAATTTCAAATATAGATTCATTTACAAAAAGGTTATGGTTTAATTGCTTCATGCATAGTTCTTTTTGAAGGTCCCTGCTGTTATAATATTATTTTTTATAAAAACAATTTTTTCAATTATTATTAGTAATTTTACGGTTTCATTTAAGTGTCATTAGCATTAGTTAAAATCAATTCAAAACTATGTAAAAAATCGACTTGTTTATAAACTTTTAATTGTAAATCGCATATAAATTTTTATTTCAAAATTTCTTAATTTGCAGAGGAGCTAACTGAAAAAAAGCTTTTTGAAAATTGTTTCCAATACTTTGAACAAATAGAACTAAATAAGATGTTGAAAATTTTAGAAATTTCTATTTTCAAGTGCATGTAACTCGTTTACTATAGACAGACTTGTATTATTAAATAAAATATTCCAATGAAAAAATAACAAGATTTCAATAATAAATAATATTATAAAAATTCCCAAAATAATTTTTAAAATAAAATTTATATGCAATTGCTTGTGCAAACTGTTGGCATCACTGTTGTTTTTTTCTTTCTCTTGAGAAATTAAAAAATAACTGTGTTGTTTTTATTTTTAATACGCCTTACTGCCATCCCTAAATTAGCGCGTAAGACGCAAAGCAATGTAATTCATAGCTTTTGCGCTGAAATATTATCCCTAAATAACAGCGTTAACTTCATGTCGTTAAAAGTAATGTTACCTCATTTTATTTCATAAAACCCGCTGTATAAGAATAAAGAAGAGATAAAACCGCTAGATTGCCTTGAAAATTACTAAATTGTCACTACTTTTCAACCATAACAAAACAAAACAAACCAACAAATAGCAAACTTCACTTCCTAACGCACTGTCAAAATTGGATTTTCCAATTGCTAAGCGTTGACGCCAAGCTATTTAGGGATGCTTCATACATTTTGTATGTACATGAGAAATTTTGACAGTTATCTTGCGCTTTACGCGCTAATTTAGGGATGGCAGTTACGTCTGCATTAAGAGTTGGCATATAACCAACCTACCGCAGAAGGGAATGTAAGCAAAAATAAAAACGTGGTTTGTTTGTTGGTAATTTTTGTTAAAGCCTTAACATTTCTGTATTGGCTTCTTAAATAACTCTCATGTTGTTTTTGAAGTTTTTATACTTAAAGGAAATGTTTTTGGTTTTTCTAAAAATTTGGATAAAGGTTTCCTGATGAGCTGGCTTAAGCAACCGGCGAAATACGTATAGATACCTGCTTTTCCAACCAACAAATTAATTGCATTTTTATTTAAAAATGTTATGGGATATTAGCATAATATAATAAATAATATTATAAAAATTCCCAAAATAATTTTTAAAATAAGATTTCAAGTTTTAATCATTTTATTTTAATCCTTAACAACACGTGCAAAATGTTAATGGCATTGAAACAGTTATTTTAGCTTTTAACAATTGAAGTGTGGAACAAATTAAGCGAAACCCTTTGAAATTATATCTCACTGAAAAAATATTTCATATTTCAGAAATACTGATCAATATGTAGGGTTTCAATCGTTAATTTTAATTTTATTTTGAAAAGAGGATGGCAAAATACGTATAAAATAAAATAAAAATGATTGCTGTATCATTATCAGTTGATTAGGCATACCTTAGTGCTTTCATAACACTCATGCAACTGCCACTTTAAAAGTAACACGATTCTAGCTGGAATGACTGCTCTATAGCCACTAACAATCTTTTTCCAAATTCAAAAGAAAAACTGTATTTTTCTAGTTGAAATAACTTTCTGAAATTACATGATGTAAAAAAACTTAACACTATGTTCCAAGAATCGAAGGCAGAATGTATTTTTTTCAATTGGGTAACCAAAGCTTTCTATACTGACGTTATTAACGGCAACATTTCCAGAGAGCTTACTAACGGGAAATGTGTTCTCTGATATTTCGGAACTGAACTGCGGTCTTTAAAAGAGAACCTCATAACTTTTTTTGGGCTTACTTACCTCTACTTATGGCAAATAAAACTGTACATATATGTGAAGAGCGTTGTCAGATCAAAAAACCCTTTGATAGCTTAGTGCCTCTTAAAAAATTTAATCAAACCAGATCAGCCCTAAACTGTTCATTAGTTTTATCTTTTAGAATATAATTTTTATTTTCTTCAAATAACAACCTTTCCTCAGCATAAATGAAAAAATTAAAAAAATATAAAAATTTTTAAGTTTTTTATTTTTAAATTAAATTTTACGTGTTTGCAATTTCAATTTTTTTACAATTTAGTTTGTTAGTTGTTTCAGTCAAGATTTACTCTATATTCATGAAATATTAGGGTGTCATATCACAACGTCCAAGGACATAATGTCCATCAAGGTCGAGGCATAACTTTCATGGATATTATAGGTATATTTTATAGAGATGCAGAAAATTTTGAGAAGCGAAACCGATATTGCTGTAAGTGCGGATATTATGACATTTTCATAAGTGGCACTATGTCCATACTAAAAACGACACAATAGACATATTGTCACTTTTGAGTATGACATAAAGTCCATGAACATTATGTCCTTGGACAATATGACATGCCACCAAATTTTGGTAGTTATATTCTTCCACATCGAATTTATGGAATTTTCTTTAGCTTGTTGAATGAAGGGCTGCTGTTTATTTTAAATTGTCTCTTTTTTTCGTCAGAATTGAAAATCGAATTTAATTAATTTAAGATATTTAAAAACTTAAGCAGAAAAGTGTGAGATGAAATAATACTTTACGATCGTCATAAATCAAGTTAAATGGAAAACAAATCTTACAGCAATTTTCTTACTGTTTGATTTATGTTTCTCTAAATTTACTTGAAAAGTTTTATTAATCATAAGTTAACAGAAAACAAATATTAAAATGAAACTTGAATGCGTGAAGTTTGTTGTTTGTTTATTTGTCCGTGTTAAACTATGAATTTTTTTTTTTTTCAAATCGTGACGAATATTTTACAATTATGTGTTTCCATACAACAAAAATATATTAAATTAACAATTTCTATTAAAGTCGCGTCATTTACTTCCCTTGTTATTTTCGTTTACGAAAAACTGCAAACTTTAAATTTAAATGGTGCCATCTGAATATTGCATGTCAGTACATCGTAAAGCTGCATAAGCTGATGTAATCTACTGATATTAAAGTTACTGAAAAAGATGCCTGCATAAATACATACGTACTTAAAGGTTCTTAATTAGGTTCATACAAGTAAGAAAATATTTAAATCAATTATCATTTTAACACACACTGCACACATCTTCATGCTGCAGTAGAATCCCAATTTAATAATCGGTTAAGTGATAACTTGTTTTAACTGCAACAACTTATACTTTATGAATCATTATTGTAAAATGAGTTACCTGTACTTGAGTATGCTTCACTTGGATACGCTCGTAAGCCACTGGGCGAAGAATAAGTTGGCGTTTCATAGCTTGACTGTGAGGTACCCTCTACCGATTGTCTGGCCGCCGCAGCCGCACTTACAGTTGCATGTCTGTCATCGCTAGCACTCATGTAGGCCGCAGCTGCTGCAGATGTTGGTTGATCGCGATAATTCCAATACGGCTGCAAACAATAAAAATAAATTAATAAGAATTTTAGAAATAATGTTCGTTGCTAATGAATTTATTCATGTTTTATTTTATTTTAACTTTTCTATTCACTACCTGAAATTGCGTTTCTGGATAACCGTAGAACACAGGCTTACGATCCCTTTCTAAATAGTATTGAGATGCATGATGATATTGCGCCGAACTAAAACCATCACTTTCATATGGCCATGCCGGATGAGGATGCCGTTTAACGGCTGCACTGGCCGCATCGGCTTCAAAACCTGGCCTTATCGCGGGTATATGCAATGGTGCTAATGAGAGGGACATGTCTGCAAAAGAAATATATATTTTAAAATTTTGTAGAATATTTTTCAAAACGAGCATGTATTAAAATATGAAATGATAACCTATGAAGCAACCAAGTCTAGTGTCTTTCAAATTCTTAAATTACATTTGCTGATCTTATATCTGTATTCAATTTATAACTTATGCTAAAAGCTAATGTTGTTGGTTGTGTTTATTTCTAATTCGTGTATGTGGTTAAAATAATAAAAAGGATATCTAAATATGTTTAAGCAGCCGTGGTAGCTACGTTCTGGTGCCACACCAAATAATAAATTAAAAGAACATCTTAATTAAAAATTTTAATGGTTTATTAATTTCTGGGTAAGATCGGTGGATTTGTTGGTCCAAATTTCTCCGAAGCATAACTAAAGCAATTATTACAAGGTGGGAACTGTTGCTAAGAGTTAGGTTAGGGTGCCTTTTTGTACACAGAATATATAGTTGTATAAGTAGCCAATAGGGTTAAAGAAATCTTATTATATCGATTAATCTTTAGTTTACAGCACCGTGTAATAATAAGTCTTCTGTAGTTTGTAAAATAGTGTTGTATGTGCAACAAATAAATCTTATAATTTTGAAAATTACAGTAGGCTGTTTTTTTATTGATATATTTATAACATACGAAAGGTGCACCTAGCAAAGAGACTCTAAAGGCTATAAAAACGACGAAAAAGAACTTACTGTTGACAATTTCTAAAAAGAAAGAAGTAAGTATTTCCAATATGGGAAATATACCGTTAACTATAATAGATTTTTTTGAGGATGCAATAAAATTGCGATTTCCGGAGCCGTTATTTAAAGCTACAAGTTACTATAAGTTTTTGATATAATGTGACCAATTTTTCTACATCTTTTTTAGGTTTAAATAACTTTCACGAACACTTATTTTGCCATCTAAAATTCAAAACCTATCGGTAGCTTTTTATCTTTTTTTTCTTACAAAACTTTAATAAAATAATTGTGATACATTTTTTTAATTAAAATTTTATGTAAGTACTTTATTTACATTATTTTTGACTGATATTCTTATAAACTCCAGATTATTATGTCTCGGACTTCTTTGATTAGGGCAAATAAACTACAAAATAACAATTAACAAAATTTATTATTATTATTAATATTATCAAGCAAAAATAATTTAAATAAAATTGAATGATTATTCCAAATAAATTTTATATTGACAGATTAATTATATTTAAGTGAATGGCTGACCAATAACAAAGCTGTGCTTATTATTGTTTTTAAGAAAGGAAGCACAAAAATTTTATAATATTTATTTTTATTTATTTATTATTATTTTATTTTATTTTATTATATATTATTATATTTTATTTTATTATTTATTTCTATTTTTTTTTTATTTTATATATTTTTTTTTCATTAAAATTGAAAAGGTGACCACATTTTATTATAATTTTTGAAAAGTCTCCCGTTTTACTTCTGCAACTGTTTTAACATAAAGTTAAATTTAAAAGCCAAATTAAAACCTATAGAAAAAAAAATTATTGACGTGAAACCTATCGTTGAAAAATAAACGTTAAGAAAATTTGCAAATTTAGTTTGATTAAAGAAATTTCTAAAAATCTTTACATATAATAAAACTGTAACGGGGTCATTTCTGTACATGAAATATTTTTTTTTTTCGTAAAAATAGGAAATACAATAGTGAAAGCACCTATTTTTACGGTATAATGGTACAAAAACAGTTGGGCACTTATTATTTTTGTAGATAGAAAATTTCTAACACTGTTTAAAAAACCCCAGAATAAATAGTTAAATTTGTATTTTCAAAAATTAGAAATGACACGCAGACGAAGTCGCTAGTTGCTAGTTAATAAATATAACTTGTGACTTTTAAAGACTCTGTTGATTTATCAAATGTAACTTGGAGGCACCTGCTAAAACCCCCTCTTAAGTAAAACGAAAAATTTGGAAAAAAAATGTATAATTAAAATTTCCAAAACTATTAAACAGTCACATCAGTGTCACCTACTTAACTCTTTACTTTTAGAAAAGACGTAATTTTAAGAGCTGGTTTTGCCTTTTTATATACCAAAGAATAAAGTAAATTTTAACTTGAATCAGTTTTAATTGGTGACACTTCAAACAACGAAAATCTTTGTACATCCATTTCATATCAACTAATGATAATTTTTGTTGAAAGTATAAATAAGAAAAAACAAAAGCTAAAGTTAATTTGTGGAAGTTGTTAAAAAGAAAGATGAGAGAATTAATTTTAACAGAAAAACTCGAAACATAAGTTTACATATGTCATAGCATTGTTTTTTTAAGGTAGATACTGAGTTAGTTAAGCTGGTTTTATATTTAAAGCAGACTTTTTTGTTTAAAATACAGTTTTACTTGCCGATAAAATATAAAAAGTATACTTCAAAGAAACATGATTTTGCAAACTCGTAAAGTATACTTCATTAGTGAATATGATTATGGGTCAACAATTCTGGAATTAATTGAAGATGATTTGAACTCAGTTTTTTCACATAATTTCAACAAAACTTTGTAAGTTCTTTTGTACAACATTAAAATTTGCTTTAGCCACCTCACCATATATGTTAATTTAGTTTAGGGAAGTTACTCTAATCAAGCACGATTAAAGTCAATTAATATAAAAAAGACTCCGAATAATACATTTTCATATTAAGTACTAAATATTATTTAACATAAAAATGTCTTCGGCTCTTAGTGGGTTTAATATTTTTAAAATATTTGAGTATTTCCTTAAAGATCTCTTCAAAAGCTAAAAGCTAAATGATACCCACATTGATATCTTAAAAATATTGTGCACAATCGTATTTTTCTATGTAAAGTTCAGAGGCCTATACGTCGGAAAATACGGGCGAGAGCAAATTTTTTGGCTTGATGTTTTTTTTTTAATTTTCTATCGTCCCAGACATTTGTTTTTTGATTGGAATTACTTCATTGTTCCAAATGATATGGAAAAAATAGAGGCAGGCGTGCTGTTTTGCCCGCTGCCTAGAAGGCCATGGACCCATCTTGCTGATTATAAATAGCAACTCTTTCGACACTATGTCTGAATGATTGGCGTATTTAATTTTCTCTAGTTGATCTAGTGCCTTGCCAAACTTGACTTGAACATTAACAAGGACGGACAGATGGATATCGCTCAATCGACTTTGCTTTGCATTATAACTCAGATTATATGTACTTTATGGGGCCAAAAATGGATATTGTAGAAACTAGAAACGGAACGACAAACTTAGATACACCCTTTCACCACTTTTTTTTGTAAAGGGTATAAAAGACAAACAATCATATCGAAGGGCGCTTTATTTCTGTTTTTAACACTGAAAAAAGGAATATCAATTTAAAAGCAAACCGTAAAGAAATATTCAAGTTTTATTTGCAATATTTTTTACTCTTCGTTTCCTCAATCAAGTTGCATTTTCTTGCTTGAAAGCCATTACCATTCTTCAATATTTTTTTTTAAATATCGCATTCTACATTCTATGCGTCCGAAAATCAAAGAAAAATTTTTATTTAATCAAAACTATTTAAGACAAAAATCTTTCTTTCATTGTTATTTATATAGTTTTAGTACGGAAGTACTGCACAATATGTGCCTTGTACAAGTTGTGATCTCAGAGCTTTAAAATTCTAACTAATGTCATTTTGATTTAAAATGTAATTGTTCGTGAATTTGAAGATAAAATTGTATTTAGTATTTTTAAAATGTTTATGGAGGCTGAACTAAATTTTTAAATGGAAAGTTCGCTTTACAAACTCACCTGGAGGTTGGGAGCTAACACTGGAAGGAGAAACACTCGCCGCTGTCGGCGTTACGATTTGTGTCTGGCCGGACGCCACTGCTGTGTTTTGATGCTGTTGTTGTTGCTGTTGCTGTTGCTGTTGCTGTTGAATACTTGATGGAGCACTGGTGGGTACTGTATTTGATTGTTGCTGTTGGTGATGTTGAGGAGAGGTTAAGTGCTGTTGAGTTTGTGGCGTAGGGCCTGAAGGTGTTTCTGAAGGACTTAGACAACCAACGGGCGTTGTAGCAACGTTGTTGTGGGCCTGCTGACTACTTGTTTGCTGTTGTTGTTGATGCGGGTGATGTAATTGTTGTTGCTGCTGATGTTGTTGTTGAACTAAATTAGGTACAGGCGGGGAATCTTCATACAAAACAGTATGAGTAGGTGTGGAATGTGTGGTCGTTTGCGTTGTAGATTGTTGTGAGGATTGTTGTTGTTGTTGCAGTGACGATTCCGTACCCAATAAAGAGGAGGCAGATGATGGATTCGTTGAAGCCAAACCAGTTGAGGAGGAATTATGTTGTTGTTGTTGATGCAGGAGATGGTGTTGCAAATGCGGTTGATGATGAGGATGCAAATGCGCATGGGCATGCGGATGAGCGTGATGGGCCGGATGATGCAATTGTTGATGATGATGCGTAGTTCCAGTTCCGTTTGGATGATGATTAATGGCGGCAGTTGTGGATGGATGTGGAGTAGCGTGATGATGTGGCCCCCACCAAGCCCCGGCAGCGGCGTGCGACCCGACTGCCGAGACATCGTGGGGGTCGTAAAGAGCGCACGCCAGCGGGATGGTTGGGGTTTGGGGGAGGGGTGGAATATTTACGGTTATTTTTAACGCGATTTAAATAAAAGTAACCGCGCCCAGGGTAAACAATTTTATAATTTTAATTACGATTTGAATTTAACAAAATCACCAACAAAAGATTTGCAATAAAATAATTAAAGAAAAGTAATTTATTTGCAAGAATTTTTATTTTCGTTTTTTTATTTTTTGTATACGTTTCACATACAAGAAAACCACATTTTAATCACACAGCCAATGTTTGTGTGCATAATTCAGACGTAGAGTTTGAAAGTGGTGGTGTTTTGTTTTTCGTTTAAGAGAAAAAAAAAATAAGAATAAGGCAGAGTTGAAATTTTCAAAGAGTGTTTATTTCATTACGTATAAAAATGCATTGTAAATTAAGACGAATCAAGAACGGTTTGATCAAAAATGTATTGTATTAATGTTTTAAGAGAAATTAACATAATAACAGGGTGTCAATAATATTTTGTTGTTTTAGTTTTAAATTTTAAAATTATTTCGATTTAAATATTATTTAGGTTTTTAACGTCAGTTTAATTAAAATATTATTTAATTTTATGTTAGATTTATTTATAATGTTTCGATTTTATTTAATCGTTTTTTTCATTCGGTTGTTATGTAGTTAATTATTTTATTATAGTTGTTGTTGATTGTATTTAACAGGGTCATAAAATTCGATTTTACGATCAAAACAAATAATTAATTTTTACAAGTTTTGTTTTCCGTTGCCGTTTGTTTGTTTGTCGATTATGACGTTTTATTATGATTTAACACATTTGTTTATCGTTGTAGTAATTTTTTTATTATTTAAGTTTATATTTTTGCACAAAAATGCCGGTTCCATAAAAACGAATTTATGTCCGTTTTATGTCGAAGGAGAAACAGAAGTAGTATTCCATGTTGTGAATAGTCAGGTGTTGTTGTTATTGTTTAGATTTTTTTAAATAACAGTCAGATATGATGAGGGTTTTGGAAATTAAAGATAGGAGACATAGTTTTAATTTAGTTGCAATGTCAGTTTGTTTGTTTTTAATTATTTAGAATTTTTAAGAGAATTTAATTCTTTTAATTAACCACAACTTTATAAATATTTGAGTATGTTTCCAATTTTTAACAATTTTTAATTGTTTCCTTTTTGAAAATGTTTTATTGCACTTTTATTTCGAATATTTAAAGTATATTCTTGTTTTATTTATTTTATTACATAAAACAATTACTAGGCACACTTTATATATTTCTTTTCTAATTGGAAATATTCGTTTTTCCCGTTTTCAATAAGTTTTTGCTTTTTCTTACACAGCACACAAAAAGATTTTTGGTCATTAAAGTATGTGTGATTATTTTTTAATTTGTATTGAGTAGTCAGAAAACTAACAAACGATTTCTTCGAATTTTATGTGCCGCGTGCCCTGTACCGTACACAGCGGAGTACAAATCTACACTGACAACAGAGATTCTTTTGTTCGAATACACAAACTAAAAATGTCTTCATGTACACACTGTTCAAAAAACAAACAACAATCTTGAAGCAGCATACCTCAATTAACTATCCAACCACTCATACACAGGAGGAAAGGCAATCAGAGAAACTTATACTCATACATGCTACATGTACATCCGTTTACCAAATTTAAAAAGCACGCACTTACAACACTTTGAATAAAGGAAAATTCGTCACGTTTGATTTTCTCACATTGAAGAGAATTAAAATAATAGTATTATAAAAGAAACTCATTTTTTTAAACAAAACGTACTCAAAGATGCTCTTGAACAGAAACATATACAACAATATGGATAAAATAAATAAAGCTAAGCAAACTTTTAAAATATGCTGTTCTTAATTTAAATAAGTACAATTAGGTAGACGTTTGATAACATTGTAACTTATGGGTATAGTGTTGTGATAGTGCCAGGCCAGTTTTTATTATAAGTTTGAATCTATATGCAGGGTTGCCAGACACTTTTTAATGCTTCCCAAAATGAATTACCAAAATTTTGAAAATCCAAAATGTGCTTGATTATAAAAAATAAACGACCACTACCTCTTTTCAATAAAAATGTAGATATTTCATTAACTAAACTACTATCAAACAAAACAAGAGACATCAAGCTTACATCAAACCAGATTAGAAGAACTTTTAAAATAACTATATTTAAAAAAGCTTTTAATAATACGTTGTTATTCCTCAAATGAATATTTTAAAAAGGAAGGGGTTGCGAAAGACATAATTGTTACAACAATTTCATATTATTAAAGAAAATTGCATCTTTACTTACGAATGTTCCCATTTCTTAACATCAATTTTATCGCATTTGATTTCAGAACAATTACTAAAAGCCAAATAATAAACAAATTAAGTAAAAGTTTTTACAATTTGTAATTTTCTGACTGCTTTTGTTTTATTTACAGTATATTTCACTGATAATGTAATATATATAAATATATATATATATATATATATATATATATATATATATATATATATATATATATATATATATATATATATATATAAATATCTCATGCACTAAACAAACAAAAACAAAATAAAAAAAAAAATTTTCAGTTGTTATCCTTATCTGGCAGCCCTGTTGACATGCGCTGTTTTCTAGATATTTGTACTTATTTTATGTTACTGTTGTTGCGTTCAAAAATATCCACAAAATATCTTAATACAACTTCGTGGAAAAGTAGAACTTTTTGTATGTAAAGTGAATAAAATTTCTCTTTAATATCACATGTATACACAGACAGTATCCATGTGATTCCCCATAGATGTATCCATGAGCAAGAGAGAATGAAACCAATGCAAAGAGTATATGTACGTGTAAAGTTAAAAGCACTTGTACCTTTTGGATACTAAATCTGTATTTCTCTTAAAATAAAGAGTAGTTAATAAAAAAAAACACTCTGCTGCTAGCGGTTTTCAATATTAAAATATTTATTTTATTTATATATGTTTTCTTTTATTCAATACAATAGTGTTTATTGCGCAAACTCAGATATTAACGCTCCAACAATTATTTGTTTTAATACAACAATGTATTATTTGGAAAATTTTTAATTTCTTGTTCGTAGTATGTTTATTTATCTAAAGGGCTGGCTGCGTGAGTCCCTCAAATGTAATAAAATATTGATGTATGAATATGTTTTTTTACTTTATAATTCTTTTAGTTTGGCGGAGCTAATTGAAGCAAATAGTGGCTCCATCTAGGTATCAAATCTTCATTTCAAAGTTAAATATTTTGAAGACCACATTATTTAATCGATATTTTACATAAATAATATTTGATATTTTAATGGTTTTACAACAATTTATCTTATGTTGCCAAACAATTTGTTAACATAATTATTTTTTGTGTACTAAGTTTTATTACACAAGGCTGCATATTTTATTTTTCTTTTTAGCTTTCAATTTTTTAACTCATTTCTCATCCAATAAGTTTTAAAAAATCAAAAAAGTGTTGCTTTTAATCATATGTGCACATACATACATACTTGCATCATATAAAAGCCCAATTCACAATCTTGTGCATATCAGATTGAAAATTTATGCAATTGCTAAATTTCCTAACAATTCTGAATGACCTCTTTGGTTAAGTTTGCAACGTTTCTTGCAAAACACCACGAAATTCACAGCTGATTTAAAAATATAATTATTTTTAAGTTTTCTAAATAAAAACATGTCTAAGAAAAGCATCAAAGAACACTTTAAAGAACACTGACTATCAGCTGTCGGTTTCCAATCAAGGGTTGCATAATTAGAGTAAATATATGCTATTGGTTTCAAGTGTTGTATATTAATACAAGAGTTGCAAATGTATTACTGTATGTTTTGTTGGTATAGAACAGGGATGGGCAACCTCTTTGTAATGCGGGCCAAGATTGAAAACAACCAAACTTAAGCGGGCCATTAACATTAGTTTTGTAGGTAAATGAAAATTATTAATTTAGTTTCAAAAGAAATTTGTTTTTCGTGATATTTTCTATTATCCCTATTAATTATTTAAAGCACGCCTTGATGGCCATTTCGCTTCCACTTACTTAGAAAAGAGCGCAAAAACACATTTTTTTTGTTTTAAATTAAGGAATATAATTCAAAATTCCCGTTGTTTAATTTAATTTATAAAAGAAAAATATATGAAAAAAATTATATGTTAATAAACAAAATACTTCCCTTCAAATTACGATGATGCCACTTTTTTATTATTTTGTTCCCACGGAATTCATAATTTCTCGAGAAAAATTTTTTCCGTGGGAAATTCCCTGAGATTATTCATGATTAGGCTGATTATTTCATTGCGGAAATATGTGCGCATCTAATTTTTGTAGAATTCAACTTTTAATAACTCCATTAATATCCTTTTAAATTCTTTTTTTCTTGCAGTTCTATTAATTCTAACTTAAAATTTTGGGTAAATTCAGTCACATCTGTTAATAAAAATGGAATTGAAAACACATCATGTTGTCGCAAACATGTTGCCATTTATTCTGAAACTTTAGCATTTTAGGCTTAATTTTTTTGCTATAAAGTAGTGGTAATTGTCGAAATTTGTTGAAATTAGATCACATTAGGATTTGTCGGTACCATTTTACACACTCAAGTTGAAGACGTTTCATGCTTTTATCATATATTTAGGATACAGTATTGTAGAGATACAAAAATTTGACGTGAAAATTTGACTAAAATAATTTTACTGGTAAAGACTTATTTGCTTTCAAAACTTCAAACCAAATATTAAATAATAAAAGGAAAACAAAGATTTGAAACTCATATGAATGATCGGACATAAAAGCCTTCGGCTCTTAATTTCAAACTTTTTATAATGAAGGATAAGCCAACTATCGACACAACAGTACTGGAAACTCAGACACTTTCATATTAATAAAATGTTATAAATATTTTTCTGTATATTGAACTAATACTTACTTTTGCTGTAAGAGAAAAATTTTGTTTTCTGTTTTTATTTTGAGTAACTTTTATATCAACTTTTTTTCTATCTAATGATTGCCTTTTTGCTTTGGTTGTTAAATTCAAGCCAATTGCTTAGAGTAGTGATTTGTTAGATAAAACACACTACTGTTATATCAATCACAGAAGTATTTCCGACTTTGAAAAAAATTAGGATTTAAACTCACAACTAATTTTCGAATCCAAAGCTCGTATAACGGCATCTTATATATGCAGTTGAGGTTATTCTGCAACAACTTTAATTTTAAAACTCTAATACTAGATAAAGTAGTAAATTTAATTCATAAATTTGTCAGTTTTCTAAAAAAATACTGTAATTTGATAATTTTGTTTAAACACAATTTAAATACAGTGAATGCAAAAGAAAAAAAAACACAAATATTGTTTAGCCTATTTCATGCACTGTATTAAAAAAATATTACGAACACATGCTTCCTTTACAAAAATATTTGAAGCTTGACCCTGAATGCTGTTAATGATATTTTCTTTAAAAAAATTGGTAAATCATTTAACATAATATTTAACTACCGTTTAATGCACAAATAAATGCGAGTACATCATACCCTTAAACTGCTTTTAAATATTTATATATGTTGTATGTTTTTGTATTTATTTATGTAATCGCATGTAAAAAAACATAATGAAGAATTTTAATGTTTTACTTAGCAAAGAATTTTCTATCTTTGCTATCCTTCTTAAATTTATTTCCTTTTACTAAAACTCTTAAGTGAGCACTTCCTTATTCTTATTTGCTACAAGCAATAACTTTAACATTAAAAAGATAAACTGTAACAATATGGATAATATCCCGAATGTATCATTCAATACCTGGATACAAACGGGAAGGCACAGAAAAATGTGTGAAAATAAAACAAATCAGGTCATAAACTTAATGACTTTTCAACTCTAAGACATCTAATTCCCTTTTTTGTGCAGTCGACTTGGTTTAACAACAGAACTCTTATGCAAAGTTAGTCGCTTGTACAGTGTAGAGAAAACCTAAAACCCTTTTATTTTTTAGTTTAATATTTACTTTTAGTACTTTGAAAACAATCAAATTTAACCCTTTATTGTACTCAAATGACGAGAAAATTCATTTACCTAAATGGTTTTAATATTAGGTGATTTGTTATTTTATGAAAAGATTGCAACAAAACTAAATCCATTTCTATGTTGTTATCCTTGTTATTTGTCAATACCCTTTTGCTAACTGACGTCTTGTTTTATTTGACAATATTTATTATAACTGTATCTTATATACCCTTCATCATCTATGCAAATCAAGTTTAGTGAAATAACTCTCATCGAAAAGGCAAATATTGGGGTGACAGAGTATTAAAAAATAAAAAAAATTTTACATAAAAACAACATCGGCTTTTAATGTGATAAGCGTTTTTAAAAAAGTTAAGTTTTCCTAAGATCTCTTCAAAGGCTTTCAAATGATACCCGTATTGATATTCTAAACAATTTGCAAATTTCAGAGCCCCGTAACTCAAAAAAGGCCGAGCGCCAATTTTTTCTATTGACTTTTTTTCTATCGCCCCATATATTTAATTTTTTGATTAGAGTTACGTTATTATTCCAAATGACATGAAAAAATAGAGGTAGGAGCGGTGTTTGCTGCCGGAAAGACATAGAACAAGCATGCTGATTTCCAATAGCACCTCTCTCGACACTATATCTGATCGATTAACATATTTATTATTATTTTTTTTTTTTTTTGGAAATAAGGGTATAAAAATGGTGTAAAAATGTATAGTAATTCATAAAATGAGATCGGCTAGACCGCTTGCTGAAAATTTGTTTGACAGTTGTTCGTATTTTGAAAGAGAACATTTGTTTGTACAGAATAAAATCGGAAAAGTCGGAAAATTGGAAAAAATCGATAATTTATTTTTTTATACGAAATTTTGTGTGAAATTATTCCTTAATGGCTTTCCAATGAAAAAATCAAAAGTTCTTGCTGTAAAACATGTAAAATGTGGAAAATTGGAAAAATTTAAAATTGATTTTTTTTATAAAATTTTATGAACAAATACTTATACTAATACTCATGCGTAGCAAGGAACGCCGGGATCTCAGTGAATTTTAAATTTTTAGAAAAAATGTATTTTTGTAACATTGTACAGTGCGTTACACCGAAATATAGTTAATTGATCTAAAAACTCTTTCTCAAAATCTAGTTCGTTATAAGAAACTACATTTACACTATATTAATAATTTCTTTAATATAAATCGCATACATGGGAGTAATTAAGTAGATGGGCTAACTAATTAACGATTATATTAGCATTGAATTATTTTCACTAATGGTAATGCTTTTTAGTGGAAAGGTTTCATTGATAATTTTTGTGAAATATATATGCTGTTTAATTTAATGAAAACAAAATTTGCTGTACTTATCACACAGTGTTAAAGATCAAATATTATTGATTATTGTAATATAATATATTATCACATACTATATAATTTTATAATACAATTGCCGTATTCACAAGCTCTGCTAAGGTGTAGGTAGTATTGCATACTACCTTTTTTTTACTTCTTTGTGAACAACCATTGTATCAGTGTGCCATTGCACATTGTACTTCATACGTCAAAAACTGAATAAAAAGAAGAAAAGTGCTATTCATCGTTTGTTATTTATAAGCCAAATGGGGGAGAAAACAGAAAAAAGTAAATTAATAAATCTTTTGTGTGAAAAATATAGTTTCGATATATTATTGGTTGAGTCAAGTAAGTTATATTACTGAAGAAAAAATTTGGAAGCTTAAAAGAACTTAAGTTTAAAATGATATCAGCACAAAATAAGAAAAGATGCAATGAGTGGATATTGGCTTGCTGCATTCTTCATAATTTTATTATTAAATATAATTTAGAACAAGGTGGCAGAGAACAAACCTTAAGATATGTTTCCAATATACCCACTCCTACTATATACAACAGAAATGACTTATTCCACTTTCTAATAAATCAGTCAAATCAATAAATTAAATAAATAAAACTAATAAAAATATCTTTTAATTCAATTTAATTTAATATAATTCACACATGAACACCAAAATAATAATTTATTTAAACATAAAACATTTAAACATAAAAAAACATAAAACAAAAATCACATTAAAAAATAAGGCACTATACAACGTTTGAAAAACATATGAAAAAAAGTACTAAGTGTTGTATCGCATGTTTGCATGAAAATTACCAACAACACAGCTAGCACCGTTGTATTTTGTTAGCACTTAGCACGTACTAGGGGGCTTGTGAATAGGGCAAATGTATTGCAAATATTGTTAAATGAATACGCGACAAATTTCCGATGTATAAATTAAATTCACCACATTGATTTTTATAGCTGAAATCACGACTTGATGGCTATTTCGCTTCTGCTTACTCTGCTCTTCAGGACAATTTTCATAATTTTTTAGATAAACTAAACATTTTTATCCAAACAAATTGACAATAGCCTACCATAAATTTTTCCTTTCTCATAAGGCTGGCTTTTTATGCAGTGAAGAGATAATAAAAACGACCTTTGAAAAATATATAGAAAAACCTTA
The DNA here is from genome assembly GCA_916610165.2 of Gymnosoma rotundatum. Lineage (NCBI taxonomy): Eukaryota > Metazoa > Arthropoda > Insecta > Diptera > Tachinidae > Gymnosoma > Gymnosoma rotundatum. The sequence goes on from OU744336.1 coordinate 88,396,655, forward strand.
CCAAGACCGTGTATTTAATATAAGGAAAAATGAAGTACAATAAAAAATTCTTTCTTATATGAGAAAATTGTTTGTTTTAAATAATAAGGTCAGAACACCTCCCAAACAGAGTCTTTAAGCAAAGCACTCACCTTAAAATTATAAAATCGTGAATTAAAATTTTCTGGAAGGTACAGGCATAAAAAATGCTTTATTAGAATTAAGTAAAACAGTTAAAGGTATTAAAGTGATATATCATTGCCTTTACTACGATTATGTATGTCACGAAAAGAGCTGGTAAAAAGGATTAATGATTGCTTTAAATTGCTCGTATATTAACAAAAATTTGAGAATTAATTTTATCAAAACCGAATAAAACTATAGACTTAAGTTAAATAAAAGCTCTACGCAAACAGTTGTACATGATAAAGAAGATACAGGTAGTGAAAACAGCAGCTAGAAGAGCAAAAGTGAAAAAAAGTCCTGTATTAGAATGGTTCGGACGCTTTCTTCAAACAGATGAAACAGACGGCGTTATCTGTCACAAGACAGATTCCTGAGTAACTATATATTGGCTGACTTTGGGCTAAGAAAACTTCTCATTATTAAGTACTTTAGCGGGTGAGTTGCTTGGTCTAGTCAAAATTGAATTCAATAAAACTTAAAAGAAAATTTTAAGAAATGTATAGTTTTTGAAACATATCCTTGTTATCACTACATGAAGAATAGAATGCATTGTATTTTAATTATAAATTTTAATTTTATTCTTTTAAACTCTCAGAAACATAATACTGAATTAATACACGTGATTTTTGTATAAACGAAATTAAACTTATGATATTTAGCAATAGACACAAGAGTAAAAGTTAGTTGCTTAAAAACGAGAGTCTATGGCTTGATTGGTTGCTGTTTGCTAATATAAAGGTTAAGTCGTAATTAGCTGTGTCCACTAAATGCCCAATCACCCAACTAACTAATGAAATAACCATTCATATATTCATTTACCCAGTCCTTCAAGCAACATTCTTTTTTTGACCCAACCGAAATGGCTATTACTGCATGATAATAAAATTAATTTTTATTATTTGTTGTTATCTTGATTGTGGAAGGAGTATTGCCCTTATCAAACAGTACTGCCAACATTATTTCATACTTTTTGTGATTTTAAATTCGGTTGAAACTTTTTGGCTTGTTCTTAATTTTTTTTTTTGGATTTGTAAATATTATATCAAAAAATAAAAATAAGAATTTATCGAAATATGCTTTTTTTAAATTTGTAAAAAAAAGAGCGTAATATATTTGTAAATAACACTTATGAAAAAAGTTTTTTATCTTTAAAAGTTGTTAATACGATATTTAGCTTTACTTAAAGTAAAAATTTTGAATCGATAAAACCGTTTGATAAAAAGTTATTAGCATTTTAAAATATAAAAATCACGGCACCACGTTTACCAAATTCCAATTAAAGCCATTCTCTTTTTTACAGTTTTTTTTTTTAATCCATCACACACTATATTTTATAATTATTTGATAACTATTAACCAGTTAATTTTTCAGTCATGAAATCCGTACAGGTTGTTAATACATTTCCTATTCTAAATCATCATAATGAGCAACACACTCTTCGTCACAATTATTTAAGTCCATCATCTTTATGTCCTATTTATTTGCAGATAAAGTATGGGACAAGTAACACAAACAGTTCTCATTTTATTTATTTCTTTTTTTAATAAAGTAGCCAGTCAGACGATGATTTGTTAATTTGGTCTCTATGGTTGAAAGTGTTAATTACATTTTACAAGGTGTTAAATCATTAAATGTTTATGATCTTTTTATTTCCAGCTTTTGTTGGCTGGTTTATTTTTGGTTAAAGTAGATCATATGAAGTCTTGTTCATTTGGTTAAATTTATTACTTTTTTATTTTTAAAAATAATAAAAAACAAAAAACGCTTTACAAACACTCAAATGTTTTACAAAGTACTGTCAACTAAATTAAATATCAATAAATTGTGTACTTATTGAACAAATGTTGCAGTTAAGAGATTATTAAATTTATTTTATTTCCTTAAAATTGTTTGTTATTAACGAGGCACTTCTAACAACTTTTCGTTAGATAAATACAACGGACAACTTATTTACGCTAACTGAATGAACAAAGTTTTATAATGTTACTAACATGAATTGCTAGTCACTAACAGAATTACTAAGCCTTAAAATCACAAATGGGGTCTGTAGCACTTTTACCGGCAAAAATTGCATTTACATTTTTTTGATATATTCCTTTCTTTTTTTGACTGTTGAAAATGCTATTACGAGGGCTGCTCTATATATTTCTGGCCTAATAGTGAAAATGCGAATATTTATATGGTTTTATTGTTTTTGAAAGTATTCTCCAGCATGATTTATACACTTTTGCATGCGGTCAAACCAGTTGTCGAAGAACTTTTCCCACTCCGATTGAGACACCTCTAAAACATGGTTTTTGAACACTTCAACACCTTCTTCTGGCGACGAAAATCGTTGACCGCGCATTTTTTTCTTGATGTGCGGAAACAAGAAGAAGTCATTAGGTGCCAAGTCAGGGCTGTACGGCGGACGACCCATTAATTCGACGTTTTGGCCGGTCAAAAATGCTCTGGGTTGAGCCGATGTGTGATAGCTCGCATTGTCATTCAGGCAAAGAAATTGTATTGTACCACTCAGAAGTGACCGTCTTACGTTGCTCAAGCGGAACAGTCGCCACATGACCAGTTTTGCCGAAAAAACAGGCGACGATTTGCTTCGAAGTGCTTCTTCCACGAACAACTTTCGTTGGATTTTTCTCGTCTTTGAAGACCCACACGGTCGATTGTTGTTTCGTTTCGGGTTCATACGCATAGATCCATGATTCGTCACCTGTGACGATTTTACAAACGTCTTTTGAAGCACCGCAATCATATTTTTGCAACATTTCGTTGCACCAATCGACACGAGCCTTTTTTTGAGCGACTTTCAAATTGTGCGGGATCCAACGAGAATAATCCTTTTTTACGGCCAGGTGTTCATGCAGTATCGAATGTATGCTGGTGGAAGAAATGTCCAAGGATGTCTATTATGAGTTCACGCAAGGCATCAATATTCTCTGAAACAACAGCCGTTTTTGGACGACCTTCACGGAATTCGTTTTTGAGCGAGCTTCGGCCACGATTAAATTCATTATACCAATTTTTCACAGTGCTATAGGATGGTGCTTCATCGCCATACAAAGATTTAAGTTCATCAATGCACTCTTGTCGTGATAATTCACGTCAAAAGTTGTGAAAAATGATGGCACGAAAATGTTCACGAGTTAATTCCATTTTTTTCTATATTAATTTTTTCAAGTCACTGTAAACAACACAAATAATGGTCGTACGTCAAAACGTTTTGAGTACGATTATGCTTAAAAATGCCAAACTTTCCAATGGAAATGTCAGATTGCACTTGGCAGCACTCAGTGTTGCCAGGCCAGAAATAAATATAGCAGCCCTCGTATCAAACTTTTGTACCTGTAGATTGACTCTTCTTAATTATTAGGTCTGTTCAGTAAATTTACCAGCAAAAATTAACAACGAGATAGTAAAACAGAAATTTTCAAAAAATTGTCCCAAATGTAAAAAAGTAAATGAACGCTTTACGAGCATAAATTAGTAAAGAAAAGTGTTGTGGCTGTACCGTATGGCCATTTAATAGTACCGTTTTTTAAGCAAATGTACTAGAGTCGAAAATATATTAAAAAATAGACCATTAAAAGCCAGCAAACTGATGTCAACCACAAGCAAAATTGAAAATAGTTCTTCAAGTAACCAAATGGCAAAAATATGCACATAAAATATTGTACATTTACTAGGTAATTTTTTAAAGCCTTTATATTTGATGTTTAAGCTGTTAGTTACAATAAACAAACTTATTTTGATTTATTGTACTATTCTTATTATCCTTAAAAAAACGAAAGCATTTGCAAGGCTAGAATACTCTAAATTAAAAAAAATAGGAAGCAAATAACTAATATCATTTATATATTTGCCAAATAATTGTGTTATATTCATTGTTTCATAAATTTCTTTTTTCGGGCATTTGTACTCAAAACTTAAAATTAAAAAAAAAAAAATAAGCTTGCAACAAATTTTTTCCAAAAGTTTTCGACCTTTTTTACCCTCTCCTTGCAAGTTTTTTGAGTACGTTAGCACGTTCTGATAACAATAAGCAACAATTAGAAAACATTTTAAGTTTCTGAACAGGTCTATTAAATTCATCATAGTAAGCTGATTTAGTTAATAAATAAAATAAGCTTTCTGTTTAGAAAAAAGCAATAACAATAAAACGATATTTGACAAGGTCGACTTGTGTTCTAAATTACATAGGGCGATAGAAAATTAAAAAATAAGAACAATAACTTTAAGAGAAAAAATTGGCGCTCGCCCTTTTTTCCGAGTTACAGGCCTCTGAAATTTTCAAATTTTTTAAAATATCAATATGGGTATCATTTAAAAGCTTTAAAATGAGATCTTTAAGGAAATACTAAAAACGTTTAAAAATGATTAAGAGCCAATGACATTTTTACATAAAATTATGTATACGTAGTACTTAATTTTTTTTAACCCTTTCACTCCAATTTTTGCTTTTTTGGCATAGCCGAATATATATACCACTCTTACTTGTTTTTTTTATTAATTATGGTTAATATTATTACTTAGTATTGGACTTACTGTATTGAAAAGCAAATTGACTTTATTGGTACACACTAACTACCATGTAATATTTCATGTTTGTGGGTATAATTTTGTCCCACGCCTTTATTAATGCTACCTTTAAAGCTGCAAGCGACGCACTTTTACTCGGAAGAATTCAGTGATTGTTCCATTTTATGTTTATTGTTGTGGATTAGTTATTCTTTAACAATCTTGGACAAATCTAATCCTGGGAAAATGTTAGAGTACCCAATCTATTTAATACCAGAGACCATAACTGATCCTCTCCAGTGTTTTGCTGTATTTATCATTCTCCAAACTATGAACAACCAGTAGTGTTTCCCCCTCAAATCTCCTAATCTATTTTTGGTTTTCAACTTCATTGAGCTGCACTTTTCATTGGGTTTTCTCGTACAGACTTGATTCTGTTAATCTACAGTAATAAAGAGAACGACAATTTTCCAACTTTGCTGTATTACTAACACCTATAAAATATTAGTTCGAAATTATTATTAGTTCCTTATAGAACAAGAATATTTTGAAGCAAAGCATAAAGAAATTTAAAGCGACAAGATATGTAGAAAACTTCAAGTTATTACTAATTGCATACATTTTGTAGTTAATTGTTAACAAAACCAAATAAAAAATTATTAAATTTAATAAAAATGTTTTAATTTCGATTATAAACAAAATATTCATGTTAAAAAATCAATTCCTTTCTTGATAAGAGAAATTTACTTTATATTGATACTGATTATGATTAACATGGGAAATTCATTATTGAAAAAACGAAACTGAGATCTGTAAAATAAATAAAAAAAAAAAACATAATCATACAAAGATGGTCGCCAGTAATGCGTTTAACAACAAATTTTTAAATAAATATTAGTACAACTTGTTAAATGAAAAATTCCCAAAAATGAAGGCATTTAAAGCAACTTTTAGCATCATCTAAAAAAACCAAATACAGCTCTGAACATTATCATTTGGTAAATGCATTTAATATATTGTACATTACTCTCCTTAAATGACTTTATTTTTTGTGAACCAAAAAATAAAAAACAAGTAGATTTCAAAGAAATAAAGCCGCAATTAAGAAGACATAAAAATTCATTTAAAACATAAAATGGTAACAGAAGAAAAAACAATAACAACAAAAAAAGTAAGATAGGTACATATACAAAATGAAGTCAGAGTCGGAAAAGATCACTCACTACTCACTTAGTCAACTCTTCATATGATGTCGACGATGATTATGATGAAACGTTTAATTCAACTGAAATTATTTACTTCTTTTAGTTCTTATTCTGTGTTCTGGTAAAACTGTTACTGTATTTTTGTTAGACATATGTATGTATACATACATACATTCATATGGTTGGACAGTAGACTAATATATAACTTAAGCTTCCTTCTTTATTTTTCTTTCAAAATCTTCTCAAATAACTTAACAAAGAATCAGAAAATACATTAAAGTCATTGAACTCTTGAAAAGTAGCAAACAAGTAAACTTACATCATGGTAAAATAAAATTCTTTTAAATAAAAAATTAAATTTATTTATCTGTGAATTAAAAAATATAGGAGATAGAACGAACTTAATTTATTCTGTATTTTCTATATATATAAAAAAAAACAAAAAAAAAGATTTCATTGTTAAGAATAATAGTAAACAAAAAAAAATTAACTTTCTATATTGTCCGAATGAATTATTTTATATTGGGAATTTTAAGAAATTCAAAATTAACAGTTCAATAGAGTTGTGCAGTAATGAACAACCTGCTAATTTTGTTTAATCGTGTTTGATATCTATGCAGCATTCACCTGCAAATTAAACCCTCTTGACATTGTGATGTTTTTTGTTTCTTGGTTTTTCAAATTTTTTATTTGTTTTCATTCCGATTAGTCAAAAGTTGGTGAAAGTAGAAAAATTCGTACTTTTAAAAAATTAGTTATTGAAAGAAATAAACGATATTTATTGTTAGCTCGCAGTATTGATTATCTTTCTTTGTGAGGGATTTTTTTTATTAAAATTAAGGCTCAATAGTTTTAAAATGCCTTTTAATTTCATTAAAATTAGTACCTCTAATAATGTTTTGCAAAGATAAATATTTTTAAATAACCAAATATTTATTACTTGAAATTCCTATTATAAAATTCCTATTATAAAATACGTGTTTATTTCAGAGAACCAATTATTTAATTTTATAATCAAAACCTAATACGCGTTAGTTTCTGTTGCACCACCTTTGAGACCTAATGAAGTAGCTAGAGCTTCACTGAATTACTATATTCTTGGGACTATTAATGTCCCATTTTTGTCCATTGTAAATTCTATAATGTTAACTTTATTCCTAAAACAAAAAACTGCCATCTGAAAATAAAGCCCTCTTGCATGATAATGGAGGTCTGCCTAAAAAATTTGTGAGTGATTATTATTACTCTTCTTATGTTTTTCGCCTAAAATATTTTATTGCGGCTGGTCGAGCGGAACTTCTCCTATGATGAATAATAATAATTTTATCTTCCATAGTTTTCTTTTAAGACTTCAAAAATTAAAAATTTATAAAAAAAAATTCAGAATTATCGAATGAAAAGGCAACATTAGTCCTTTATTTTACGAAAACAAGAAAATTAAAAACTGTATTAAATGGTATACTTTTAGCTGAAGGTTTTTTCTAGCGAATTCTCTTAGATCACTTAAAATTTTATTGTTTTATATTAAAACTTTCATAAATATCGAGTGAACAATCCCATTGTTACGAACTGCCTACACTACGAGTTTAGGTCACGGTTGTTCTGTGAGAGCTGAAAGCGGTAATTTTTAGTGTTTGATTGAATATTCCAATGAAAACTCATTATTTTTAATAATAATTGTATTTAATTTAATTGTATTTCAAGTGCGCTAATGATAAAAATTACATATTTAAAAAATTTAACCAAAATTCATATTTGGTGCGAAATCTACGTTGATTGCTCAACTCCAGTTATCAAAGAAATTTAACCCTCAGTGTACATTTAAAAACTTCATTGACCAAACAAGGAATATTGACAAAACAAAAGAGTTGGCCAAAACTCAAAATATTATCACGTCTGGTTATACATTTTTTGTTCAGATTTCGTTTTCCCCAGTTCTTTAGTTAATGATATATCCTTCTAAAAATTATAATTTTAGTTATAATTGCTTATATAATTTACTTGTGCTTCGCTACCCGAATGAGAATAATCGTACCACGACCACTCAAAAAAAAACGCTCAACGAATCCACACGAAATTAGAACCTCTTCTAATTTCAGTGCGTTTTCTCTCAAGCCCTTAATTTTAATGTTTTTCTCTTTCAGCATGTTGCCATAGTTTTTTTGTTTTTTAAACAAAAAATCCTATTTATTAATATTTTTTGTGAACGACTAGAAAAAAAAGAAATAATACGTAAAAAGTCATTGAAAAACAACTATAATTTTAATAATTTACAATTTATTGCTTATATACATTGTACAAAGTTTGTTTAATATATGTCACCAAAAAAAAAAAAACTGGCAAACAAATAATAAAAAATTGACAATAAAACCCGCAATCACTGTGTTTTTTCTCTGAGATCCGGAATCCGGCGCCGCAACCTTGAGGTTGTGTTTTTACTTTATGATTGTATTTTTTTTTTTCTTTTTATGTTTAAATCCATTCCGCGCATTTTTCCTGTCCCCCACTTACCCCCACTTACCCCCCACTTACCCCTCATTTTCCACATTTTTAAATAAGTATACCCTTTTGGAACTTCTAAATAAATATCTATCTCTGTTTTAAATTTTTTTAATATTCGTAATTATTTTCAATTTTGAAAAATACAAATACTCATATTTACTTTTTTGTTAATAAATTGTTTATTTATAGCTTAAATAATATATTAATTTATAATATTGATAACTTGAAACGTATTTTAACCTCTTTTCTAATTTATATAATTAAAATATCGTTTTGTGGAAATAATATCATCATTTTGAAGTATTTTTTCACATTTTTATGTTGTGAATTTTCCAGGCAATGATGCGTACTATTTGTAAATTAACATTAAAAAGACGGCAAAAAAAGAAGACTATTATTGTAAATGAAAAGAAATTTTAAAGTTTTTCACTGAATCATTTGGAATAATTTTTGATGTTTATTTCCAATGTTTTGTAACAAAAAAAAAAAAAAAAATTAATAATAAAGTTTTAAATTTCTGATAGGCTTAAGGTACATTTAACCGACCGTAAATGTAGTAATGTAAATGTAGATGTGTCAGCTGATCATTTTATTTATACGAGGAACTATACAAATGCTTAGCCGACTGAAATGTCGCTTAGTCGTAACGCTTCAACCTGCTGAAAATAGAATTTCAATATGAGGTTACGTGACACATGTAGCCAGTGATGATAAATATTATCACAAACTGAATTGAAGTACAGCCTTCTTCTTAAACTTTTAAGATGTTAAATTTTATCACACACAATATTATTTTAAATAAATTATGGAGTTTGCTTTTCTAAATTAAATATTTTACACATTCAATGTATTGTAAAATTGTTATGCTGAGCATAACTTATGCAAATGTTATATATATTTTTTTTTATTTTAATACAACATCATTTTTAGTAACACTGAAAAATTTGCGTACTTCTTGCAAAAAAAACCGCAAAGTGGCCATCATTTGCTTGAACAGCTATGTTATTTATTGATAAACAGAAATATAAATAAAAAATTGATGATGAATCCAGAGAAGAAAAGGATGATTTTGAAGTAGATTTCTATAGAAATAAAATACCCAGGAAGGACAAATAATGTTGGTAAATTTCAAAAAATGAAATTAATTATTGCAGAAGAATTGTGCCAGAAGAGATGGTCATGCCACAGTTTTATTTATTATTATAATTTTTTTTTTTGCTTATGTCAAAAACACATGACACGCTTTTAGACATCCTATAAGCACAACTACATTTACATTTGCTGTACAGCTTTATTTACTTTACATTTACGATTTCAACTGTCGGTTAAATGAACCTGTATGGTTGATATCAACCTTGTTTTGTACAGAAAGTATTTTTTTTTTTCATTATTTTATTTGTATTTTTGTTTATTTTTCCCTTTTAACAGAATTGTATTTTTCTTGAATTTTGTATTTGTTATATTTTGTATTTGTAGTGCAGTGTTATTGAAATAGTTCAAATAAAAATTATATATAAATTAATAAGTAAATTCTTATGATCTGCAGTGACTAATGAAGGTGTTTAACATAAAAGTTTTAGGAAGATGATAGTTGCTTAAAAAAATTGTACAAAAGAGGTAGGAAAGAATTTCTTAAAGAAAAACAAATTGCTTTAATTTAATCGATAACTTTTGTCTATGAAGCAGCAACCAATTAAATATTAACCAATTTTTTTAACTCAAATTTTAACCATTTATTGCCCACCGTTAAAAATAAAGTCAATTCGGTTTTTGTTGTTGTTTTTTTTTAGCAATCCACGTTCAGACAACACTTGAATTTTAATTACGCAAAATTAGACATTACTTCTTTTTTCTCTTTCATTTTATTTACTCCATCACTATTTTAATAACTTGAAGGTCATTTATATCAATCATGCTAAGTATTAGTGTGACATTGAAAGTAGACATTTGCTTCTGTGATAAAATATCTTTAAGAAGTAATAAAATGATGCTATTGGTAATGCTACAATCATTATTTTTTCTGTAGCAGTTTATTTTATTGAATGACGTTGTGGTTTCCTCACACAGGCATAAATTCTTCTATACATTCTGTCTTAATTTACTGCTGTATACAATTTTTATTATTTGTTTTTTTTTTGCCAATTATTCTTAATGTTTTCTTTTTAATTTAAATAAATCTTTTTCATATATTCTTAACCTATAGCAGTGAAAATTGTTAAAAGTTTTATTAAAATACGAAATAAAAATTTAAATATCTTTTGAATTTGCTTCTTTTACCACTGTTAATATTCTGATTTAAACAAATTTCGATGATTTTTTTTAAGAGTCATGAGTTTAATGACGTCCTTTTATTAAGTATATGTTTTTTTTGTGAGCTTAAGCAAAAGTTTCCCAAAAAATACAAATTTAATTGAAAACAAAACTATTTACTAACGCTAGAATATTTAATGACTTCGCAAAAGGTTCCAACTTTCCTTTAATAGTTTTTCAATGTTTGGTGCTACAAAAAGTAGAGAAATTTTTTATATTTGCAAAGTTTAAGCTTACTCAGTAATAATTACATAAAAAACCCGCAAAACAAAGTCTTAGTCATTAAGTAATTAATCATCCTTATGAGAGTCTCGTCTTAGCATTTTTGAAATTGAGGAGTTGGCAATCAGAGTAGTACAGTTCGACTATATTTTGTCCAGTTTTACTTACTCTATGCAATCTATCTACTCGTAATCAGGTTAAAATCAAAATATATATTTTTTTTTAACTGCTCACCCCACTCTATTGTTACATTCTTAATAAACCTTCTTAATGCTAAGTAAGCATAACTAACTGGAAATTACATTTTACGAAAACTAATACTTACAAGCAGTTTCGAAATGAGTGTGCGTATTAAGTAGCTGGTTTTTTTAACATTAGGTGAACTGACAAAAAAAAGTAACTTATCAAACTAGATTGAATAAAGCAAAACGAAAATAATAAATAAAAAATAAAATCTTGTTATTGCCAGCACCATCTGACTAAATAAACTTTACATTTAAATACTCCTATAAAAAAATGGATACACACAAACTTATACATATATTCATACATACGTTATATATGGTTTTTTTTGTAAACGAAAAATGTATACAAAAACAGAGGAGAAAGCTCGCAATAACAACAGAGAAACAACATTAACATTAAGCAAACTGGCAACGACCCAACTGGGATCGATATATTTAATACTGAGGCACAAAACGTTGTATGATGATGTGGAATCAAAAAAATAAAAAAGAAAACAGAACAACTTCAACGAAATTTTCATTTAACGCCAGAATAAAATCAGATTTAAAAAAACAGAAAAACAAAAAACAGAACAAACAAAATACATTTATTTTACATTGGAGTTGATTCTTTGTTATACATATTTTTAGTTGTGATCAGAATGGTATTCCAACCAAGTGTTGTATGTCTCGTTTATAAGGGCAACAACACAAATGGTTTATCGTTGTTATGCAGACTTTACAACAACAACGACACAAGACAAATAGCATACACATGAAGACATATATACAAATTTGGATACATTGAGAACGACTCACAGGCATAGTAGAAGCAGACGAACATGGTGAATTGAAGACCTTCCGCTTCCATTATTATGTATTAAAAGGCTGACACAAAGACACACACAAATACAGAGTCAATCATACATATTTGGCTTTACCTTAAATTGAATCTAAAAATGCTTGTTGGGGGTGATTTCTTGAATACAAAAAAACTGTTTGTAAAAACAAAATAAAACACATTTTCATCTATTCCAGCCATTCATCCATACATTAATGCTGTAGTCAGTTTATTTTTCATTATTTTTTTCTTTTTTTGTATCTTCCCATAACTATAAACGAAAACAATAATGGTTGACTGAATGCCAACAACAAAAAGAGGGTGTTTTTTTAAGGACCCACAATTGTCTGTATGTAAACTTAAAGTATTAATTTTGGGTGCAGATTTAGATGCTAAAGAAAACAAAGTTGAAATTCTCGTCCAGTGAGTATGGCATTTAGCTGATTTGAAATGAGCGCCCTTTGCTTTTTAGAGCGCAGGTGCCAAAAAGACTATTTTTATTAAAAACACAAATCCATTTAACCTTTTTTCATAGCTGTTTTATCTATGTAGTCTAGTGCCTAAAACGCTTTGTTTCTATTTAGTAATTCTTTAGTAATTTTAGCTATGAAAATATTGCAAACATAATGAAGCCCTTACTTTGAAGACAATCAACATAATACCTTTGAATGGCAGATGAGTTTATACTCGCTATTTAATTAAGGTGTCGCTTTTAAAATTTTACTTAGTTTTCTACTTTCACGAGCACTTGCTTATGAAAAAACTACCGAAACGTTACAAACACTAAATGGTGTGACTGATTCATATTATTTGCTGTTACATAATTTCCAATGAAAGCAAGAACAATTAAAATGCTTAGCAAGTTTAGAGCACAGGTACATCGACTGTTTCGCAAATGGAAAAGTTCTCAGAATATTATGTTAAACCTTTGTTATTGAAAGGACTGCGTTCTGAAATTGTTCTGGGGCACACATTTGAAGGAGATTTAAATTTCGACTTCTTGTCACATTCCCTATTTGTTTGCTTTAAACTCTGTAAACTTTAAATAAAACTTATTTTAGGATTATTTCAAAATCCGCTTACTCAAGCGAATGAAAGGAAGTCCCACATCAGAAATATATAATAACTGTTTTTCTACAGTTTCTATCATTTATTTTCTTAAATGTTTAATAATAAATTAAGATGAAAATTTTTAACTTAAGCAGAAATTGAGAATAGACTAACAATAAAAAACTTATTTTAACAATTCCACTGAATAAATTTTTTTTCTTTTTTTTCACAAACGCTTTTTCATTTCATATAACTTTTTCCACGTATGAATTCTGTTATAATTCTGCTTTATTAAAATTTAGTCCAAAAACACTTTGAACTGTAGTGTGGATTTTTTATTTTCTTCTGTTGAATTTGTTGAAGCCTTGCTCCTCTCAACTTCTATGTTTGAGTTTTTGATATTCTTTTTATTCTTATTTTCGTGACAACATCATCTGCAATTGATATTCTTCCCCCGACTACCGAATGCCTAAAGTAAGCTCACGAATAAATGAATAATAATGAAATTTATACTCATTTAACTGATGGTCTTGTTTAGAAACACAACTTCATCTATAAAAATATTGCCTAAACTAATGTTAAAGAAATAAATAAATTTATGCCAAAGTATTTGTTCTTTTTTTTTCATTCAACGCTTTGAAATCTTATAAAAAATAAGGGAAAATTATGTCTCTCAAAGAAATGAATGAAATCAACCCCTATTCAAACTTCAGAAAGAAAATTTATTTCCGAAATGCCATATTAGCAAAAAAAAAAAAAAAAACAAAAGCGTGAGGGTAATGGTTTCACTTGTTTTATTTTATCTTTACTTTCGCGGTTCAGATACTGAAATATTTATATAAAAAACCACACACACAAAAGCTCCCTTGAACGAAATGCTTTGTTTTGCCTTGTGTTGGGGATTTAAAGCTTTGTGAATTTTGAATATTTTATATTCACACTTCATTCCATCTGGCTTGAAAATGAGAAAAACGTATGCAAGTGTGTTTTAACTAAAACCCAGTCTTTCCTTTAAACAGTTTTTATGTGCTTTTTTCTGTTTTTTACTTTTAATACTTTGTTATTTTAGCAAGACTTTGTTATTTCATTTTGAAGGGAATTATTTTGATTTTTCGTGGTTTATTGTATTTTAAAAATGAATGGTTTTTATCTAAAATTGAACAACTTTTTATTTTCTAATGGAAGTAGAAAATAAAAATAATTTAATTATTAAAAATAAGTATACTTATAAATATAAAAAGGAAATATATATATATATATATATATATATATATATATATATATATATATATAAGTATATATATATATATATAAATATATATATGTATAAGTAAAATATAACTCCTTCTTTTTTGGTACCTACAATGCTTGATAATCGAACATTTAGTTATCGTACCAGTCCAAGCCTTCTTTGCACAAACTGTTATTCCATCGTCCTTAACTATAATTTAATTTTTTTTTAATCTTAGTGGGAATTCAAGATACATTTTTATACGTTACGCTCTAAGCACATTAATTGCTTAATTTATTTAAGAGGAAAAAATAACCCTCCTGCATTTTATTTTCAATATGGCTTCATTCTTAAAAAAGAACTTAAAAAATATTTATTAAAAAAAGGAAAAGGTGTTGCCGCCATTTAGAATTGGATTATTGAACGCACAAAAAGCAAACTTAAGGCACGAAAGATAAGCCCTACAACAGCATTTCAAAGGAATTTTTTTTTATCGATGATCACCAAACAAAAATACGACACAAATTACAACAGACCTTTTTCTTTCTTTTTAGAATCCATTTTTTATAAAAATGTTTATGTCTGTCTGCCCAAATGCATAAAAAACAGGTAATTTTAAGCTGAAAGAATTACTACAATGATCAGAATGCAATACAGTGAACGGAATTTGTTTAACTGCACCTGGTTACATCAGAAATTGAACAAAGAAAAAAATGACTTCGATACAATGAGACCAAATAATAAAAACTATTAGAAGTTATGACTTAAAATTCTAAATTTACTTAGATGCGCTGCTTTAAAATTTCTTCTCTTTAAAAAACAGAAAAATGTTTTGAGGTTTTGGTTTGATTTTTTTTTTTTTTATTTTAAATGAGATAAAAATATACAGCCGTATGCATAACAAAAACTTAGAATAAGTTTGGCATAAGTGAAGAAATTAATAAGGCTTCCAATGTGTTTTGCCGTGTTTGCAGATTGTTGCCGTGACCCATAACTATATTTTGTAACTATTTTTGTTGCCAAATTTTGTGGAGATCCTTGCAGCGACTCTGCTTAGTTTCGTCACGTATGATAGCCTCATGCTAAGTTTTTGTTATGCATACGGCCGATATTGCTCATGTAGCCTATTAAGCAACATGTTTAAAGTTGTATGATTGAAAACTGTAGACATAAACATATTTGTTTACTCGACATATAACGGATTTTGCCACTCCTAAGGAAATTTTATGTACTCTAACTAGCGCCATTTTTGTAAATTTCTTTATTCTTTTATTCTTGATTTATTCGTTTTGTTACCTAGACAAAGGCAGTAATTTAAGCATATTTCTAGATCTTTTTTTATTCCAAATTTATAACCATAAACAGAATCGAATCGGTTTCGGATATCGTTAAAAGTAATGAAAACACACAGTCTTTTACAACTTCTCGACAACCTATTGAGACTACTGTTATTTAAGGCCCTAAGCATATTGACCTTGGCTTTTACAATGACTGATTTACAAATTCTGAAAGAAGAATATTAAATAAACAAAATGCAACAGGTTGGAAGAAAATCTTTGCAGTGGTGCTAGCGATATCTGAGTTTATGTTAAAAAGTTACCACGGAACTAAATTCGTTAAAGATGACATGACAGTGATATGAATCTGGCCTTTACTTGAAAACTAAAAATTATGTTTTAACAGCAATTACACATTATGAAAGAAAAATACTAGGCGAACAAAATGTAGTAGGTCATTACACAACCAGCTAGAAAACAAGAGTTAAATTTTACAACTTTTGTAATCTACAACCCAACAAATTTTGTTCACTGTACAATCGCTAATAAGTATTTGGTGACTCTGACCAAACAATCAACGATGATAAAATCGTGATTGTTCGATGACGTTATTAATTGAAATATAAATTAAAAATTTTATGACTTTTTGTCTTTTACAAACAACAAATTACGTGTGATGCCTTTGAATTATTTATTCCTGGGTACCTGCTCGTTCCTTGCTTTTTATGTTTTAATTTTTGGATTTTTGACCAGATACAGCGTGCTAAGAATTGAGGTGAATATTTTATAACCATTTCTTTAAGTAGAAGACGTTCTTTATATTTTAGCATATCAAACAATTAAATTGGATAATACTAATGATATTTTCCATGAAATTGTCTCCAGCTTAGTTTTTACATATGAACGTATGTAAGTATGTACGTATTACACTCTTTTATCTTTTCAAAACATGAAAAAACTAGTATCTGAATATCCTATTCACAATAAGCAATTAAAGATAAAAAAAATTTTTAAATATGATAAGAGTCTTAGGGTTACAAAACAAACCCCTTTTACCATAATATATACAATTTTATTTGCGTTCAACAAATCAACGACGTTATACTCGGGCAGTCAGATACTTGGACGGACGTAGCCAAAAGAGTTTGTCACCATGAAATGTGAAGCAGTGAGTTAGAGAAAAAAGAACAAACCGCATTCAACAACAAATTCATAATTAATTTTAATGAAGTTTTGTTAAGAAATAAAAAATATAAATCGTAGTCGTACGTGTTTTTTTCACTTGACTCAAACTGAATTTCGATTAAGGCATCGAAAAATTTCTTACCTGTATTTTTCTTTAAATCTTGATTTTTAAATAACGTTAAAAATTAATTACAACGACTTTTCTAAAATAAAATAAGCATTCGCAACACGAAAAATTTTATATTAAAGTCATAAAATGTAAAACGTCTTATATTACGCCCTTGATAAAGTCGACAAATAATCGACGAAACGTCGAGAAAAATAGTAATTAAATTGGATTTTTAATTACTTTCCAATTGTAGGCCTAAATAGCTCAAGAATAGAATCTATAACTACAAATAAAATAATTGGCCAACTATAATCATCATAAAGTCTTACTTCTCTTTGCACAATAGTTTTTAAAATCTTTTTGTCAAGTGTTTTTTGTTTTTCAAAGCACCTTTGAGCCTTTGCTTTTTTTCGTCGCAAAAATACACTTCTTTTTTAAATCCTTCAATATAAGTAAATTACCAACTTTGAAAACATTTGAAGTTCTTGATAGTACAAAACCCCATTGAAATTAATAATTTTCCATAATTTTCCAAAAAGACATCAGTTGGAATAACTTCATTTGTTTCCATATCTAATAAAATTTAAAAAAATGTCCAGGCAGCGTCTTCTTGTTAAGCAATTGTTGGTTTTGCAATTTGATATCCATTGTTACGGTTCTCTTTGGGAAAAATATTGTCTGCTTTAGAATCTATTTAAGACCATAAATGATTAAAACGGTTAAAAAGACAAGTATATGGTGAGAACAAAAGGATTCCTTTTGCAAAAAATCTAAAAAAAATTGAAATTAAGTTACAGAAGCAAGTGAGCATCACTCACTAACACTCTTTTAACGGTTTCAAATGTTTTGAACTCAGAACTAAGGGTGATCAACGCCATGATCATGTTGTTGTTTTAAAGTAATAAAAATATAAAATTTTGTTTAAAATTTTTTTCTTACAGCACCTTTTTGTGTTTTGGGTTTTTGTAATAGAAAATGATCAACAGATAAAAATAAAAATAAAGAGAAACGTTGAAACGTTGTCGTAAAAGTCAGCACAACGTTATAAATTCCATATTCTTATTTGGGAACAAGAGATATAAATTATTTATAAAAGTACCGATGAACACAAGTTAAACACCTGATTTGATTATATCAAACATATTTAATATCGTGTAGAGTTATAAAAACAGCTGCCCGATGCAGCCTTAAAAAACAAGTTTTTGGTAAATATAAAAGGGATCAGAAGTAGTATATTTTATCAAGTCATTAGTCGCTGCAGTCGCAGCAAATTCAAGCAAATCAAATTGTTCTTGTTTTTAGTTTACGATCTTTATTTTTAGTCCCTTACAATGGCTTAATAATAAAGAAAATGTCTTTTCATCCATTGACGGCATTTTTAAATCTCTGTGTACATTTTAACTGCTCATTCCATTTCTAATCTTTGGCATTTTTTATTTGTTGATTCATGTAAAAGAAGGCCTTTATTTAAAAGTCACTGTAAAATCATTAGCTTTAACAATATATTTCATAACTCAGCTTATTAGCCCCACCTCCAATTCCAATTTAATAGACTTTTAATCATCTAAGTGGTAGACCTTCGTTTCAGCATCTTATTTCTTTTATTTTTGAGAATTCTTTCTATCAAATTTATTTTTGTTGTTATTTATTTACTTTTTTGGCGATTGATTTAATGTGTCGTTCATAGATTTTTATTGCGCCATTTTATTGCTTGTTTTAACTTCCGATTTACCACAATTGGCGAGTCTGCCCTCTTGAATAAGAACAAAAAAAAAATGGCAAATTCATAAAAAAGCACAAAAGTAAAGGAGTCAAAATTAGTTCAAGGTTCATGAGGGGGTGATTCTTAACTGACCGTATGTCGCAATAGCTGCAGCAACAGCGAAACGACGTTAAATTCTAAGTCATTTAATGTTTCTTATTCGAATTTTTTAACATAGCGTTTACATATACAAAAATACATTAACAGGGAAATCATGTACTCAGCACACTTTATTTTATTTATGACCACTTTTAATACTCCCACCCCCATTATGGCCATGTCAAATATAAGTATGTGTTTGTCTACATGTAAAAACAATTTGGAATTTAATGTTAATACAATGCTCCCATGGCGCTATTTTGCTATTGTTTTTGTTGTTATTTTTTACATATTTAAGAAGCAATATTTATATAAGTGTTCATGTTTTATGTCCTCCAAGAACCTACAAGTGAACAATCCTTAATTTCAAATATTTTAACTAGACATTCCTTAGAACATATTCCAAAGTTAACGGATTGTTGTAAGTATTTTAATACTACAAATTTCGCTCAAAAAAAGTTTAACTTAAAATAAGATTTGAAGTAAAAACCAGGGTTGGCAGCCAATTAAATAAGAGATTTTAAAAAGCAGCCAAAATAAATTGATCAATTAATTCCTTTCGAACACTGATCCAAGCAAGCTGTCATGGCACAAAGAATCTCTGTTAATCGTTTTGGTAATAAAATTTAAATTGTACAACGCGACTAAAGACAGATAACATTTCTTTTATATATTTACAACTAAGAATATACAAAAAAAGATTTCAGTTGACGGTACTTTCAATAATTGTCGCCATTATTACGGAATGAGGTTTACAATTGTCTCTCCATATCGAGAGTTGGAGGGAACGACAAAAACTATTGAGTAAAACTTATTATAGTGATAATCAAGAAGTTTGCCTTAATTGTCTCTTATTTGAACAACAATTCTGTTTACTTTACAGTTTGAACATTATTCTCATTACGATCAAGTTATGAGCAGGAAAACTTTTTGTTCGAAACATACTCAAAATTTTGTGTTTATAAATGAAAAATTTTATTTAAATAAATATTTTGTACATACCGTTATTTATTTTGTTGTTGAAGAATATAATTTAAATCAGCAAATGTCTGAAAAGAAATAAAATAGTATTAATAAGTACTTATTTCACAATGTTTAAGGTTTTAAGCTGTGGAAAATTTATTTGAATGAAATTAAATGAAATGTAGATGATTTAAAACGATTTGCTTCGAGCAATAGTTTTTATTCAATCTCAATTCTTATTTATATTTTAAGGTTTTCGACAGAATCCACTGCTCATATAGTTCGAAAAGTATCGAAATAGCCATGTGAATATGCTTTCCCCGCAGTAAGAAATTTAATTTTTTAGTTTTTAAAGAATTAATATTTTACAAGATATTTATATTTGAAAGAATTAAGTGCAATTAACGTAGATTACTTATATATATATTATAAGGCATTTGTTTGAAAATCATAAGATATGGATCAAAAAATAAAGAAATCCTTATATGGCATTAGTAATTCTTAAATATATTGCGTTGCTCTAGCGTCACATGGTAATTTTATAAGCAAAAATTTTTAAAACCCAATTTTCATACCTTAGATCCATTGTTTTAGAATTTAAAGAATAGCGGTAAGAAGATAACAATTGCGCTCTACTGTGTGAACTGAAGCGGGCTTAGGACATATCATATGCTGTGTCCGTCCAAAACTTCTCTACATTGAAAACTCGAAGCAACTAAACCGGATTAAGACAGATTAAAGAGCAAAAAGCCTTTGCATTTTAAAAATTATGCTTTCTTAATTATGCCAATAGAAAACCTTATAATACAATTTGTAATCAGAAAAGAAGCAACTCGTTCCGATTCTAAAGTCAGACCACGACAGCTACAATAGGGAACTATTGTAGGGCAGTCTGAGTGTGGTAATATGTTCACCATACTTTTGTGTAACTATTGAACGGAATGTTATGTTTGTGGCTTAGCCACTTAGCATAACAATCCATATCCAGACAATTAAATTTAACAGCCACTTGATTAAGGATTTAATGCAGAATTGCATTCAAAATCTTTGGAGAACAAACCTTAGTACAATCTCAAGCAGGACTTTAAGTTTTAAATAGTTGGTTCTCCACATGTAGGGGTAGCATAGGTAATTTTGTATATTAGGGCTTAAGCTCTCGACAAGAATACTTAAGGGGCAATTAGACCTTTTAACGCAGGATAGACTTGAATAATTACTGGCCAAGATCTTTTTTAGCCCCACTGATGTATGTAATAAAATTGTCAATTAGTTCACAAAAAATCTCCATGAAATTCTTGCATAGCATTTTTATACGATTCAAGTTTGTTACAATAGAATGGTCAGGTTTTGGCACTGTATCTGGTGCTGTAGG
Source organism: Gymnosoma rotundatum (assembly GCA_916610165.2). Taxonomy (NCBI): domain Eukaryota; kingdom Metazoa; phylum Arthropoda; class Insecta; order Diptera; family Tachinidae; genus Gymnosoma; species Gymnosoma rotundatum. The sequence goes on from OU744336.1 coordinate 88,417,687, forward strand.
AATTAAGCTTCACAACCGAGGGCAAATCTTTTCAGTTTTTTTACAGATACTGATTATCACGTTTTAAGTAAAATTAAATTAAAACTTTAGTTAAAAAGTGCATTTAATAACATCATTCTTTTGGACTTCGATCCAGAAATTAAAATGACAGAAGGCAGCTGATTTCGCAACTCTGATCTATAGGGTCGAATTTGTAAAAAATCAAATTTTACAATTGTGTGATTTATTTAGAATTGTATGAATACAGTTCTCGTAACTATTTTAAATAATAATTCAAACTATCTTTCCATATTCCATTTCATTTTATTCGAAAATAACGCATATTTACCCGAAACGTTTTTTTTAATGGCTTAAGTAATTCGATCTATTATCTATCTATGCGCCTTCGGCCGGGCGCAATGATTTTTTTCTCCATGGTGTGACCAGAGCACAGTGGTGCGAAATACAAAAAACTGGAATAAAAGTCTGAAACTTCTAAACTACTCTTCCGATTTTCATGAAACAAACTGCGGTTTATAGAGGAGGTCATGAGATATTTGAATTTGGATACACCCTGTGCCAGTACAGGCTAGTATCACAGTGCGTCAAATTTGAAAAATAATTCACTGTTTATAACTTTATCAAAAGTGAACCGATTTCAAAACTTATCTATTTCAAGTAAGTTAAATAGATAGATAAAGAAAAAACGTGCGTGGAATTTGCATGGTATCTATTATACTTTTAGAGAAATTCGACTTTTAAATTTAAAATACATAATTTTTACCTCAGCATTTTTTAGTTTTTCACAAGATAGAATATTTTAAAACAGACACAAATTGATTAATATCTCAAAATATAGAAAAATGAATATTTTAAAAATATATTTAAATTTTTATTAAATTAGTATTTGAACTGTGGATTTTTATAAATGAATCGATATAAATTTTTTGGGTTTAGTTAATTTATTTTAACTTCTAAAAATGTTTTTAGAAAGAAAAACTATTTTACAGATGTATGCGTATGTTTTCCAAAGAAAACAAGAAAAATTAGACGCTAGCAGAATATAATGCTGTGGTTTCATGAATGGAAATTGTTACCATGTCACTGCAATCTTAAGATGTTTTAGTACATCATTTTAAAAATTAAGTAAGGATAAGAATTATTAAATGTTTTCCTTTTTTTATTTATCTGAGTCTATGGAAACAAATCCTTATTGATGAATGTACATATATATGGTTTTTTACAATTTAAAACGTTAAATTACATTACCAAAAATTACATTTAAATTCAGTATTTAAAAACAATATTATATTGCGTTTAATACAGCCCAATTATAAACAAAAATTCCGTGCGAGTTTTTTCACTTTTCCCTTTTCTGTCATTCGGCCTTATTACGGTTGTCGAAAACGACATTCTAGAATAGTCGTAGTCTCTGTAGATAGTTAGTTTTTTTGGTATTATGTAACATTTTCGACAAAAAAAATATTTTGTTATAGATCAAAACATAAAATTTTAATAAAAATTTCTTGCAGTAGCATTTTAGGCTAAAAATTAAAACTTTAAAATAACAATAAAAACAAAACGACTAGCTTTTAATTCAATTTGAAATCTTTTGTACTTCATTTGCAATTTTCTTAAAATTCAAATTTAGAAAGATGTGTTTTTAAATAAAAAAATTTTCCATTTATAAAAATAAAATGTGCAGGCAACAGTTTTAGTACGATTATACTGGTAGAATTGGGTGCTCTTACACTTGTATCTCTTTTTCTATACAAAATATCTTATTTTTATGAAAAAAATGTATTCTATATTGGAATCAAGGTTCTAAGGGACCTCCTTACAAAATTTTGTGCAAATCCATACAGTAGTTTTTACATGATGTGAACACAGACACAAAAAATTCCAAAAATAAGTGTTATCTATAAATAAGTACTATCTACATCAATATCAAAATGTTTTAAAAAATATTTCATGTACAGAAATGACTCCATTGCAGTTTTATTATATGTATAGGTTAAGAAAAAACTTGATATTTGTAAAATTAAAAAAAAAAACTTGAAGTTAGTGTAGAATAAAACGTACTCTGCCTTTCAGTTCTTTTAATTCAATTTTACGTTTTTTAATTCGATTTCATCGGACGTAAGTTTTAGATGATGTTTTCTGTGCTCTTCTTTTTTTAAGTTTCTTCCTTTGATATGTATCTTTTTCTATTAAATCTTTCAATATTTTTTAACGTCTTCATAACTTTAGTATACAGTTCTTCTGTTTGAATGCTTAATTTTGTTGCTAATTTTTTCACTCTTCTTTAGCTTCAATTGTATTGACATTGGAACTTAGGCCTTTAGCTAAGTCTGATGTTCTTCCATAAGCTCAACCAGCAGATTGAACTGCTTGCGATTGTTATTTTTATATTTAAAATGAGCAAGAAAGAGTTCGGCTATGCCAAATCTTATATACCCTTCACCATCTATGTAAATCTAGTTTCGTGAAGTTACTCCAATCAAAAAAGCAAATATTAGGGTGACAGAGATTTAAAAAAAAAGTGGTTCTCATTTATAATTTTACATAAAAATTACATCGGCTCTTAATGGGTTAAGCATTTTTAAAAAAAATTTGTATTTCCCTAAAGACCTCTTCAAAAGCTTTTAAATGATACCCATATTGATATTTAAAAAAAATTTTTAAATTTCAGAGTCACGTAACTCAGAAAATATGGGCGAGCGGCAATTTTTTTGTCTTATTTTTTAATTCGCTATCTCCTTATATATTTATTTTTTTGATTGGAGTTACTTTATTATTCAAAATGACATGAAATAATTAGATGTCGAAGGACATGGACCCATCATGCTGATTTCTAATAGTAGCTCTTTCGACTCTATATCTGATCGATTGACATTTATTTATTTTTTTGTTGTAAAAGCAAACTTGATTTCAACACCAAGACGGACGGACAGACGGACATCGCTCAATTGACTTCGCTATGCATAAGAAGTCAGAATATACATATATACTTTATGGGGTCAGAAATGGATATTGCAGAAATTACACCCAGAATGACAAACTTAAATATACCCTTTTTCCACTTTTTGTGGTGGTATAAAAACAGCATGCAAAAAATGAATTAAAATAAGCATAATGTAAAAATCAAAAGTAAGTATCTTTTGTTAGCGCTAGTTTTAAAAATATACGGAAAAAAATTGTTTGTCGTATAAATAAATTTCAGCGGCAATATTCGAACAAATTATCATTCGAATGCGACAAACGTAGTACCGATTTTTGTAATAGATTTGTTTTTCGAGTAGCATTTTTAACAATAACGACGTGCGTAGTACCATTTAAAAAAAAAACGTAGGATTTTCGACACGAGAACGACAACTGTAATAAGGCTGATTATAAATTTTTCCCCTTTTTGTTTGTCTGCGGAAAGTGAAAAAAATTTGGGGAAAAAAGTATGTATTATGAATTATAAAACAAAAAAAAAACATGTAAATGAACAAAAAAAAAAAAACTCCCTTCAAATTACGATGATGCCACTTGTTTAATCTTTTATTCCCACGGAATTCATAGTTGAAGGAAAAATTTTTTCCGTGGGAAAGAAATTTCGTGAGAATATTTATAATTGGGCTGATGATGTTTACATTTAAAGAAAAATCAATTAAACTATAAAGAATGTTCAACTCGCTACAAATTCTTCTAAAGGGGTCGTCATTGGCATAATTTTGGCGAACAAATTTAATGTGATTTGGTTTAAAATTTCTGGTTGGATTTACAGGAATGTTGAAGTATAAGTTTCCCATACAGAAATCCGAAAAAAACATCTCAAGTAATCAAATTAAATAAAAACGTAACATTAAGCATAGTTCTCCGGCTTCGTAGAGACGGTAGCCCAATTTCAGCAAGTCTGGTTTTATATAACGGTAAATTGAAAAAAATATTTTGGTACACATTTCGTAAGCAAAATAACAGAAATTGTTTTTGAATGGACTCAATTTTATTACTATTCACGATATATGTACATCGTTTGATAAAAGCAAGTACCCCACAGACTTTATTTGATATCATAGCAATATGTTGAATAAAGTTTAATTTAGCATCGAATAAAGCACCCAAATCTAGGATTGATAGCCCTCAAAAAAGAACGGATTGTATGTATCAATTCTTCTGGAAAATTGCATATGTTTGCTCTTGTTTAAATTTAACTCCATTAAGTTCATCGTGCACTGACAAAAAAAGCTGTCTAGATCCTGTTGAAGGAAATTGTGGTTGTCAAAGTTGTTGTAATTATGAAAAATTTTTACATCAGCGTATATTAGAACATTTGGAAATTTGATAGCAGTAGGTAAATCATTGATGAAAAGCGTAAATAAAATTGGACCAAGTTGGCTACCTTGAGGAACTCCCGATTTCACAATAATATATTTAGATATTGAAGATTTCAAACAGTTTTTGGTGAAACCAAAAAAATGAAGTTTCTTTTAATATAAAACATGGTTAACTTTGTCGAACGCTATACTAAAATCAGTGTAATGATATATATATATATATATATATATATATATATATATATATATCTACTAAGCCGATGTTTATTTACATCTAATAATTACTCCTAATTAGGTGAAAGAGAAATCTCTATTTAGTTTACAATTTCATTGTTATTTTTTTTAACAACAATAACTTATTAAGAAATTTTCATTAAGCCAAACAACACAATACCCACGATTCAACTGCTTATGACATCTTCATCAATATGAGTTGACATTTATGGATGTTAAATTTAATTTAATAATGCTATCAAACCAGATTTATTAAAATACACAAGCGATTGGAATAATTTATAAAAAACAACATTAAAAAACCAAAAATGTGTTCTGTAATCGATAACTGAATAAAACAAATAATTTGTGTGGTGTGCGTTAGCGTATGTGAGTTGTGTTACTTTCCAATGGAATTCTATGTCGACAATTTTCATTATTAATTTAGATTTTAAACTTATTTTTAAGTGGAATAATAATTTGTACAAAGTATCAATTTAAAAAAAAAATAATAGTAATCAGTATATTGCTATAAAATCTTACCACAGCAGAGAGCAAATAATTTTTTTCATAATTTGTAAGTAATTTTATTGTGTATTAATTACCCATCTTCGATAGATTGATTTATAATGTCATTTTTTTATTTATTTGTAGCAATATTTTATTCACTTCTTTTTTTTTCCTTTCTCTTTATTTATTTAAAATTCAATTAATTTTGTTTTAACAATTTATGAATGGTAATTTCATTATAAAACACCTTTTACATTGAAGCTGTTAAAGCGCGTTTTATTAGTTACTTTTTTTTATTTCAATGCGTTTAAATATAAGCAATATGATTTTATGTTCAAACAAAACAAATAATATATATAAAACAATAAAAAATAAAATGTATTTAAACAATGCGACGCGCGCATGCGATAACAACTCGAAAATTGTTAAATTGCTACTAACAAACAATAAATAAAAAAATTTAATTCAATATTGTTTTTTTTTACTTAAGACGAGCAAAAACTGAAAAAGAAAAATATACTAAAAAATACAAAAAACATATAGCCAACAAAAAAAGTATAAAATATAAAGTTAAAACAAAAAACGAATATAATAAAGACAGCAATATTTGGTTTTTCTAAAATGGAATGAAATGAAAAACAGCAGCACAAAAACAGAATCAGCTTTAGCAACACTCTACAATACAACAGTCGCGTAGAAACAGGAAAATACACAGGAAAAATTTGATAATTTTTTATTTTAAAAAAGATTTGATTGATGTTAACTTCAAGTTTATTTATTTTTTTTTTAAGTGGCCTCATAATTACTATGGTTTGAACACCTATTTTATTTTGTTTTGATTATCCACATAATTTTTGTTTTAGAAATATTAAAAACTTTTATTTTTTCTGTGTACCATTTTATATAGAGTATATATATATACTCAGGTTTGGATTACTTAAGTTGAAAATTATATCTACATGAATACATTTTAACACATAGACAAGACACGACGCAGCTAACGAAAATCGTGTTTAAAAAGCACAAACGACAACTACGTATGTATAAATTCCTATAGAAAATCACGAGGGCAGTCTGATCTTCTTATGCCTTATTTAGTTGAAAGAATTCCAACCTTCAAGACTTTACAACTATTTGAAAATGTTTTGATGTTAAAAGTGCTAATACCAGGTAATTTTTCAAAGCCATATCCAGTAGGTTTGAATGCGAAGCCATTAGATTAAGTTTGACTTCCTTAAAAATTTAACTATTTCTAACTAATAAGTGCTCGAACTGGATACTAAAAAACAAATAAAACGCCAGAATATATTTTAAGCCGAAATGATTAAGATGTTTCGAGGACGATTCTTTTTAAAAGTTATTCTAGATTATTATTTGGATTTTAGTTTTGGGTTGCTACAATTTTAAGGCTTTGCGTTGTAGAAACTTTCACCTTCCCCACGAATAAAAATACCCATTAAATCAGGTGGCGAAAGTGTAATGTCACAATGTGAATTGGATACCGTTTTGTAGAAATAAAAACAAGTTTTAAAAAAATTTATTTTTGCTTAATGCCCACCTCCAAAATTAATGCACTCTTGTGCTCGTTTGACATGTCGTTGCCAAAAAAATAATAACTCGTTAATTGTTTATGTGGTTCCATCGGTGTCCATACTAGAAATGCAATAGAATTCTGGTATTGCATGGTTCTTGTGATTTTGGATATAAAGAGAAAATGAACGCGAAATCCACACTGCGTTAAAACAATAGACCGAAAACTGCTCAAATTAGCAGTAGCATTTAAGCAACATTCTTCAGGTTAAAATTGCTCTATTGCTTGTATATTTCACCTTTTTGCAATATACTAAAATATGTTGTCTTAAATTGCCTCTTTCGTCTTCGAAACATCTTTCTTTAGCGTCAGCAGATTTCAAATTGCAGTAGTTCATTGTCAATAATAAATAGATATGATACATTTCGTTCTTGAAAGTTTTGATTTAATTTTCTTTAACAAAACAACTTGAAAAATCCTTAACACTGCATATTAAATAACAATTCGGATTGCACTCGTACATGTGCATTTTAATTGTTTTTCATAAACGATAAACAAAAACATCCCAAAGCAGAAAGTTGAAGCAGCCTCAGTTGAACATTATTATTGCTTATTGTCTGACATACTTCACCACAAAATTTGCTAGAGCATGAGCTAAAATTGAAAATTAACGATGGAAGACAAAAAATATAATTTATTTTGGTTCAAAAATGATTTTCGTGTTTCTTAAAAATCAGAAATATAAGAGTGTTCATCTATATTCAATGATCACGCAGTATTAAGTTAAAATTAAACATATAGTTTCAAAATATACGAATGTACACAAAGCAGCATGTATGTGTGTTTCTGTCGAGAGAACACAAGTTTTGTAATTATCTCTTTCCGACGTTACCTCGATATTTGTCCTATTTTATTTTTTAAACAAAAAAGAGTTTAAAAAACGTGGATTTTTCATCGGGATATAAACAAACTATACGAAAAAACGTTTACCTACTTAAGGCCGTCCATATCTTTGTTCTCGAATCATTTGTTCAGTACATCATTTGCCATCTTCTTTGTAACATAATACTAATTCTCAATTTTTAGGAACGATGAATATCAAATCCAGTCCATGAATTCAGGGTTTTTGTGATACCAATATATTAAAAGTTGATTCTGATTGTGAACGAAAATTAAAATTTGTTTAACAAAGGCTTATGATTTAGCAATAATTTAAAACCCAGTAGAATTTCCAAAAAATAAAATGTTTCAAAAAACAGTTGATGCTTTCTTGGAAAAATTCGTCATTTACATCTTTTTATTTTTATAACTTGGATAAATGGAAATAAAATTAATTTTATGACATTGCAAAACATTTACGCTGAAATGGTAAAAAGCTTAAACTTATGCCGGAATGATAACACATCATCTGCACTATGATTTTAGGTTCTCTAAATATCGGTCAGTATATATCCTCTTTCAAAAAGTTCGGAATCATATTCAACGGCCACAGTAAAATTGTGTGTGTTAGGTCGACGATTATAGGAACATGTTAATTAAAATAAGTGATTTCAACTTTTGCATAAAAACGTGTGTATACTTCCATCAATACGAGCATACAAAGTTCTCCGTTCATAAATTACTAGCGAAAAATAGGTGGAGCACAATTTCTTGGGGCTTGATAGAAATTATATACATTCGATGTCAACTTTAAAATGGAAAAATCAGTGAATGAAGAATATTAACACAACTACGTAACACACTATCTTCTGGATGATTTTTATTATGAAAGTAAGATTTGTAACGCTTCTTATATAATTTAAAAAATTTATGGAAATATATATAGAACTTAAAAAAAAGTCAATGCAGACGAGGTTGCGGATGCATATTTATGCGGTGGCGATTGCAAAAATATCCAAGCTGGGTTTACAGCTGCAAAGAGCCTCTTTTCCAATATATTTAAAGAATAATACGAATAGTAGTTTGATGCACAATTATGCTATAGTTTTGGATTTAAATAAAATTACATTCCCATAAACATCTTCTAAAACAACTGAAACTTTTTAGTATTTTTTTTTTTTTATTTTTTTATTATGGGGATCTGATTTTTTTTTGTCTTACTTTTTCGAGTCTATTGTTTAAAAACAGCTAACACTTACACGTGCAAGACCGACCTGTATGGCTTAAAATTAAATATGCACAAGTTTTAACTGATATTGTTGCGATTTTTAATAAGAACTGTAACGATTTACAATATGAATATAAATAAAAATTATCACTGAGCTAATAACGCTTTACTAATTGTATTAAAATTAGTTTTGATTCACTAAAGTTTTACAACACAAATTTGGTATTTAAATTTGTTTTTCGAACCCTTTAAATATATGTGACTTTTGTAGGCTTTGTAGCTTTTTTATGACAACTTTTTACAATAGAGCTCTTAATTTATTGATTTAATAAAATAGTTGCCAACAATAACAATTTGTCGGTTTTAATGAATTATGGAAGCGAATTTTTAAATATTTAAAATGTATTGAATACGAGTATTTCCGTTATATATATTTGTATAATTTTTTCTTTCTTAAAGAAGCATTTCTTGAAAAATTTTATTTTATTAAAATATTCATGAGAATAATATGTTTTAATTAACAAAAATCATTCGATATCGAGTTTTGAAAACTCTGGTATTCAAGGATTTTGGGAAAGACAAAATATTCAACACTAATGAGAACTTAGATTCTTAGAAAATTTTTAATTGGAATATATTTAAATTTCGAGCATTTGTTAGGAAACAAGACACAACATGAACTTATTTTCTATTAAATATTAGTGTATCTTTGACAAAAGTATATTAGTTCCCATTCAAGTGAAGGTTATTATGACTTCATACTGTTGTAGTACAAGGAAAATTATTTTAGCAAATCTAGTTAAAATTTAATATTTTCCATCAACAACGACGAAAGTTGTGAAAACATCAAATTCAAAAACATGATTGACAACAATGGGCCGACAAAGACAGAGGGAATGAGAAAAACAGATTTTTTATTAAACTTGCAAAATCGTAAAAAAAAGTGGCAAAACCACTGACTATTACTTTTATTAATGCTCATCATCGTAGTCGTGTTCATCGTCATTATCATCAGCAGCAAAATTATTTTATTTTAAACAGCATTTAGATTTCGTAGTAAAAGCATTTTTAACTTGTATTGTGTGCATGTTCACACATACATACAAGTAGTTGTTACCAAAGTTTTTTGCCCGCATCGCTTGTCCCTCTGACTAAATTCTACAGTCACTCACTAACGGCAATTTCTTGCTAAGCGGATTTTTTAACTGCACAGTTTTGAGCGCATTTTTTTCCGATTGCAAAACTTTTTAATTAAACGCGATATTTTATTTTTTGTTTTTTGAGTTTTCGGTTTAATTTATTTTGCCTGCATTACAAAAGTATTTTATTTTATATTAATAGTAAAGAAAATGAAGTTAAAATATAGTAAATCCAAATTGAATAAAACGTATCTTAATCTTAATTACGATAATTAAGGCAACTCAGGGTTGTTTATTAAAGATTTCTAGTAATCCTTCGCATTATAGTTTAACAGCGTTTCGCAAGTTGTAGCTATTTATCGCAATTGAATCCCCTCAATTCATACCAATGAATTGGTTTATGTCATGAACGAATATTTATCAATCTGCGGCGGCATCGAATTTGGATTGAATTCAAGCTGGGTGAATTCACATACAAAATGGTTAACATCACTTTCCACTTAAACAAATGTTTATTTATTTCTTTAAATATTGCGAATGTGTCCAATCTAATGTTACTGTTCTGAAGGGAAAAAACATCTGCTGTATTTTGTCTGTGAGTTTGCATTTAATTTTAAAAAAGTTTAAATTTTTAGACTTTCTCAAACAAAATACGTTTTTAAAAGATAATTGATCAAGGCCCTTCGCATGTTTTAAAGTAGTCTTAATCAGGCTGCTATTAGACGATCAACTCTTCAGAGACGGCAAAACTCTTCAAGAACTGAAAACAAAAGACTTGAACTAATTTAATGTTTTAGGGGTAATAATTGAAGGGGCTACTGAGAAATAAATACATAAAATTGTACCTTATCCGCGGTATTTCCGAACCTTGTTTTGTCTAGTTGTTAATGGTTTAATTGAAAAGGCACACGGATTTGTCCACCCTTAAAAAAAATAATATTTAAAATTAAACACTCCATCTTTTAACAATAAAAAGAACGACAAATTATAATTTTAAATCTTAGATATTTTAACAGTTTGTTGAATACTTAAATATTGAAATATTATTAGTATTGTAAATATAATAAAATAATAATATAATATCTTCTTTATAAAAGCTATACAATTAATAAAAGTTTCGTTAACAATTTTTTAATTAACTTTCACATAACCATATTTCCTTTTTATAGAGTAAAAAACATTCTAAAATAGTTTAATAAAAATTATTATTTTTTGATATGACGAAATTGTCGTTATGAAATAAATTTTTAAAAATCATTAAACACGATTAACACTGAAACGATTATTATTTTTATTTAAATATTAATTAGACTTACTTTTAGATTGGATCATAAACGATTAATTGATATAAAAATCTTAATGAAGAACCCGTTTATGTTTCTTTTAAACAAAACTTAACTACCGAAAACAATGAAAATACAATGGAAATATAAAAAAAAATTATCAAGTCAAATAATGGATTTAATGTTAATCGTATGTCGTAATTTGTATGACTTTTTCTTTTGTTCTGTCAGTCGTTTATTGTTTTTAGTTGTGTTTCATGCATACTCATAGATCATAAATAATGTTAAGCGCCACGGCTGAAAGAAAAACATGCACTCAGTCCATTATATATTTTTTCTGTACTTTTAAGCCACTAAAACTAACGACATTTGCCAAGGATGGATGGATGTCTATCTGTTTGTCCGTCTGCACGTTTGCAGAATTTTTTTATGTAAAACGAATGATGAAGTGCAATAAATTAATGTTACAAAATATTATGACGACGATGATGATGGTCGATCATTACGATGACGATAATAACAAGACAAACAAAATTTGTTTGCCGATTTTCTAGGCAACTAAATTAATATTTATGCCAAGTATTCTAAGCCAGGCAGTCGACCAGCGACTCATTCAACTCTATTGAGCAGTTGTTCATTTGCTTAAGTAAACATTTACATTTTACATGAATCATCATCTTCATGCATTACGGCCGTCTGTGACGGATGTATTTAACAATTCTTTTCATCAATATTGTGTTAACTCTTCACGCTTGTTTTTTTTTTTCTTCTTAGGCAAAAAAAAAGCTTAAAGTAAAGCTAACATGAAAAATTATGCAAAAAGTTTCTCAAACTAAATGACGAGTGCTACATGCAGCTTTTCTAGTTGTTGGCTATTGATTTTGAAACAGACACATTAAAACAGAAGGAAAAACTTGCACTGAGTTTTTAGAGAGTTTAAAGAAACAAATTTTAAATATAAAAAACCATAATTTTTTATTTGTTCTTTATAGTGCTAGCAAAATTAAAGGGATTACATTTTTCAGCAATTACCACGGTATAATGTTTATCGCTTTCTTTTTAGTTTTAAGCAATTTTATAATATTTAAATTTTAAAGTCCCAAATTTAATGGTTCATAATGACGAAAAAATATAAAAATGACCCGTTAACGAAAACTTTGTTTTACAGCATAGCAAAAAATAAAAATGTGTTAAAATCGTAACTTCAAATGCCGACTTTATGGTAATTTTTACTAACGGTTTTAGTTTTCTTAAATTAACAGAAGATAGAAGATTTCTTTGGATGAAATAGTTTTTTTTTAGGAATCAACCTTAATACTGGCATTAATTTTAAAAGCGGACAATAACTTTTTTTTTATTTTTTCTAAACTATTTCAATGAAGACGTGTTTTAAAAAACCAAATCCATTTGATAAAAATTTGATGTAAAAACTATTAAATCAAGATATTATATTTTAAGGGTTGCAAAGAGAAAGTTTCTGTATTGTGGCGACACAATGTCCTGCCAAGTTGAAAATAAGTAAAAAAAAACAACAGGATATTAAAATAGTCATAAAATGTGACACAAATATAGATGCCATAACAAATTTGTTAAACTAACTAAATATAAATAACTACTTATATATTTATTTAAAATGTGTATACATTTTAGTGCCCTACAACTCTTTATTTTTTAACGGTCTTATTTTGTCAGAAATATCTCACAAAGCCATTCGTAAACAAAAATAATATTAAAATGTTTAATACAGTTCACAGTAGCAAAACGTGTGGAATGCGGATGCCAAGTTGAAGAAACTATCTGGAAAACAAAAACTCATGATGGAAATGAAAGATGTAGGTTGAATTCCATGATTCGAATCATGAAATTTATGATGTATTATCTTATTTCTATAATTTAGTTTTTAAATAAAAGTTAATATCAAAATATAATATTGTTTTACTTAATGCACAATAATGTACTTTAGTCACCCTAGAATACAATTGAATTCAAGATAATACACACAGCCGATAACATTCGACTGGGAACTAATTCGGTTTTTTTCTTGTTTCTGTGTGTCCAAATTTACCTCTACTGCAGATGTGCGAAGTTTCAACACAATCGGACCAGTCGTTGAGGAACTACAGATCTAACTCCATTTTTTCCCCGATTCACTACTGCGCATTGTGAAATAAGCTTTCAATTACTTGAAAATATTCATGAATTTAGAAAGAAAATTTAAGAAAATACCATATTCATTATATTGCATGTTTAAAAATGTCTTAATTCGACACTTGGGGCAACTGAGAAATATGCATAGTTATCGGAATAAGTTATCACAATGTCAATGAAATTTACAAAATTTAATAATGGTTAACGATTTCCTTCTCCTGTAAATATAATTATTATCATGTAATAAATTTTAACTACAATAATTTAGGTCCACTTATAGATAAGTATGTCGAAATAATCAAATTTTGCTTAGTTTTCTTGTAAAAATTGATTTTGGGCCGTAAACACAGCCCACGAACAAATCTAGTTTAGTATAACAACTCAAAACTAAAAAACAAAAAAAAAAAAACAAAAAAAAAAAAACAAAAAAAAAACAGTTGCCTACGGTGTGCTAAATGCAATTCTAATGATGCAATGTAAAGTGAAAAATTTTTATCCAACCCTTGCTTTCGGTTTGTACGTATAGTATGGCATATAACCAACATTTTATAACAGAACGAGGTAGAAATTTCAAGTAAAATTTCTATTAAATAAAATATAAATAACGTAATAAAATAGAAAAAAAAATTCAACAAAGGCCAAGCGAAGGAAATTTTTTCCTCTATAGCGTAATAAAACTATTCGCTTACCAAAAAATTCCTACATAGAACGGTGCAGAAAAACATTTTTTAAATATTATATTTTGCTCGATGGATAGTTTTTAGTTTTTCCATTTATTTTTATTTATTTAGATAGTACTTTTAATTGCAATTTCTATGAAACTAAGAGTTGGGTTGGAATTAAAAAAACGGACTATTAGGAATTATTTCAGTCTAGTGGAACTTCCATTCCAAATGATATTTATTAATTAAAAAAAATAACACAAAGCAAATTTTCTATTATTGATATTGCATTTAGCATCTTTTAAGTAAAAGGTTACCTACGTTGTATGTAATCGGTACTTAAAAAGTATTTTTGTTTATTTTGTTAATTATAACATAAACGTTCAGAACTCATATCGTCCTTAAAGTAATTTAAATAAATCTGTTAAGGTACCTTAACACTTCAATCGCACCTTGAATAAGTTTCGAATATCGTTATAAGAATTTAAAAGTAAAATAACTGCATATTCTATTTGAATACCGACTATATATTCAACTTGAGTAATACTAATATATTTGCGAACATTAGGTAGAACAGCTGTTAAAGTCGCCAGTACTCAAGAAAACAATTAAAACTAACAATTGATAAAACAAACAAAACTTTTAAATTTATTATCTACGACCTTGATTGTACAAAAATAAAAATAGTTTTTGTTAGAGATAAAAGCAAACATATTAATTTAAATTTGTGTATAATTTTATTGTCGTTTTAAAGTTTATTTTACACAAAATTCATAACTTCACTTAAGTATATGCTTGCAATTTGAAGTCGCCAAATTTCTTGCGATTGTAAACTGTAGAAGACCTTTCATTGTCAGAAACATGCCTGTATGTTTATTTTGAAAGTTTAGTTCTTGCATTCCTTTATTAAGTCAAAAATATCCTGAAATATTGATAATCATTAGGTGTTAATCAGAGTAAACTTATATAAAATGATATAAAACTAATTTGCTATGTACATCAATGTAACATAAAATGGATTTCGTAGAAATGAATTGAAATGAGACTGGATGTTTTAGGTATTGTACAATTTGAGTGGCTATAGAAGTTTTCGTTGCCACATACATAAAAAAGTAAAATATTACGCAAAGAAAAATTAAAATCCTGTGCGTGACAACATTGAGTATGTATTTGTCAAAGTGTAGAATCATAGTGATATATAAGACATTGAATTAATCAAAACATTTATATGATTTGACACTCTTATTTCTCCCTAAATTATTCACATTGCACAATTCACCATATCTTTTTAATAACTAAAAATAGTTACAAGATTAGAAATACATAAAATGCTGACACCATTTGCACTGACTATGCCAACCGTAACACAAAAATGCTAACTACCGTCGGTGGAAAAACTATATTGAATATACTAAAAAAAATAGAAAATGACGAAATTCAATATCCTAAGATTTTATTTTTAAAATTATTATGATTGATCTATTCAACGAACAACTTGTACCTACTTTTTTGTACTTTTTTATTTTTATTATGTGCTTTCTATTTTTCTAATTTATTTTTTATTTTATGTTAATTACCGTTAAAAATCATCAATGCGGACATCCGAAAATAATTTCCAGAAGTTTATTTCCACTAAAAAGCTAGTTTCTTATTTTTTAATTTGCTTATAAAGTTATAAATTTTGAAATATTTAAACACTACTAAATAATTACAAGTAAGGGTGCTATATTCGGCTATGCCAAATCTTATATACCCTTCATCATTAATGTGAATCTAGTTTATTGAAGTACCTCCAATCAAAAAGATGACAGAGAATTAAAAAGTAAGAAACTAATTAGGTACTACACACAGAAATGAAATTCGTTATAAGACCAAATTTGTTGCCAATATTGGACGCAAGTATCATTTGTTAGCTTTTAATATTAAAAATAAGTCAAAATTATGATATCTTTATATTAAAAATCAAATAATTATATTAGTAATTAAATTTTGAACATATCGGTGCCTATTATGAGCAACTTCTGAATTTTTTATTTGGAATAATTGCGCACATTTGATAAAAAATAGTGCTATTGTGAATTTTACTCAATTGGATTATTCACAATATGTTCACAATGTTTATCATTTGTCACTCTAAAGAAATATTGTTTTACTAATTTATAAATGAAAAATTAAAAAAATTATTAATTAAAATGACTACGACGGAATTATGGTTCGATGATTCGTCCCATACAATTAAGCTCCTGTTTAATTTCTTCCCATTTTTTGCCGCTTGAACTTTTGTATATATTCCTTTTGCGAGCTGTGCATTTTGTCTCTACAGAAACGAGCTTTTCCAATTGTTGTTTTGTACTTACAACCTTAGATCTGCATGTAATTGAAATAATTTATTGCCACCATTTGTAAAAAAAAATCACAAATACTTATATTTTCAATAAGTTTTAAAAACTGACACAAACCATCGGAAGTAAAATTGTGTTCGATTGACAATTCGATCCACAACGAAATATTCGACAGTGCTATCAACTCATAACACGAATTTGACAATCGATATTCGATTTTCGTTAGCCAGCGAAGATCGAAAATCGATGCAACTCATAATAAGGGCCATCAATTACCAATCTCTTTTCTGTGTCGGCTCTTATTTGGTTAAGCATGTTTAAAAAAATTTTGTACATCCTGAAAAATCTCTTCAAAAGCTTTTAAGTGATAGCCCTATTGATATCTTAAAAATATGTGTTAAACAACTATTAGACATTAAATAAAAATTATTAAGAATTTTTATAAGTTTCAAATCAATGCCATTAAATGTAACATAACTAATTATAAATACAAAGTAAAATCAATGTTGAGTAGTACACACTGCCAATTTAGTACTTTTCAATTGTCAAATAAAAACATCTTCGTTTTTTCTTTAAAAGAGAAACCGAGCTTTCCTGAAACCAAAATGAATTCACTTTCTTTTTACTACTCACTTTTTCAACAACTTGTGTAGCAACTCAGCATTGGTTCTGCTCACATATTTTATTCCTGAAAAATTAAACATTTATACATTTTTTATAAAAATCTACATCCAACAAATGTACACATTTATCATTGAAAAATTGCACTTAGCTTGGTCAGCAACCAAACTTCTGAATTGTACAATAAATTTATATAAGTACATTTGTACATACATACATATATTGAAAAGAAAACTAATTGCCTTTCTATTTTATCTTTACCCAAATAATAATTATTGTTCTACTTTGCAACCCTAATTATTGCGGAATTTTTTCTAAGAACTTTCAAACAACCATCGCATTTGCAAGAAAGAGTCTCTGGTGTCCTCCATATACCAGCCCTAATACAAATCTCTCAATAATTCGTAATTTTATACAATACGTTTAACAATCGTAGTTTTCTATGAAAAGTCCAGAGGAACATAAAACGGAAAATATGGGCGAGCGCCAATTTTTTTACGTGGTGTTTTTCTTATTTTTTAATTCTCTATAACCCCATATATTTATTTTTCTTTCATTGGAGTTACTTCATTGTTCCAAATGATATGGAAAAACTAGAGGTTAACGTGGTGTTTTGCCCGCTGCTTCGAAGGACATGGATCTATCTGATTTTCAATAGCAAAATTTTCTAAGCTATGTCTAATCGATTGGCGTACAGAACTCATGTATACATTTTGTGGGGTCGGAAATGGATATTGTAGAAATTAGACACGGAAGGACAAACCTAGATATACCCTTAAAAGTAATCAAGCCCTATTGTTAATTTTTGTTCAATTAGAGTGATGTGAAGATAATGGGGTTACCTTAACAATTTTTAAATATTTTTATAGTAGTAAATATATCAACTTATATTTAGTTTAAAAAAAGTTTTTTGTTTTAGAATTCCCTCATTTCGGCTGAGAAGAATTGACATATTTTTCTTATATAATAATGTTTGAAACTTGGTAACTTGTGCTCAAAATCACAGGTATTGGATGATTCAAATTTAGTTATTTTTTTTATAATTCATCTCTTTAAATGAATTTAAAATTAGAAGAAAAGAAATGGAACGTGAACTTTAGTCGGTTTTAGAGTTAAAAAAATTAAAGGTACGCTGTTACACATCGATACTTATGACGTAAAAATAATTGAACTGAATTGATTTAATTATATTTGCATTTGCTGGCACGTGTGTAGAAAGGTCTTTACATCAATTAATCATAAATATTTTTAATACTCAAACAAACAATTAAATTAATTTTTTTTACAGCCTGTTGCCTGATTGAAGCAAATCGAAAACAGTAAAAAAAATGTTGACATACCTATATTTTATATTTTACTTACTTATACTCCGGCGGCTAGCGTTTAAAACATAAATTTTAATGATACAAAATAATATTATGAATCATTTGTTAAGTGTAGTCGGACATGTCTTCTTTTTTCTGTTTCTACTTTTGCTGAGTATCGTCAACCATAATGATCAGAGATATTTAGTTGTTGCTTTGGCTTTTACCTGCAGCTCAGTTTCTATTTACTCAGTGACACACATGTGAAGATGGGTGTGTGTACATGCATACGAAAAAAATGTGTTTGGTTGTGTTTGAATAATATAAGCAAAGAAAGGAAGAAGAAAAAAACATTTATTTGCTGTTTAAACTCAACCTTCAAAAGAGTAAAAGGGACAAACGACTAATGGCCGTCGTTTTGACAACGATCGTTCCTACAGCAACAAACCCAACAACTTCGCGGTAGGATGTTTAAAAATTCAAACCCAACCTACTCGAATCTTCAGAGAAAGAAAACGCAAAACAAATTACAAACTGAAAACACCAAACGAAGAGAATAACAGGAAGAAAAAATCACTATGTACTGTGCATTTTCTCTAAAATTTTTAATTTAGTTTTATTCAAAGTTAATAATAGAAAAAAATTCAAGAAACTATTTTTTTTCTGCTAAAATGTATCTTATTAAACAAATATTATTAACAATAAACGCTTCAATATGTAATAACTACTAAAAGGACCGCTAATTGATAATAATGATAATGACTTTCGGCAGTAAAATTATATTAAGGAAAACAATACAATTTATTGTTTAAGTTATTTGCACACTACAATTGATCGTTTTATGACATTTTAAATGATCGTTAAAAAAAATTATGAGCCAACCAATAAATGAAACAAAAAACAACAACAAAAAACATTAACCAAAATAGCTACCACCAACACTTCTCTTTTTTTCTGTTCCTTGTTTTATTTTTTTATTACAAAGACCATACAGCCACCAACAGCACATAAAAGAAAAAAATTTTGCATAGTTAAAAAAACACCCAAAATCCTATAAAAATGCGAAAATTTTACAGTAGCTGATTTAGGCCTCTTATAACATAACAATGCATGAAAATATTAATATAACAAGCCTTCGTTATAATATCGCAGAAGACACAATAACGCAACAGCATTCAAGTCTTTGATAAATTTACATACTTCTTAAAACATTTACTGCAACTTTTTTTTAAAACTTACCTGTTAAAAGTTGTAGTTAAAGTGCGCATATTGATAATGGCACTGATAACAATATAATCTGTATGTTCGTGATCGCTTGGAATTTGTCAAGTCTTTTGTAAAATTGTAAATAGTAAATTCACCTAAATTTAGGTGATTTCGTTTGTGACATTGTTAAAATAATCAGGAATGCCTACAACTGGTTCTTAAAGTTCTTAGTATTCTTACTAACAAACCCGGGTTTAGATGTCTTTCATACTTATCAAATTGTATTTTCTTACATCTCTCGACTTCTTCTTTAGCCGATCGCACGTTATTACTTGTAAAATTTCATTTTTATGCCTTTGAATTATTTATAATTTGCAATCTGACTTTCTTCCAATTATCCGCTTTGTTTCTAACGTTTTGACGATGTGTTTGTCATTTTGCTCTATACTACAAATAGTTATTGATTAGCATTTGTCAAAAGTGAAAATACACCCCAGTTCATTTTATATTGAAACATTTATTAATTGTCATAACTACTGGCATTGTTTTCACGAATATAATATGGATATTACCACCTAAGTGGTCCAAAATTTTTTTTGAGAGGAAGTGAAAACCAACTCTAATTCTAATTTTAACAGTATGATGCTAAAGTAATAAGAACTTCATATTCTAGAAGTACAAAATTATTAATATTTTCTGGCAGAAATCGTACTGTAGCGTAAACACGGCCGATGAGTTAATAAACAACACATTTTTAAATTGATTCCACTTAATAACCGAACCTGAGATGTCGAACAAAATAAAATTTCTTTAAATAGAAAGACATCAAATGTATATATTATTATATAACTTCACGATTATAAATAATACGAACATAGGCTTTAAGTGGCATTTTTTGCATAAATTATTTCCGAGTTTAATAATAAAATTGTTAAATATACCCTAATTCCATTGTGAGTTGGAATTTCATAAGGACAGTTGTTGCTGTTCTGTTCTATTTATTTTTGTTTTTTTTTTAATGTGCTTTAGAAAGTTGCTTAATAAAGAAATTCGTTTTTACTTGATGTGAGACATGCTGTGCCTAAATTAACATGTGACAACTTGTCGCAAGACGATTTCTTTCTCCATTTTGTTACTTTTATATGGAAATATTTTAATACTTTCCGAATTTCAGCCAAAACTACAAAATTTTAACGCATTCAAAATTATGTTAATAATAATTATAGTGCAATAAAGATGTTTGCGAATTTAGGTACAATAAAAATTAAAAGAAATTTTGAATTATTAGATCTAACTTATTTCGGTTCTAATAATTTTAGGGCTTATTTGTATACCAATATTAAATGCATTGATAATCAGACACGATAAGGTAACATAACGCACTGATAATATTCATGAAAAAATTGATTTAAAAAAATTTATTTATTATTTATTTGTTAATTTGCATTTCAAATTGTGTTTTAAAAATAAATGAAAATATTAAGTCTTTAAGTCTAAAAAAACTAAAATCACATTTTGTACCTTTAGAACTCTGGTCATTATTTAATGCAATTCTTTTTTAGACTTTTCTGCTACGGTTTTAATTTTTGTTGATGAGTTTTTAAAAAATTGAAAAAAATAGTTCTTTTTTACTTTCTTTTTGTTTTTCTTTTTCTGTACATACTAAATGTAAATTATCTGCACATTTTAATCAAATAAATATTCTTATTATTCTCTCACTTTTAAATGGCTTAATGTAGTTGAAAATTGACTTATAAATCGAATTAATTTGTTTGCTTTTTGCAGTCATCGTTTTAGATGTGCTCTAGTCACAGGGTTTTAAAAACAAATGTTTCATTTTGTTGAACAATTACAATTGCTCTATTCACAAGTCCCCTAGTAAGTGCTAAGGGCTAACAAAATACAACGGTGCTAGCTGTGTTGTTGGTAATTTTCATGCAAACATGCGATACAACACTTAAGGTGCGTTTAGACTGTGCTAATATTTGTGCAAAATCATAAAAATTTTGTTTGTCCTAGTGTAAACACTCGAATTTGTTAGCCACCAAATATTTTTCGACTGTTTGTTGGCTAAAAAAATCTTTGTTTGTGAATAAAGCTTTGCATAATGTAAACACTTTGTCAGCACGTCGTTACAAATATTTGGCTCGATATTTTGTTTGTTCTCGCAATATTTTTGGCGAAACAAATAGCGACAAATAATTGTAGAAACGTGGGCTGCCAACAGTTATTTTTGAGAGAGCTTAACATATAAAAAATGAAATAAATTGAAATGGCAATATTGGTCAATTCGTTTGAGAAGATTAGTAACTAAAAAGCGCATTTTTGTGATTCTTTATGATAAAGCATATTTTTCTGAAAGAAAATGGACAACATCAATTATTGAATCGCCACCATCTGCCAAAAAAATCAAAAGGAAGAGGACGACGCACGATTGGAGTGAAGAAAATATATTTAAATTGATCGGCGAAGTGGAATTCCATCCTTGCATTTGGAATGCATCAAGTGCTGACTACCATTAAAAACCCATGCGGGATAGCGCGTGGACTGAAATTGGCGATATGCTTAATGTTACAGCGGAGGAAGTTTTCACAAAATGGTCGAATTTGAAGACTCAGTACCGGGGCTACATCAACAAAAAAAAAAAAAAACAAATCTGGACAAGGTGCAAACAATGCATCAAAGTGTAAATATTTCGACTCCATTGCTTTTGTTGGACGCGCGGAGGTTAGCCAGCAGCAACCAATAACAACAAATTTAGATATTTTATCTGAAAGCGAAGGTATCAAGTAATAGAAGTCATTTATGCAGCGAAGGTTCTTCAAAACTTCCTTCAGAAGTTTTTTGCAACATCCTTCCATTTTACGAAGCTGCACCCACGCTCGAACCCACATTCTTCTGGATCTTTTTTTTCTCTTTGCTGGGTTTTTGAAAGTGCCATAGCTCCAGCAGTTATTAATAATAAATCTTCAATATCACTGTCACTAAACATTTTAATTTTTCACGTTGCTTCACAAACACAATTTGATACTATTTAGCAGATGGATTTCATAAACATAACAACAACATTATTTAACAGATGTTTGTTCATACACACCGGACAAATAAAATTATTTGTGCAGTGTAAAAGGGTATACAAATATTTGTACCAAACATGGCTGACACAAAATCTTCTGTTGTTTGTGCAAATAAAATTCAAACAAATATTAGTGCAATCTAAACGCATGCCCAAATATTAGTCACACTACCTACTATTAGCCCAAACCATTATTTGTTGTGTTTGGACAAATATTAGCATAGTCTAAACGTACCTTTAGAACTTTTTTCATATGTTTTTCAAACGTTGTATAGTGCCTTGTTTTTTAATGTGATTTTTGTTTTATATTTTTTTATGTTTAAATGTTTTATGTTTAAATGAATTATTATTTTTGTGTTCATGTGTGAATTATATTAAATTAAAATGAATTAAAAGATATTTTTATTAGTTTTATTTATTTAATTTATTGATTTGACTGATTTATTAGAAAGTGGAATAAGTCATTTCTGTTGTATATAGTAGGAGTGGGTATATTGGAAACATATCTTAAGGTTTGTTCTCTGCCACCTTGTTTTAAATTATATTTAATAAATATGTTATGAAGAATGCAGCAAGCCATTATCCAATCATTGCATCTTTTCTTATTTTGTGATGATAGCATTCTAAACTTAAGTTCTTTTAAGCTTCCAAATTTTTTCTTCAGTAATATAACTATATTTTTCACACAAAAAATTTATTAATTTACTTTTTTCTGTTTTCTCCCCCAGTTGGCTTATAAATAACAAATGATGAATAGCACTTTTCTTCTTCTTATTCAGTTTTTGACGTATGAAGTACAATGTACAATGGCACATTGATACAATGGTTGTTCACAAAGAAGTAAACAAAAGGTAGTATGCAATACTACCTACACCTTAGCAGAGCTTGTGAATACGGCAAATATTTTGCTTTGGAAAAATATATACATTAAATTATTTGATTTGTTTAGTTTATATATTAAAAATTAAAATTGTGTAAATTCGTTGATGGTTACCTCTACATATGGATATTATTCTTCATTTATTTTAAAAATGTCTGTGACTAAATATAGATTTATAATATTTTAAGTTAATTGTCCGGAAAATTTATGACTTTATTGATAAAGTCCTTTTTTTCAAATAGTGTGGAAGAAAAAAAACATTTTATAATATAAATTATTGGTAGTAAAGGAAACGATTATCCGTGAAAATATAAAAAACTTATTTCATCTTGCGTTTAACACAATTAATAATTTATTTCCTTTTATTACAAATGATAAATTTTTTTGGAATATTTTTAATATTTATCTCCTTAGATTTTGTTTTGTTTTTTTTTTTTTTTTTTTGTAATAATAAAGGTATCCTGATAAGCAAGTGGGTTATGTGCTACCGATCGGATTTCCCCGTTAAAGAATCTGCGTAATAAACCAAAAGCTTTGAGGGGATTTTATTTTTCGGGTTCGGTAATAACCAAACGTAAATTGCCGGCACAGGACTTTGAGAAATGCATATATCTTAGATGTTAATCAAACACGCCCTTAAATTTTCAAGGCTCTTTCACCATTCGTTATTTGTACACTAAACATTAATATTCACTGTCTGTAGTTTATTTAACTAGTTTTTTATTAAGTTAAAAATAAAGTTTAAAATGTTGTCGTTATAGAAACAAAACTTTATTCAAACCTTTTATAACAGCTGTAAGAAACGCCACACAAATGCTGATTTTCGGGTAGTAAAAATTATCAGTGTATTAAAACCTTCACCATAAAAAGTAGAAAGAGGATGTATGTAAGTTTGTCATTTCTAGTGAAAATTTAAATTAAGGGAAATACCACTTCTGCGAGCGAGATATTTGTTTCATATTTTTTTGATTGGAGTAACTTTATTTTTCCAAATAATATTGATATATTAGAGGCAGGCGTGGTGTTTTGCCCGCTGATTTGAAGGACATGAACCGATCTCGCTGATTCTTAATAGCACCTCTTTTGAAACTATGTCCGACCGATTACCATATTTAAATTTTCTCTAGCTAATCTAGTGCTTTGAAAAACTTGATTTCAACACTAACACAGACGAACAGACAGACATCGCTCAATCGACATTGCTATGTTAAAGAACTCAGAATATATATATATATATATATATATATATATATATATATATATATATATATATATACTTGTTTTTACTAAGTGTATATTGTGTACCCTAAGTGTATATTCCGTGTGTTATTTCTACAATATCTGTTACCGACCCCATAAATTATATAATTATATATATATATATATATATCTAGAGAGAGGGAGAGAGAGTGCTATATATATATGTACATGTATACATATTTTTTTATTGGAGTTAGTTTATTGTTCCAAATAATATGGAAAAATTAGAGGTAGGCGTGGTGTTTTGCCCGCTGCGTCTTAGGACATGTAATGATCTTGCAGATTTCCAACAGCACCTCTTTAGACACTATGTCTGATCGATTAGGGCATTCGATCACGGACGGATAGGCGGACATCGCTCAATATACTTCTCTATGCATAAGAACTCAGAATACACATGTATATTTTATGGGGTTGGAAATGGATATTGTAGAAATAACAAATGGAATGACAAACTTAGTTATACTTTTTTCCACTTTTGTTGTGAGGTGTATAATAATTTGTGTAAGAATAATTCTTGCAAAAAAAAACCGACTGTCTGTCTATAGCGGTTCGAAAGTTTGGCTACATACATCTTACATCAGCCATTGTAACACCCTTTAATTTATAATTTTAAATTTCTATACTTCTTATTACACCATAGAAAAACAGGTTCCTTGTAAATTTAAGCTGTCTGTCTTTAACGGTTCTAAAGTTTGGATACATACATCTATTTGCATCAACTATTGGGACACAACTTAATTTCCAAATCCAAATTTTATACTTTTGATATATCGGACTTAGCAATGTAGGTTCTTTGTAAATTTCAACTGGCCTTTTACAACTATTCAAAAGTGTGGCCGTGTACATTAAATTAAGCGAACTGGTGGGGCACCCTTTAATTTATGATTTGTAAAACATTTATACTTATTAGGACAGTCATTATAATCAAATTTTTGTTCATTTTCAAGCAACTGTTTATAAGAGTTCAAACGATAGGCCCATATAGTCCAATTACGTTACCTGTGGGGACGACCTTTAATTTTTAGACGCATTTTTGTATTATTTTTTGCCATTGAGAGCTTTAGATATACGCAGTTTTTTTAATTGAAAGTGGTACTCTTTAAGGCTTATAATGCACGTAATAAACATGTATTTTAATGGGGACGCTCTTTAGTTTTTAAAAGTATGTACTGTTTTGAAAACTGGAACAATCTGTAAGCATAACCCATTAAATAAACAAAAAAATTAAATCAGTTCAGAAATAACTGGTAGTTTATTTTTAGAGGGTGAGAAAGAAGATATAATTACAAAATTTTATTGTGTTGTTGTTTTGGTAGGTTGTATTTGGTTGGTTGTAATATATGAAATGTAAAATAAGCAGTCCATTTTTATTGAAATATATAGCGGTTGTTAAAAGGGATTTTTCGCTTAAATCATTAACATTCAAATATTATGTTTACATAAAATAATTTTGAATATTAAATTTTTTATAAAACTTATAGTTTTTTGAAGATTTCCATCACGACTAACTCCAAAACTATCTTTGAATGCATAAATTTAAAATTTTAGTGCCTTTGAAGCAAATTCTTTAATAATAACGTCGTTTTTAAAACTTTTTTTTTTAGAATTAATTATAAACATTTTTGTTCACCGAATATTTTATCAAATGAAGTTGAATTTTTATAATTTTTTCAATTGGCTTCATATGAAAAAATGATCAATTCGCATTTAAAATTCCTAATTGGCCATTCCTAAATATTGAATGTCAGGGTGCTATTTAACGACAACAAGTTAACATAAATAATACTGTATTGTAATAAAAAGCAGCAACAATAATAACTAAAATACGATACAATACTTGTATACAAAAACGTTTAAAGATTTATGACATTTTAACTGCATTATATGGATTTTCTTTTTATATACTTTTACGACTCAGAGTCGTATAATAATAATCATAATAATACTTACGAACAGAAATATAAAAAATATAAAACAATTAACGCACTATTGGACACATGTTTTTTCGAAAATAATTTTAACAGGTGATCGTTATAAAACAATTAAATACTTTTTTAAAATTTTATATGCAAATATTGTTTTAAGTTCTTTACATTAAACAACTGTTATCAAGAGAATACTAGATTTTCGTTATCTAACTAAAAAACATAAACAATAAAGGGAAAATAAAAAACAAAAACCCGAAATTTATAAAAATTAAATTGATATAAAAGTTTGATTAAATCGGAATATTTTTGATACTTTGAAAATAGTACTGACTCCGATAGCAGAATCAGAGTCTCAAAATAATTTGCTCCTGTTCTAACTTTTACGGTTTTTGCGTTAAATAAAAATTAATGAGGGAATAAGATATTATATCTATGAATAATATTATATAATTTTTAATATAGTTGAACTAACAAAAGGTTTATGTGTCTTAAATATAACATTAATAGATGCAGATATTGCCAGATATAAAGTAATAATGAATATAAATCTTATCATATTTTTGTAAGCAGGGTGTTATGAATATTTCATAAAACATTCCTTTGTACAGGCATATTGTTGTTCCTAACATTTAATTATAAATCCGCAGTTAATAACGTATTATTTTATAATTTAAAACAATTGATCCATGTAGGCCAAATGAAAGTGTGAATTCTAACAACGACAACAACATGTAGAAAACATTATTTATGCCTTTTTGAAAACGATCGAAAATCTTGACAATATAAGAATCTACGGAATATTTATTAATTCAGTAAAGATCGTACTTCGTTTTTTTTTTTAATTTAAGATTTTACCCATGTTGAAAAAGAATTAAGTATCGTCTTATTGCTACATGCAGTTAGTTGCTAATCTCAATTTTTGTGAATAAGAAATGAAAGTCCAAATATGTGCAAAATTTAGGCAGCTTACACAGCAACCAATAGAATCAAAGGACAATTTGTTAGATCCTGACTAAATGTCAAGACAGTAGTTTTAAATTTTTTTAAGATCAAAGCAACTTTACTTTATGAAAAATCATTTTCTATCGCTTTTTATTACTTTTAATTAAAACTGTACTTTTCATTATTTAGTAATTTATATTATAAGTTCTTGAGTAGAATACGAGTCATATTTGGCCTTAAAGGCTTGGTTCTAAAATTGTTAAAATATATAAAAAAAAAATAAATAATAGGATCTTCCCGGGAGCACTTAAGCGCATTATAGTCTTCATTTAAAATGAATTTTTTTCTCTCTTATAATTTGATGTACGTTTGTTCGACTATAAAACAAATAATATAAATATGAAGAGTGACGCTGTTCTAAATGCTGTTGTGCTAGCATGGGAGTTAAATTCCAATGCGTACGTTATTGATAACAAAAAAAATCTTTTGTACCACAACTTCACAAGTCTCAGATTATATTTCTGTTTTATGTTATTTTCTAGACAATATTTACATTTATTCACAAAAACTAATAAAAAATCTTCTTACGTTCGAACCCAACCGACTTCAATGATAAAATTTATGTGCCAGTAATTTTAAATTTTAAATGCATGAGTATTTCTTTCCAATTGAAATTTCATCTCTCATTTGTTATTAATAAAATTCGTATCTTAAGTGATCATGCGGCTTATTATACCGCATAAATTTTGTATTTAATGGAAAATTTATGTCAATTTGTCGATGAAAAAACAAAGGCACTACCTCTTCAATAGTCTGCTTATAAGAATAGAATAGAAGACAAGAAATAACAACCAACAAGAATCAAAAGCTGGAAAAGCAATACAAGGTGCTATAAGAAATTTACATATTGACACCTTATCCAGACAATGTTAAACATTACGTTACTTTAAACCATCTTGTTAAACGAGTTTTAGAAAGCCATTACACAAAAATATATATACTTTGAATTATTTTTGTTTTTACACATGTAAGTATGTACGTATGTATGTATGTATTTATGCATGTATGCATATATGCATATTTGTATGTAGCAAAAAATATAAGGGAAAATATGACTGAACAATTGGATCACGACCTGAAACACTTTTTCTAAAATAAATTTCATAACTCTGCATGAGTTAGAAACTCCCTTTACTTAAATCAAAACAAAAGCAACTATTTCTTACTTTCTAATTTCTAGTTTTATTTGTTTTGTTTTGTTTTTTTTTTTTTTTTTGTTTTAAAAACACACCGCACAATTTCTATAGTTGTTTTGCCATCACTATCACTGTCATAAAAATCAGAAAATTTAGTGAAACGATTTAAATGTTTAGTTTATTTTCAGATTTTGTTTTATTTTCATTAAATGTGTGTATGTGTGTGTGAGAGAGTCTTTAACCGTTTATAACAGGACTTTTGTTTGCTTTCCGTTCTATTTTATGAACGTTTTATGATTTTATTGTGTTGTTGTCCAAAGAATATATGTCTTGAGCATCATTATCAACACAAGAAACTACAGAACCAAAAATATCTATGACATATCTACATGCTGCTTTATGACGTAAACCCTTTTCTTTTCTCTGCTTCACAGCCAACATTTTTCGTGTATAATGTCGTTTCTTGTATAGGCGTCACAAATGAATTCTTGCTGGATCCAAATTCTGCAAGATTGTACTTTCCACAAATTTGTACTTATGTATGTATGTAGGATTTGATATTGAAACACTAAATCCAAACGGTTGTTTTATAACACAAAATTCAAATCATCAAGCTGAATTCAAACAAAACGAAAAAAAAAGAATAAACAAATTTAACAATTTATGAAAATGACAATTGTAGTATGACAAAAGCAAACACAACAGTAGACGTTATCAATACTACATGTATTTATTCACTTTAAAATTGTTTTTAAATCGCATTTTTAAAACAATAAAAATATTTTAATAGATGCATAAGATATTTTAAGCATAATTTTAACAATTTTTAACATAATCGCCCACATTTTTCAATCCTTACGGGAAGTAATATTTCACTTTTATGGCTCAATCGAGAACCCGTTTTTTTAGATATTTTTATTTAGAGTCCGCGATTTTTTTTAGTTATTTTTATCAACTGTAGATAAGTTAAGTAGATTTTAAGAAGGTACGTCTTCTTAGAAAACTTATGTTTGCTTCCCTTTCAAGTAGAAAGGTTTGATGATAGCGTTTTGCTAGAAAAATGTGTTTTAAACAATCGATTCTTCCAAAAACTTTGTAGTCTTTTCAAACAATTAGAAAAAGTTTGTAAGAAATTAATAACTTCTTGTCGAATTATAACAAAATCGAAATATTATCTCATTGTGACTATAAGTTTTGGATTGGTTTAATAGTAAATCTTAAAATACAGTAATGTGGCTAAAGATTTGTTTATTGATGTATAACAAGAAATATCATTATAGTGAACATAAACTTACAATTATTTAGTTGCAACAATGTTTTTTCTCGATATTTTTACTATTTAGAATTTTAGTTTGTAAACCGGTTTCCCCAAAATTGCTGTGATATTATTATGCTTAAATAACGAATTTATTCAAAGGAACATGTAATTAATTATAAATTTTTTGGTAAAATCATAGAAATATTTCTATGTGGGTCATAATGCCTATTCTTTATCAAACCACGGCGTTTAAGAAACTCTAATTATTACCATTTGATTAAAAAAAATGTTTTTTATTTAATAACGAAAAATTGTTTCTTTTAATTTATTAAAAATTTGTATGTCTACTAAAAGCTTGTCGTATTTATTACTAATAGACTATTAGCCAACCCGAAAAATAGCAAATTAACTGCTAAATTTTTTTTCTTTTCTGATTTTTTCATTAACCGACTTAAAAAAAAGAAGGAGGTTATACAATTCGGCTGAATGTTGCTTTTTTTATATTTGTGCCTCCAGAACTCAGTCATTTCTGATCCGATTTTGAAAATTTTTGGTAATATGATAGCTTATCCTTACAGATTGGTCCCGTTTTAAAAACAGTTCATAATCTGAAAAATTAAAGGGTGTCCCCATACAACATACATATTTTTTACGTGTATTATGAACTGTAAAGGGCGATTCTGTAAAATTTAAAATGACTGCGTCTTACTATAGCCCCCAATAACAAAAAATTATACAAAAATAAATCTAAAAATTAAAGGGTGCCCCCATAATTGATGTAAATTTACTTATATTGGTCTATCTTTTGGACCGTTATAGACAAACGCTTGCAAATTGGACAGAATGTTAATTTCTATGGGCGTAATAGTAACAATTCTTAATATTACAAATTATAAATTAAAGCGTACGCCAATAGTTCTTTAAATTTGATGTATATGGCCATACTTTTGAACAGTTGTAGACAGACGCTTAAAGATAACAACGAACCTGTAATGCTAAGTCCGCTATTACAACAAATATAAAATTTGGATTTGGAAATTAAAGGGTGTTCCAATAGTTAATATAATTTTGTGTATGTGACCAAACTTTTGAACCGTTATAGACAGAATGCTGAAACTTAACAGGCACCTGTATTGTTCAATCCGCTATATCAACGAGCTTATAATTTGAATTTAGAAATTAAAGGGTGTCCTATAATTGATGAAGATTTACTTATATGAGCGTATCTTTTGACCGTTTTAGACAAACGCTTCCAAATTGGAAAGAATGTCAATTGCTATGGCCGTTATAGTAACAAGTACTAATAATACAAATTTTAAATTAAAGGGTGCGCCAATAGTTCATTAAATTTGATGTATATGGCCAAACTTCTGAACAGTTGTAGACAGACGCTTGAAATTTACAACGAACCTGTGTTGCTAAGTCCGCTATAACAAAAAGTATAAAATTTTGATTTGGAAGTTAAAGGGTTTTCCAATAGTTAATGTAATTTTGTGTATGTGACCAAACTTTTGAACCGATATAGACAGAACCCTGAAACTTAAAATGGACCTGTATTGGTAAATCAGCTATATCAACGAGTTTATAATTTGAATTTAGAAATTAAAAGGTATCGCACAATTGATGAAGATTTACTTATATGACCTTATCTTTTGAGCCGTTATAGACAAACGCTTGCAAATTGGACAGAATGTCGATTGCTATTGCCGCTACAGTAACAAGTATTAATATTACCAATTAAAGGGTGCGCCAATAGTTCATTAAATTTGATGTATATTGCCATACTTTTTAACAGTTACAGACAGACGCTTGGAATTTACAACGAACCTGTATTGGTAAGTTCGCTATAACAACAAGTATAAGATATGGATTAAGAAGTGAAAGGGTGTTCCAACAGTTGATGTAATTTCAAGTGTGTGGCCGTACTTTTGAACCGTTGTAGACAGAACGCTGAAACTTAAAAGGGACCTGTAGTTCTAATTCCGCTATATTAACGAGTTTAGAGTTTGAATTTAGAAATTAAAGAGTGTCCCATAATTACTCAAGATTTACTTATATAGGCCTATCTTTTGAGCCGTTATAGACAAGCTCTTGTAAATTTGACGCAATGTCGATTGCTATGGCCGTTATAATAACAGCTGATAATATTTAAAATTATAAATTAAAGGGTGCACCAATAGTACATTTAATTTGGTATATGGCCGTACTTTTAAATATTTGTAGACTGACGATTAAAATTTACAAAGAACCTGTATTACTAAATTCCTCTATAACAACAAGTATAAAATTTGGATTTGGAAATAAACGGGTGTCCCAATAGTTGATATAATATGGTGTAAGTGGCCGAACAGACAGCTGAAATTTACAAGGGCCATCTTTTGCTAAATCCGCTATAACAAGAAGCTTATAATTTGAATTTAGAAAGTAGAGGGTGTTCCCCAAACTATTGTAATTTGTTCTATATGGCCGTATTTTTTGAACCGTTGTATACAAATACCTTAATTTTAGACCGAATATCCACTACTTTTTTTGGTATAATATGAAGTATAAAAATGTTATATTATAAATTAAATAGTTGATATAATCGGGTACATATGGGCAAACTGTTGAACCGTTACAGACAGATGGTTGAAATTTACACAGAACCTGATTGCTAAATCTTCTACAACAGCAAGTATATAATTTGAATTTGGAAATTAAAGACTGACCCTATAGTTGCTACAATTTGATGTATATTGCCAAACTATTGAACAGTTGAAAAAGTATAAAGTTTGGAGATATAAGTGTGCCCGAATAGTTAATG
Source organism: Gymnosoma rotundatum (assembly GCA_916610165.2). Taxonomy (NCBI): domain Eukaryota; kingdom Metazoa; phylum Arthropoda; class Insecta; order Diptera; family Tachinidae; genus Gymnosoma; species Gymnosoma rotundatum. The sequence continues at coordinate 88,450,400 of OU744336.1, forward strand.
TAACCTTATTTATGTGGACATATGTACACTTGAGCTTTTATAGGCAGACAGATGAAATCTGTTTTGAAGTCGGTTTTTTTCGCAAGAATTATTTGCTTCTTTAAAAGTATTTAATTATCTAATGTACAATGCTTTTCATATACTGATTCCGCTAGTATTTCTTTCTTTTATTTCTATAATGTTATAAATTCAAGTGGACAAATTATTATTTATCAAAAAAAAAAAAAAAAAAAAAAAAAAAAAAATAAAAAAAAAAATTATAAAAAACAAAATGCCATCAAATTTTTTGTGACTTTTCTTTTTGAGTATATTAAAACATAAATTGAAACTAAAATGAAAAATCAAGAAAACAAGTGAGAGTGCTATATTCGGCTATGACGTATCTTATATATATCTATGAAAATCTAGTTTAGCTAAGTAACTCCAATCAAAAAAGCAAATATTGGGGTGACATGCATATATACTATTTTACATAAAAACGCCATCGATTCTTAATGGATTAAGCAATTTTTTTTTAATTTTAGTATTTCCTTAAAGATCTCTTCAAAAGCTTTAAAATGATACCTATGTTGATGTTTCTAAAAAAATGAAAATTTCAGAGCCCCGTAACTCGGAAATTTCTTTTACTTCTATCGCTCTATATATTTATTTATTTGATTGGAGTTACTTTATTGTTCCAGGCGTGGTGTTTTGCCTGCTGCCTCGAAGTCATAAACCGATCATTCTGATTTCCAATAGCAAATCTCACGACACTATATCTGATCGATTGACATATTTATTTTTTTGTAAAATCAAGTTCGCCGAGACGGACAGTCGGACAGACGAACATCGCTTAATCGACTTCGCTATACATAAGAATTAAGAATATGTATACTTTATGGGGTCGGAAATGGATATTATAGAAATTACACACGGATTGAGAAACTTATACTTACATATTACCCTTTTCTACTTTTTTTGGTTAAGGGTATTTTTTTTTTCTTTGCTAAGATACACTACAAAGAACAAGGTAAATACATCGTCAATAAATTTTTTAAAAAAACATAGTAAATATTATATAAAAAAGGGATAAAAAATAAACATATTTATATAGTAATGGGAAACAACAGCAAGAGATACCATCAAAAGCACTGCGACCAAGCAAGTTCTATCTTACTCTATATCGTCATCCGTATCACGGAGCAACGCAAATGAATTAAAGAACACTGGGAGAAGCAAAAACTAAGAAAAATGAAAAATTCCTATCGACGTGTACAATTTCATTTCCAAATGCCCAATAACAAAAAACCTCTGGCTTGATAGCCCTGTTTTTTTGTTGTTGTAGTTTTTTAAAGATGGTTTTCCGCATGTCAAGTGTATTTTTATACAACTGCATACATAAACACAGAGTTTGCACAAATTTTATTTATGCAACCAACCATTTCTATCTACACACATATTTGCTTTTAAAAGCACTTAAGCAGAACCAGATATTTGTTTTTTTCTTATGTACAAAAGTATGTATTAATGTATTAACACATAATTATTTTTAAAATAAAAAGTTTGTAGCTCTTAAGGTTTGAAAGACAGATAATTCACATAATTCCATAAAGTTTAGAAAAATTAAAAAAAAAACTGTTGCTAAAATGTTGGAAAAGCATTATTCGATATTTCCTAAAATTATGTTGTGTTACTTCGTTTCATTAAAAAACTCCTCTATAGCGACATAATCAGGTGAAGATAGTTTATCAAATTGAAGAGTGTAAGAGAAATCTTAAAAAAAAAATTAAAATGTAATTAAGTCGCAATAAATTTAATTCATTTGTCATAAAAAGAATCTTGAAAAATTAGTAAAATTATCTACGTATATTTTCATATTTCCTTTTTTTTTTTTGGAAAGTTTAAATCTTCTTGTAAATCTTTAGCTGAAAATAGCTCATTTTCATAAAATATCTACGTTGATGAACAATTACAAAAAAATTGATTTTTGTAATTTTTCGATTTTTACACTTTTTGAAACAAGAATACATCTTCTGCATTATCATATTCCCAAGTCGGAGAAGCTAATCTCGAGTTATCGTGAAATATATTATCGCTTTATTACTTGGGAAGAACTGTGTACCCAAACTATTTCTTCAAGTTTTATTTTTTTCTGTGTTGAATTTTTAAACCAACTTATCGGGGAACCTTTAATCCCACTTAAGTTAAGCTGAGGCTGCCTTTATATCAAAAAAGTTTATTGACAAATGAGAGGTGGACAAAGAAATTTAGAAGCACGCTTAGAAAAAATACCAACAAGCAAAGCAATAGCAACATAATTCATATACTTGATGAAGTATAGTTGCTTTTGAAATTGTATTTTCCTTAGTGAGAAAAAAGTTTATTTGATCATTATAATTTGATTTTTCATATTTCAAATTTGCTTATATCTTGTTTGTTGTTTTATTTAGTTTTAAAGAATTTGCACATCTACGATTTCTATAAAAAATTCAAAGATATGTACAACGAATGCTTGATTACCAATACAGTGGGAATAAAATAAACACTTTAAGCAGCAGAAGATCCAGAATTAGTGGGAAAGCCTGTTTTTATTTTATTTCTTCTGATAATCTCATAGCATATTAATAAAAATACACATAAATACATGTGTTGTTATGTACAATAGCTTCAAGATTTTATTTTGCGACGCCATTTTAGTTCATTGTTGTTGGTGAATCGTTTCGTGTTATGGGTTATGATTTTACTTTGTTCACGTATTAAAATTGAAGCCTACAACACAAAATCAATACAAATTTAATATAAATAAAGAAAGGAATATTATCATAAATAAAAGTATAATTTTTTTGTCATTTTTTATTTCCCGCCTAACCTAATCAAAAATTCCACAAGCGTTTTAACTTTTGTAAATTTTCCTTGAGGAATATTTTTACTAAAACGTTTTTTTCCTTTTCATGGAAGAGATTAACCATGCAAAATCGTGAACTTAGTGCAACCGATTCTTGGTATCTTTAGAAACATTTATGTTCTAAATAAAAGAATAAAACACTTTTGTTTAACACGAAGAACTTGTTTTTTTTTTTTTTTTTTTGTTATTTAATATTAATTACAAAGTAAATTGTTGCAATTAGTCTAGTTAAAAGAGTACTAGGCTGTTGTAGCTTTTGACTCCATAAACTTTATTTTTAATTTTTCTTCTTTAAAAAATAAGAACTAAAGCCCAAAAATTAAATTAGCGTACTATATTTGTCAAAAAAAAATTTTTTTTTGGCATAGCTTAATGAGTTTCTGTTTCAAATTTGAAATCGATCAGAGTTGGGAGTCAGGAAGCTGAAGGGGAAGGGAGATATTTTAACGCTTAAAAGATGATGTCTGCATAAGCCTGCCATGTAAATGACAGTGCCTTCGATATCCATTGCGGATACTTTTCTTAAGCATGGTGAAATTTAGGACAGGAGCGTACTCAACTCTATTGACTTATAATTATTTTTCGCTCTATCCTCTGTACACACCATACTTCTTAAACCATTAAAAAGGGAAAATCACATTTTTACTATTAGAAAAATAAGACTAAGATGGATTTAATCATTTCAATGCCCTCCAACGCAGGTGGAAAATGAGAAATAGGTTTGCCATTGCATTTTTTAATGTCCAGTGTTGTCAGTCTATGTGTGTTGACATCGATTTATTTCAATTTTTATATGGATCAGCCTTTCTGTAGAAAGCCAAAACAACCAAAAGGTCCTAAGATCTGCAAAAATATTGTTAATAACCTTGTGAGATAAATGATATGTTATTTATTGTTTTTATTTTCTAAATAATCGCAAACATTATTTTAACAGTCATTTTTGCTGTGTTTGCTTCCATCCATCAAAATTTATATATCGGTTAGAAACTTTATTAAGATCGGAGAGGAGATGCTCTAGGCAAGCTTGTAAATTGGTTATACGACTGATTATATATTTGGTTGTAAGCAGAGGTGACTCCCATCTATAATTCTTTATTACTGATTCACGTGATGTTATCATTATCTCAACTAGCTGCCACACTTTAAGTCGTCGTCCTTTGAAGGTACTTCGTGGACTTAATTAATGATTTCCCATGTAACTGCCTCAACTTAGTGTCCTGAACAAGGTGTGTTTTGTGAGTTTAATTTCACCAAAAAATTTTTATCATTTAAAAAACTTTATGTCAAGCAATCGATTATTAAAAATCCGAAATCTGGATATTGTTTAAAATGTCGCTGTTGCTATTTTTTTTGAAATGCTTTAGTTTTCAAAATACTGCTAGGTTTCCAAGCCTTATCGTTCTCTTTATACTAATATCATAAATTTAGACACATGAGGATGCTAAGTCAACTTAGTCCACCCATTTGTTCTTTATAACGTAAACTTTTGAGGAGTACTATTTTAATTAAATTCAAAAAACAGAAATACTTTATAATTTGTATTATTAATCAAATAATATATATTAAAGTCTTATAGGGAATAATATTCAATAGAAATTTAATGCATTTATCGAAATGTGTAAATGCCTCTTAAATGAGTCTTAAGAGTTGCTAATTTGTTTCACTTAATTTTAAATAATATTATATCTCTTTGCACAAAAACTGAGATTTAGCTAAACTATGAAGTTAAAAGCAAATACTTTTATTCCCAAATCGATTATCTGCACTTTCTCTTTGTTTATAAGGGCTTTATTTAAGACGCTTAGGTAAGTTAATTGAAGACAAGTATTTCGAAATGAATATCGTTCATTAGATTCTTGTTTAATATTTCAGCGTGTCTTAAAAGTTAAAGAGAATAGTAAAAATCGATAGCAGTTAAAATACTTTCAGATTTACAAACATCGTTGTTGTGGGCTTGACAACGTTATAAATTCTATATTTTATTCCTTCAATTCTAAAAAGAGTACACAAATTTATAACATGTACACATTCAGCGAGTCAAATGCCATAAACTGTAATTAATGTTAAATGCAATAAATGTGTATTTGTTACTGATGCTTGTATCCTGTTTTGTTCCTTTTTTGAGAATGCGTTTCACTTGCAACAATGTTCTCTTGTTTGCAGTGCGTTTAAAATTACATCAACATTACGAAAATGGCAATAATATTTTAATGAGCACAAGAACATTAAAAGCGTTTTTATGCTTTTATTCAAGTCATTCGTAGATCTGTTTCTCCATATTCAAATTTGTATACAATTTTTTTCAATTAAACTGTTAAAACCTTGATTTGAATTACAGCATCTTTGAGTTTTAGCCTTAGTTCAAATTTAAAATACAATAATTGAACTTGATTTCGTCTTTTTTTAATTATGTCAAAACCCAGTACAAATTTTAGAACAAAATTAATCTGAAAAAAATCGGTTAAAAAAAAAAACTTTAAACTAGTTAATTTTTCTGTTTGTTTATTTTATTCGGAGTAATTTAAATAATGATGTAAAATGGTATAGTATATTTTCAATGCCCAAAACTAAATTGCAGCTAAAAAATAGAAAAGCAGATAGCTAACTATACTATGAAATAAAAGCAAATATAATTTATTTAAAAAAATGAACTTGTTTTGCATTTAATATACATATTTTGCTAATTTAAAATAAAAAAAATTAATATCATTTAAAAAAAAAACGTTAGGAAAAATAGAAAAAGTGTGAGTAAGACGAAAATAAACATTTACTAAATAAATTAGGTCTTTTCCGAATTTCTTCTTTTTTTAGTTGCATATAAAAAATTTAAAACAAGAAAAAAATTGTTTCAACTACAAACATTTCGAATACGGAGATTATGATTTGTCGGTGCTCGAAGCCAAAATCAATCAAAGTTTTTTCTAGGATTTTGTACAAATTTAGTAAAAATTGCAAAGAAAGTCAAATACTTAAAATTTACAATTTGTTGTTGCAATGCTAAGTTTCTGTATTTAAGGTAAAAATTTATTATAAGTGTTATAAAAGTAAATGAATATAAAAATGTGTTATCAAGGTTTGGTACCATATATGTAACAACATAACCATATTATTTTTGCCAAAATGTCTGTCCGTCTGTTACAGGCCTCTATCTTTAGAATCCTAAAATCTTCACGGTAAATATATAGATAATGATAAATAAAACGGTGTCCCCAAGAGACATTACATTACTTGATGAGCAATTGGTTTGTTCGCACACGAACAAGCATGATGTTAAAAATAAAATAAATAATTCTTGCGAAAAAACCGACTTCAAAACAGATTTCATATGTCTGCCTATAACAGTTCAAGTGTATGGCCACATATATTAGGTTACATTAACTATTGGAATACACTTATATCTCCAAACTTTATACTTTTTCAACTGTTCAATAGTTTGGCAATATAAAAATACGGCCATATAGAAAAAATCACATTAATTTTGGGAACACCTTTTAATTTCTGAATTCAAATTATAAGCTTCTTATTATAGCGGATCAAGCAAAACATATTCCTTGTTAATTTCAGCTGTCTGTCTATAACGGTTCAAAAGTCCGGCCACATACACAATATTATATCAACTATTGGGACACCCGTTTATTTCCAAATCCAAATTTTATACTTGTTATTATAGAGGAGTTACTAATACAGGTTCTTTGTAAATTTCAATCGCCTGTCAGCAACTGTTTAAAAGTATGGCCACATACCAAATTAAATAAACTATTGGTGCACCCTTTAATTAATAATTTTAGATATTATTAGCTGTTACTATAACGGACATAGCAATCGATATTGCGGTTCAAAAGATAGGTTTATATGAGTAAATCTACAGTAATTATGGGACACCCTTTAATTTCTAAATTCAAATTATAAACTCGTTAATATAGCGGACTTAGAAATACAGGTCCCTTTTATGTTTCAGCGTTCTGTCTTGTTACTATAACGACCATAGCAATCGACATTCTGTCCAATTTGCAAGCGTTTGTCTATAACGGTTCAAAAGGTAGACTCATATAAGTAAATCTTCATCAATAATGGGACACCCTTTAATTTCTAAATTCAAATTATAAACCTTGATATAGCGGATTTAGCATTACAGGTCCCTTTTAAGTTTCAGCGTTCTGTCTATACACAAAATTACATTAACTATTGGAACACCCTTTAACTTCCAAACCGAAATTTTTACTTGTTGTTAAAGCGGACTTAGCAATACAGGTACGTTATAAATTTCAAGCGTCTAAAAATAAAATTTGTAATATTAATACTTGTTGCTATAACGACCATAGCAATCGACATTCTGTCCAATTTGCAAGCGTTTGTCTATAACGGTTCAAAAGATAGGCCCATATAAGTAAATTTACATCAATTATGGGGGCACCCTTTAATTTTTAGATTTAATTTTGTATAATTTTTTGTGAGCCATAGTAATACGCAGTCATATTAAATTTTACAGAATCGCTCTTTACAGTTCATAATACACGTAAAAAATATGTATGTTGTATGGGGACACCCTTTAATTTTTAAGATTATGAACTGTTTTTAAAACGGTACCAATCTGTAAGCATAATCTATCATATTACAAAAATTTTCAAAATCGGATCAGAAATGATTGAGTTCTGGAGGCACAAATATAAAAAAAAGCAAGTTTAAACTAATTGTACATATTAAAATAATACTTGACATTTTCTTAGAATAAAAAAAGTAAATGATTTATTAAGAAAATTAATTACATACATTTTTATGAAAGTTTTTGTATAAATACTACATACATACTCTTATGTATATATAAAACGTTTTATACTAACTGTTAAAAAAAAAAAATTGTGTTTATATATTAGAAAAGCCAGGAAGGAGCCTTTTGCTGCTGTATTTTTCTTTTTAATAATTGGAACACAGATTCTCTCCTAAGCGTCTAAGCACACTCACGTCAACTTGATTGCATCAACATTCATCGCCGGCCCATTCCAATACTCTATTAAATATTTTGATGGCCTCGCTTTCGCCAATTCTGTTAACAGGAGCTTCTATGGTACAATCATCGTCATCATTCGCTGGTCATCTGTTTTTACGCCTGGAGCAGTTATTTTTCCAACGCTGTTGCGTAAGTTTTTCCTAGCAAAAGTTTCCGGAATAATCCGGACTCAGGCAAATTTTTGCCTTTAGTTTTAACTTAAATCGTTCCACTAGCTGAGGCGAAAAAGAAAGCTTTTCTCCGGAACGCCGTATTTTTTAACGCTGCATCCTCTCACCACTAGCATTAAATTCACTTCTGTTCTCTTTAATTTTTGAATGCAGTTCTTTGGCCTTTATCTCAGTATTACTCCACTTACGGGGAGGTTTATATTTCGCATTTCGATAAACTAGCGATAGAGACATTTTTCCATTTCAGGCAGTTTTGACGACGGCATAATTTTTCTTTTTCCTGTTCTAGAGTAAGTGTTAGTGACACACTTTAAAATCGCAACTTCCATTTTTTAATGCCACATATTGTAGGCTTAGGAACATTATACTGTTTTTCGAAGCTGGTTACGCTAGCTCCCATTTAAAATGTCTGCCTTTTCATCTCATTTAAAAAATTTTGTTTTTTTTTGAACACTTATTTACGCATCTCCAACATTGACTTTTTTTTTGTTCACATTATAGGACTTTCGTACTTTGTAAAAATGTGTTCACATTATCGCGAGTGCACTGTATATATAAATATATATCCTAAATAAGACCTGTTTTTATGTATGTATAATGTTTTATCTTTTGAACAGCAAAAGGCAGACGCTTTAAATTTTCAATAACAAATGGTAACAACATACAATAATACGCACATTGTACAGAACCCTTAATTTTGTTTTATGTATTCTTTTAAACCCTTCACCCTTTCAGGTGGAAAAAGAGGTATACTTTGTCATTTCGTTTCTAATTTCTTCAATACTCATTTCCCACAAAAAATTTTCGTAAAAAAAGTTTTTTAGAACATATATATATATGGTGAAGGGTACATACCACTCGGCATAGCCGAGGCGCTATGCTATTTCATTTTTATCAACGAATTTAAAGTTATTTTGACTTGTATATTAGAGAACATGAAACAAAAGCTTTAAAAAAACCAAATATTCCAACGACGAATTCAAATTACGCATTTTTTGATAAATTTTTTAATAAAAATATGAGAAGCTTTAAATTATTTTATTAATTATTTGGTATCAGTAGAAGAGTAAGTCATTATATTAAAAGATAGTTAAGAGAACTAAGAAAATAAAACAAAGTAGATTTTTGAGAACTCTCAAATTACAAACGGCCGAAGTTGACAAAAAATATATCAACTTTTCTGTTACCTCTTTTTTTAGTTCAAAAAAAAGGAAAACAGAAAGTACATGCTAACGCCTATCACTTTCAGGTTCAGTCACGAATGAAAAAGATATTAGAATTGCCTAACAAACAAGTTCGAACTGAGCGGCTGGCTTGGAGCATTACCATCGCGATCCCAAAATATTTCTTCGTCAATATATAACCGTTGATGAAACATGAGTTTATGTAAAACAAGAGGCGGGTTTTCTAAAAAGCAGCAAAATTAAAAAAGTAAAATTGGTTGCTAAAATTATTTATAGTCACTGTGTTCCAGAATTATCCATTTAAAAAAGCGCAAGGCAATAAAAGAAACAACGAAACACTTTTTCATTTTCCCCTTAAGCAAGCACAAGTTCAAAAACGTTGTACCAACGCGAAATCATGTAATAATTACCAAATGATTTTTGCTTGTTTTTTTCTAATATTGATGACATTAAGGAGAATAACAAGCTGGTAGGTCATGAGATCTTTCACCATAGATTTTGTTTTGTATTGTTCATGTTTAAAGATAAATAGCTTGAAAGTTCTTTCATTATATCTATGACACACCCGGCAATACCTTTTTTAACTCTGTGTGTTTTGAATTAAGTAAGAGAATGTGCCCGTTTCGTGTACTGCTTTTTTAAAACGGTCTTAGATGATCTATACGGACTGCGTTGAATGGTACAGGCCTATATATTGCTGAAATGATATTCAACTTCTTTAAAGCCGCTTTATTTTTATTATATTATATTCTGGAAAACTATACGCAACTCAAACTTATATTTATTGATTTCTCAACACTTGACCATTCCTATCATGACAAAATTCATCTTAAAGATTATGGAACGAACCCCAAAATTTTTGCTGCTTTTTGGATTCTGATCCAGTATTTGGCTTTATGTGAGATTTATCGTCGTGTCAGATTTTACAGCACTGTAATCTGTTATTACTTTATGTTGTTTGTCATAAATATAGAGAGGTTACATTTCCTCATGTTTCTACTAACCCTAGAGTAATAACAGTAGAAATTATTTCTAGAACTCTTGTTGGCCGACTATAACATACTACAGCAAGGCGAATTAATTTACCTGATGGAAGCAAGGCTGTTGGAGCGTATATTAAATAAATTAAAACTATATGTACTTTCTTTCAATTGATTTGCATTCTGTGTAGTTTTGTTTGTCACCCGTTATTTCTGTGCTTATTATCAATACAATTGCTTATTTTACTTTAAATCAATTTAATGTAAGTAAATTATTGATTCACAAAAGTACCGTTTTTAAAACTCTTTGTAATTTTATTCTCAAAACCGGTTTTAGTACAATAATTTTGTTGTTATAAATATTTCTGTATTGTTAAACTTTTAAGAGGCATTTTTTTTTATTAGATTGATCACCCTCATACAGAAAGGTCTGCCTAGCTGCAAATTAATTGTGAAAACAATTATAAATAAAAGAATTGTGAAGAAATCTACAACCACTAGTTTCATTATAAAAACTCTTACAATTAAAGTTTGTTGCCGAAACCCGGGACGGTGTCCTAATAATATTAAACATATTCTTATTTTGGACTTGCATATCGGATAGCTTATTGGAATCTGCCTTACAAAAAAAAAACGAGATTGTAACTTCGGACTGAAACCAAAATGGAAGACTTATCACGAACTATTGAGGACCAGAAGTTATTGCTCCACCATTTAACACGTCTATTGCAAAAACTAGACGGTAAGTCAAGTGAAACAAGAACGCTTGGACTTTTTCAAAGTTTTTTAGAGGAAATAGAGGTAACTTATAAAAAATTTAAAGATAACCATGAACAAATTTTTAAAAACATTCGAGATAAATCAATACCATGTGCCGATGTGCCCTATTTAGAAGACGATGTTTATTATAATTTTTATGATTTGTATTTAACCACAAAGGGCAAGCTATTAGACGGATTATCAGAATGGAAAAACCCACACTCACCTTCAATTCATTCTAGTACTTTAAGTGCATCAACCTTTTGCAACAAAAATGTTTCCGTATGTGCGGAGGTTAGATTGCCTAAGATAGATCTTCAAATTTTTTCCGGTGACTATCTTGATTGGGTTTCATACAAAGACTTGTGTATATCATTAGTGCACAACAACAGCACACTTTCGAAAGTACAGAAATATTATTATTTACGTAGTTCATGCAAAGATACACCGCTTTCGATAGTTTCTGAATATCCAGCTTCAGATTCAAGCTATGATTTGGCATGGTTAGCCCTAAACGACAGATACCACAATAAACGGAAAATAGTAGATCACCTTCTTCGTAAATTATTTAATATTCCCGCTTCTGATCGATCTTGTGATGCTATCAAAAAAATTCTTGATAACACCAGAAATTGTATTGCTCTTCTGCATACGGTTGATATAAACTGCGATAACTGGGATGCAATTTTAATTTATATTATAGTCGGAAAATTAGATATTCAATCACGAAAAGACTGGGAACAGACTTTAAAGGCTACGAAGGAAATTCCTAAAGTTAAGGAATTATTTAAATTCCTCGAAACAACATTTCGTACATTAGAGTCCATCAGTGATCATGAACATACAAGATCTGATTTCGTTAATCGTAATAAGTTCTCAAATCGTCCTCAAAATCACAGAGTTCATCTAACCTCAGTTAATGATGAAAATTGCCCTTGTTGCGAAAAGCGACATCTGCTTTATAAATGTTTTAAGTTCGCCGCACTATCATCGGCAGCAAAACGTGATCTAATTTTTTCTAAGCGCATTTGTAAAAATTGTCTCCATGTAGGTCATTATGCAGATGATTGTCGTTTGCAAACTTGTTGCCAGCTTTGTCAGCAACGCCACCACACAGTTATTCACAACGAATTTCACACACCTGTTCCTAGCACAATTAATAACCAGGTATGTCTACCTGGCTCATCACAACATATTCAGAACGGAGCTAATATCAATTGCAATTTATCTATGCTTAATATTAAGAAATCACCACAAGTTTTGCTGGCCACTGTTAGAGTTTTATTTAAAACAAACAAGGGAACTTTCACCCTTCGTGCCTTATTAGATCAAGGCGCACAAGCAACTTTAATAACAGAAAATGCTGCACAAATTTTGCAACTTAAAAAATATAATACTTTTGCACAAATCACTGGTATAAATGGTAAAACTATAACAACTCGAAAATATGTCAATTTCTCTATTAAATCCTGTTATAACAACAACTTCAATCTTCAAAGTAGCGCTTACATTTTACCTTCATTAACTGATTATTGCCCCAGGGCTATCGAGAGAAATAATCTACCCGATCATAGTAAATTCTTTTTGGCAGACCCCAGTTTCGATGGTAGCGATAAAATAGATCTTTTACTCGGCGGACATATATATGGAGATATAATGGAACCCCAGCAAAAGAAATTTGATAATGGAATTTTTCTTCAGCTGTCAAAATTTGGATGGGTCGTTTCTGGTCCTACCTCCAAAATTTCTTACAATTGTGATGTCCATATAAATTTGTTTTCGCTTGATAAACAGTTAAGAGCTTTTTGGGAACAAGAAGAACTGAATGAGGAACGTCAACTAACACATGAAGAAAAGGCTTGCGAAGACTATTTTAAAAAAACACACAAACGTAATAATGATGGCAGGTATATTGTTAAAATGCCGTTTGTAGCTAAGCTAGTGGGTGGGGCGCCGCCAATGTTTGAACACACGGATTTTAATGCTTTAAAAAGATTAAAACATGTAGAACACAAATTTGTTAAAGATATAAAGCTTGCAACCGAGTACAAAAAGTTTATGACCGAATACGAAGAGTTGGGACATATGACTAAAGTTGGCATCTACCCAATGAGTCTAGAGCCACATGGATTTTTTCTTCCTCACCATGGTGTTCTACGTGAAAGCAGTTCTACTACAAAATTGCGTGTTGTGTTCGATGGGAGTAGTAAGCGATTACCGAATACATCTTTAAATGAAGAATTGTCAATAGGACCAGCTCTGCAGAACGATCTCGCTTCAATCGTTACTAGATGGCGACGTTTTAGAATTGGGTTTAGAGCGGACATCGAAAAGATGTTTCGTCAAATTCGTATAGATGATGGTCAAAAACATTATCAACAAATCCTTTAACGTAATTCAGTTGATTCTGATATTTTAATATATAAACTTCAAACAGTTACCTATGGAACTTCGTGCGCTCCATATCTTTCAATAAGAGTCTTACACCAATTAGCAGAAGATGAAAAACAAAATTATCCCCAAGCATGTAATATTTTACGAAATGACTGCTACGTTGACGATGTCATATCAGGTGCAGACTCAACAGATAACGCAATTTATCTTCAAGATCAATTAATGAAATTGTTAGCGTCTGGAGGTTTTACACTCAGAAAATGGACATCAAATTCGGATAAACTATTGTCAAATATTCCAAGTAGCTTTAAAGAAAACATAGAGATATTCGGATTCAATGAACAAAATTTTACAAAGGCTCTTGGTTTTGAATGGGAGACAAAAGGTGATTCATTTTCCTTTAAGATAAATTTTAAAATTCAAGAAAAATTAACAAAATGTGGTCTTTTATCTGATGCAGCTAAACTATATGATCCTTTAGGGTGGTTAACTCCAATAACGATTAATGCAAAAATTATGTTTCAGAAATTGTGGCTTTTAGGTATTGATTGGAAAAACGTGGTACCAACAAATATTAATCGTGAATGGAATCAATATATTTTACAGCTTAAGTATTTAGAAAGTTTACGAATTCCTCGTTGGTTTGGCAGTTTTCAAGATAGTTGTGTGGAATTACATGGATTTTGTGATGCCTCTCAGTCTGCATATGCAGCAGCAGTTTATATTAACGTTTTAAAAGCTAACAGCGAACTCTCAACTGTAAATCTTATTCAATCAAAAACAAAAGTGGCACCTTTAAAAACGTTAACCATTCCCAAATTAGAGCTGTGTGGAGCACTTTTGCTTGTTAAACTTATGCATAAAATTCAACGCCACTTAGATCTTAAAATAACCAATATTTAATATTGGACAGACAGCATGACGGTATTATGTTGGATAAAAAGAGAACCATCAAATTGGACTGTTTTTGTAAGTAATCGTGTGGCCGAAATCCAACGTTTTTCTAATAATAGTCAATGGCGATACGTTTCCAGTCAAAACAATCCTGTTGATTGTGCGTCTCGTGGTATAAGTGTGACGGAATTGATAAATCACAACCCTTGGTGGTATGGACCAATTTGGCTTTCCCAGCCCTCTTGCCATTGGCCTTCACAGCCTACTGAACCTTATCAAACTTCCTCGGAATTAAAAAAGTCTTTTATTGCTGTTAATACATTTAGATCTGTTCAATATCCAGATCTTTTAACAAAATTTTCTTGTTTTAATAAACTAATACGTATCACTGCATACATTTTACGATTCGGAGCAAAAAAGGAGAGTAAAGAAACAGGATTTTTAAAAACTCATGAATTAAAACGGGCATTGACAACATTAACTAAGATTTCCCAAGTTGAATTTGAAGAAGACATCACGCGCCTAAAAGATAATCAACATTTAAACAAAACTAGCAAAATTTTGAGTTTATGTCCTTTTTTAGATGAAGCTTGTGTCTTACGTGTTGGTGGGCGAATTAACAAAGCCCAATTTAATTACGACCTAAAACATCCAATACTTTTATCAAAAAACAATCCCTTATCTATTCTAATCTTTGTAGATGCACATGCTAAGACTTTACATGGTGGTCTAATACAAATGCAGGCTTATGTTTCACGAACATTCTGGATATTGTCGGCAAAAAATTTGGCAAAAAGGGTTCAAAGGCGCTGTGTTACCTGTCTCAAGTACAAGGCAAAGGCAGCCCAGCAAATCATGGGAGAACTTCCTGCAATTAGGCTTAAACCTGGTAGACCATTCAGGCATAGTGGAGTCGATTATGCTGGACCGATTACAATAAAACAATCGACTGTCCGAAACTCTGTGACTACAAAAGCCTACATATCGCTTTTTATCTGTATGGTGACAAAGGCAGTTCACCTAGAGTGTGTTACAACTTTATCCTCAGAGTCCTTTGTAGCTGCATTTCGAAGATTCACAGCACGCCGAGGAATGTGCACTGACCTATACTCCGACTGTGGTACTAATTTTATTGGAGCAAACAAAGAACTTAAAATATTAAATCGTCGCAGCCGTTCTTCACTTCCAGATGACTTAGTAGAGCAGTTGGCAAACACTGGAACTCAGTGGCACTTTATTCCACCCGCATCACCCCACTTCGGCGGCCTCTGGGAGGCTGGTGTTAAATCCACTAAGCATCACCTGCGAAGGATGATGGAGAGCCGAGTTTTGACTTTTGAAGAATTATGTACGTTATTAGCTCAGATTGAATGCTGTCTTAATTCTAGGCCTCTTTGCCCACTTTCTTCAGATCCTGCAGATTGCCAAGCATTAACACCGTCTCATTTTTTGATTGGAGAACCTGCATTGTGTATTCCTGATGAAAATCTTCTAGAACACAATATTGATCGGTTGACTCGATAGAAAGTGGTAGAAAGGCTTAAACAGCAGTTTTGGAAGAGGTGGATTAGCGAGTACTTAAGTCGTCTACAGTCTCGTCCGAAATGGTTAAAACCTCATAAATATGCCGAAGTAGGTGACTTAGTATTAATATTGGATGAACGTATACCCCCTGGTAAGTGGCCGTTGGCTCGTGTAACTGAAGTACATCCTGGAGAAGATGGACGTGTACGTGTAGTCTTTTATCGAAAGGTAAAATATACAAAAGGGCAGTCTCAAAAATCGCTTTACTTCCGGTCAATGATGGTATTAAATCTAACATTGATTGACTAAAATGTCAAGAACTGTTGTTCTTCGTGCGGGGGAAATGTTGGAGCGTATATTAAATAAATTAAAACTATATGTACTTTCTTTCAATTGATTTGCATTCTGTGTAGTTTTGTTTGTCACCCGTTATTTCTGTGCTTATTATCAATACAATTGCTTATTTTACTTTAAATCAATTTAATGTAAGTAAATTATTGATTAACAAAAGTACCGTTTTTAAAACTCTTTGTAATTTTATTCTCAAAACCGGTTTTAGTACAATAATTTTGTTGTTATAAATATTTCTGTATTGTTAAACTTTTAAGAGGCATTTTTTTATTAGATTGATCACCCTCATACAGAAAGGTCTGCCTAGCTGCAAATTAATTGAGCTGTGAAAACGTTTATAAATAAAAGAATTGTAAAGAAATCTGCAACTACTAGTTTCATTATAAAAACTCTTACAAAGGCCATGTGGCTTTTGTTTTTGCTTTGCTGTCTCGAGATGTAAAAAAGCGGATGACACTTCCAAAGCAAATTGTTAAAAAAATATATATATGTATCTTAGCAAACCATATGAATCAGAAACGAAACTTTGCTAACTTTTGGAGCTTTCACCATTATAAAGAGCGCAAGCACTAGCACTAACAAACCTTCAGAAATGCCCTCATTTTTATCTTCTAAATTGGTTTACTCTAAAAACCTCTTAATTTATTCCAGGAAAGACTTTTTGATAGCTTTTTGTCTCTAACAGAGTTTTTAAGAAACACATATTTTATTGTCAGATAGGACTCATGGTGTGAGTCATTTTAAGGTATGCTCAGAGAAAGCCTTTTAAGTTTTTTTTTGGAGTGCCTATGCAATTGTTGGCTGGAATTTTCTTTAATAAATTGAAATTCTGTTTTTTTTTTTAAAAAAAAAAATGTCGCGGCAAACAAAATAAAATGCATAACAAACGTGCTATATCACTTTTGGTTTATCTGCAGCATTTTTAATCATTATTTTTATTAATTTCATGTAATACCTACATATATATCGCTGGTCTCATGTAGAAAGGGCCTAACTCGTATATTTGTAACTTTACAGTAGAAGGTAAAACGTAATAGAAACTGTATTTATCACAATGTAATATTAAAAATGCTTATAAAACTGTTATTTTTGATACGAAAAAAACTCAATTTCGTTAAAATTCGAGTTAAGATATTTCTACATGGGGCTAGCAGTACTCTTAAAGTAAACAAGTAATAGTGATATATTCGGCTATGCGAAATCCTTAATAGCCTTTACCATCTATGTGAATCTGAAGTAACTTCAATAAAAAAACAAATATTGGGGTGACAGAGTATTAAAATATAAAAAAGTTAGGTACTACATATTTATAATTTTACATAAAAATGCCATCGGCTCTTAATGAGTTAAGCATTTTTAAAAGATTTTAGTATTACCTAAAAGATCTCTTAAAAAGCTTTGAAATGAGTTGATATTTAAAAAAATTAAAAAAAATTCAGAAGCCCGTAATTCGGAAAATATCGGCGAGCGTATATTTTTTTACCTTATATTTGTTCTTATTTTTTAATTCTCTATTGCCCTCTATATTTGTTTTTTTTTTTTTTGAGTTACTTCATTGTTCTTAATAGTAGGGAAAAATTAGAGGTAGGCGTGGTGTTTTGCCCGCTGCGGCTTAGGACATGGACCAATCTTCCTGATTTCCAATACCACCTCTTGCGACACTATGTCTGATCGATTGGCGTATTTATATTTTTGTTAAAATCAAGTTTGCCTTTGCAAGCACTAACACGGACGGACAGACAGAGATCGCTCAATCGACTTCGCTTTGCATAAGAACTCAGAATATATATACTTTTTGGGTCGGAAATGGATATTGCAGAAAATACAAACGGAATGACAAACTTAGTTATATACATTTTCCACTTTTTGCGATGTAGAGTATTAAAAATATATCAATATACTCGTATGTACATATGTGAATCCACTTTTTCAATTATGTGTGAGCGGTAAAATATTGCATTAATAAATTTACAAATAATCAATGGGGCATAAATACTGTATTGATTTAATCATTATTTCAATAATTGCAGATCTTTTTTACTAATGAGCAAATATTAAATCTTAACACAAGAAATAAAAAGACCAGATTTTAAGTTTATTATTATTTATTTATTTAATAACTTAAAACTAGTTCGTTCATTAACAACAAGATTTAAAAAAATAAAGAAAGGATACGTTAAAACAATTTTAAAATGATTTTAAATTTAAAAGTGCGAAAAGTTTTGTCTACTTGAATTAGCGACTAGAGAAGTTAATTTTGCTTTGTGACTTCTGCAAAGAGAAAGCAAAAAACGTAAACAAACAAGAAAACGGCTGTGTTATCGACACCACCTCATAGTCAATTCGCCTTGTATATTACTGAGTTTGCTTTTCTAACGCTACGTTCTAGAATTTTAGCCATTAAACATTTCAACATCATAGGTCAATTTTCCAAGAGGTATGCTTTTGAATTCATACAGCCCATTTGTAATATTAATGTTATTTCTTTAGGACTATCCGGTTCCATTAGAATCTGATATAACTCAGGGTTTACATCTAGTGTTATGAATTACTTATATTTCTTTACTTCACTCGTTTAATATTTGGCGTTGGGAAGTTTTGGCGTAATCAATACAAAGACGTTAGTTATAATCTTTCTTTATATAAGGTATGAACGGACTTGCATATTCTTAATTAGAACATGTAATTATATCAATATCCGAAAGTTCGTAGATCGTGCCCGCAATCAAATTTTTTATTGATTCTGGAAGGCAATATGAACACTGTTTTACTTTACACAGTCGGTACCCGTTTCTTTAGCGACGTAAGCATATTGCATTGTTTTACAATTATTGCTGGTAACCGTTTTGTAACGTCTTAAACTTGTTGTAATATATGTCGCTTTATTACCGTTAATGAATGACTCCCGGTGTCAAAACAGGTAATTAAACTTTAATTTTTTAAATGTCATTTTTATTGCAACCTATTTGCCGTTAGTTTAATTTTCTAGTAAAATTTGTTACGTTTTTTTGTGTTTGAGTTTTTGTGCAATGCATAGATAAACCTACATATCGTCACTTTAAAGACAAAATAATCTATCTGCAGGTTTCAAAAGTTTACAGGAGAGGGAAAAACGTTGTAAAATTGGAACTACTTGCAATATTGAAACAAAAATTATATATTTTGGTTAAAATGAAACCACAAATATATGTACATATATCGAATACATGGGAGTAATTAATTAGATGGACTAATTAATTGACGATTTCATTGGCTAAATAATGCTTATTATTTTTTAACATTATCATTACTTTTACTAATGGCAATGCTTTTTAACGGATAGGTTTCATTGGTAATTAGTTAAAAAACAAAATCATTTCCATTGACTAAGGATTAAGTGGTTTAAAATCAGTTTCATTAATTAAGTTGTTCCTTGTCTTTGTACACTAAAATCACATCTTAAAGCATAGTAGAGCAATATTTTAAAATGGCATTTAGAACAGTAAAATTGGTTGAAATATTTATGTTTTAACTTTCTCAGGAAAAGTAAGACACTATTGGAACCTATTTTTGTTTTCGTGAAAATTATAAAAGCTGCAAGTTGTGGTTTTAGGTGACTTCAAATCTCAGACATAAAGTTTTACAGCTAGCTCATTTAAAAATAATAAATTTTAAAAATTTTCGAATATAGATCTATGTACAAGAGTGTTAAGATTTATTTATTTTATGCATATTTTTTTAAGTTTCTGCGATTAAAAATTTGTGGTTCATAGAAACTATTATTTTTGATTCAATTGTAATTAGTAATGAAACGATTTCATTGAAATTTCATTACCATTATTAAAAACAATTATAATTAAAATAAAATCATTAGCTTTAAATGGTAGTTAAATTTTTTTCATTGTCATTATTTCAAACCATGCTAATGCAATTTCAATGGTACTTAAAAAATCCCAAGTATGATATATCGGTTGAGATAATTTTATTTTTTTAAACACTTATGTCACTTATGTTATCAGCAGTACTAATTAATTTGACTAAATAACAATTTCTTGATGCATATGAATATTATATACATTAAATAATAACAGTTATAGTTTCCTTTACTGATTTAAGTAAAAAAAGACCTTAATTTTCATTTAAATTACACTATGCAAAATAATTTACATCCTATGGATAAAGATTTTTAAAAAAGTTATTACTGTATTTATATAGAAATGAATTGTTATTTATTGTAACGTAAACGATTAAATCAAAAAGTTATTTTAATAATTAACAAAAAAACTTATTTCATTGAAGAGTAAATCAAAAATAATACAATAATTACTCAAACGGTATGTTGTTATAAAAGAAATGACAGTCTGCTGAAAGCAGACTTGTAGATTTTGCCATTTCTTTATTTTTAAACTCCAAATAATAATAATAATAATTTTATATATATATAAATATATATATATATATATATATATATATATATATATATATATATATATATAAAAATGAATGTCTGTCTGTATGTTTGTGCTTTATAGGAGCCCAAACCCTTGGACCGATCTTCCTTTTCACAGCATGTTACTGTGACTCTGGAAGGAATAATAGGCTATATGAAGACAACCGGGGGTGGCACCGCCCATATAACCCAAAAATTTAAATCGCCATATTTTGGCCATTTTTTGACCTACGTCGACGATATTTGGTACATATGGTATTGGCATAATTAGGAATACGTACCAGGAGGAAAGTGGGTGGCACCCCGCCCCTTTTTAGAAAAATTTAAAATCGTAACAAAGTCTTAACTACCGGACCAATCGTCATAAAATTTTCGCAATAAGATATTCTTGACTATATAAAGTTGGGAGTGGACAAAGGGGCGTGGCACCGCCCATATAACCCAAAAATTTAAATCGCCATATTTTGGCCATTTTTTGACCTACGTCGACGATATTTGGTGTATATGGTATTGGCATAATTAGGAATACGTACCAGGAGAAAAGTGGGTGGGACCCCACCCCTTTTTAGAAAAATTAAAAATCGTAATATAGTCTTAACTACTGGACCAATCGTCATTAAATTTTCGCAATAGGATATTCTTGACTATATAAAGTTGGGAGTGGACAAAGGGGCGTGGCCTCGCTCATATAACCCAAAATTTAATATCGTCATATCTTGGGCATTTTTTGAAGTAAATATATAAATACTTTTAATTGTATTTAATAACGAGGGGGGTAGCGAAGCACACCGGGTTCATCTAGTATATAATAATAATAATAATAATTTTATATATATATATATATATATATATATATATATATATATATATATTATATATATATGTGTGTGTGTATATATGTAGTACTTAATTTTTTTTATTTATTATATTTTTTGTTACAGTAATATTTGTTTTTTATTGGAGTTACTTCACTAAACTAGATTTACATATTTGGTGAAGAGTAAATTGTACTCTTACTTGTTTTTGATTCCATTGCAATTAGTAACTAAACGACTTAATTTAAATGGAATTACCATTAGTAAAAGCAATTACAATTAAAATTAAATCTTTAGCGTTAAATGGATAAAATTTGAATGGTAGTAAAAAGATTACAAGTATTAAATAGTCTTTTAAATATAAAACTCTGAAAATTGTTTTTTTCATTTCCAAAAAATTTTCAGAAATTAATTTTTTTGGACTTGGGTTTATCAAAACAATTGATCAACCTTGATCAATGTAGATTGTCATAAAAATTACATAATATCCAACAAAAAACAAAGTAAAGCTTAAAAAAGTTTTAAAAAACCTTTTTTAATATTTAATAAATCACATAACCAACATTTCTTTTATAAAATAACCGTTTTTGTTCAATAATATCATCGTTGGTTTTATAAAATCTTGAATACATTTTTATTATTATGAAATAAATATCACAATTAACCAAAACACTATTAAATTAAATGAATTGTTTAAATTCGCAATAAAAGGTTATAAAATGTCATTAAGATTCAATAAGCTTTTTTGTGCATAAAATTGTCTGCGATAGAAAATAAATAGAACAGAAAAGAATGGAATAGAAAAAAATTGAAAAACAACATATAAAAATTTTATTGTATGAACATTGTTTAGGTTTTAATTGGATCTTCGTTTATTGCAGTCAAATAAGAATTTTACTTTTGTCTTGAGGTTTTTAGAATATTTCTTAAAACCAACATAAGAAAGTTCAGAAAAGCATATCAAAATAAATGATTGTTTAAAGCCTACTTCACAGACTATTTGTAATTTTTCTATCCCTTCTACCCATTTAGAATTTTAACTAATAAGATGTCGATATTTTCAATGGTGAAAATTTCCATTGAAAAATACAGACAGAAGTCATCTTAAAAATTCTTACACAAATCTAGTATTTTTTCGGTATATGCTTTTTATACACTTCACCACAAAAACTGGGATATCTAAGTTTGTCATTCCATGTGTAATTTCTACAATATCCATTTCCGACCCCATAAAGAATATATATTCGGACTTCTTATGCATAGCGAAGTCGATTGAGCGATGTTCGTCTGTACGTCCGTTTTAGTTTTGATATCAAAAAATTAAATATGTCAATCGATTAGATATAGTGTCGAAAATCAGTATGATCGGTTCATGTCTTTCGAGGCAGCAGGCAAAATACCACGCCTAACCCTAATATTTTTATGTCATTTGGAACAATAAAATACCTTCAGTCAAAAAAATAATAAGGAAATAAAAAATAAGAAAAAAACGCTCGCTCATGTTTTCCGAGTTACGTAGCTCTGAAATTTTCAAATTTTTTAAAATATCAATAAGCATTAAGAGCCTGTACCAATATTTGCTTTTTTTATTGGAGTTACTTCACTAAACTAATCTATCTAAAGATGGTGAAGGGTATACAAGATTCGGCATAGCATAATAGCACTTTTGCTTTTTCTTGTCATATCTTTAAATGTATATGTAGGCGTTTTTAAATAAATTAGTACGAGAAATCTTATTAAAGATAATTTTGTATTTATGTTTATCTTCTCTCCGTAATACTTGTATACGAGTAGTAGATACTCTGTTGTATATTTTATGTTTATATGTGCCTGCTTGAATGTATTACAACAAAGAATTTTCATTTGTATTTTTGTTTCTTGTAATAAAAGAATTTCGTATTTATCTTTGAAATGCAAAAGGAAAACTAACATAGCACGTTTTTTATTTATTTACTGTTTCCACTATTTTTGTTTTAGTTTAACAAGGGGTGAACGAGGGACACACCAACAATCTAAACAGAATGAAAAACAACAACAATAATCTTAACAGATTGAAAAACTTACAGAAAAAATTATAATAATGAGAAAAAAAATTCTCATCGTAAAATACAGCATGCGACTATAAAATATAAAAGTGATGGCAATCAGTGCAGCAGAACCTAAAAACTATTCGTTCATGAAAATAAGTCAACTGCTAAACACATAATATATACTTTAATACCACATTTAAAACAAAAGATATAAGAGTTAAATTGCAAACATGAATTTTGTTGCCATTTTTACAATATTTTCAAATTGTTTACTAAAACGTAACGATACTTAAAATAAAAACTTTAAATTTTGCTTTAAGTGTAGAAAAATCAACTTCATCAGGGATTACTTTTTTCGTTCTTTTTTCTAACTATGGATTTCATCCTTGTACGTCGTTTGATTTAATTACATTTGATTTTTATGAATAATTATGATGAAATTTATTATTGCGGAAAAACTGATCAGTGAAGGTTGATTTCTTCTTGGCCGTTGAGGAATATTAAACATTAAGGACGTTCACACGACGTAACTGTTGCACCCTCCTTGAAAGTTTGTTTTAAAAATGCATTATTGAGCTGTTTAGCTCAATGGGTGGGTTGTCATTTTTTCTATTATAAAATTCTTAGCTTGCCTAAGTCAAGATATTGTGCTCTGTTTTATCAGCTAACAAAAAAAGTTATGCCGTCTTTCATGCAACATCTCTTTCTTAGGTTGCAACTGCATACTAATTTGTCAAATTCGTTTGAAAGGTTATGTGTATAGATTGCTCCCGTTTTAAAAACAGTACATAATTTAAAAAATTAAAGGGTGTCTTCATACAACAATCAACTTTTTAAATGTATTATGAACTGCGAAGAACACCACAGTAAAATTTCAACAAGTTAAGTGTCACTATAGCACCCAGTAGCAAAAAGTAATTAAAGGGTGTCCCTATAGTTGACTTAAATTGAGCTATATGGGCCTATCTTTTGATCCTTTTCAGATGAATACTTAAAAATTGGACAAAAATTCGATAACTATGCTCGTTTTAATAACAAGAATAAATTTTCAAAATTATACATTAAAGGTTCATAAAATTTATTTATATGGTCATACTTGAACAGTTGTAGACAAGCGGTTAATATTTCCAAAGAATCTTAGTCCGCTATAACAACAAGTATAAAATTTGGATTTGGAAATTAAATGGTGTTTGATATTGTTGCCAAACTTTTAAATCGTTACAGATGGACATCTAAAATCTGTTCTGAAGGGGTTTTTTTTTGCAAGAATTGTTTAATGTTTAAGATCGAAGTACTCAGTCATTTCTGAACCGATTAAATTTTTTTATTTGAAACTTGATGCTTACAGATTGGGCCCGTTTTAAAAACAGTTCATTATTTAAAAAATTAAAGGGTATCCTAACACAACATACATGTAATATTTAATTTATGGAATAAATCATTTTCACATATGTGTTAAAGGTAAAAACCTCTTAATATTTGAACATTAGAAAAACGTAAATTAATAAGCAACAATTTAAAAACTCGACTTTCAATTAAAATTCATAGATTTTAACATTCGTTCAAAGTCTTCGAAGCACAATTTCATGAGTGACAACCTGGGGTTGTACCAAATTTTTATAAAACTCTGGACTTTTGCACAAAAAAAATCGTCTTTATCGGTACTTTAATTTTCAAAAATCGGCAAATAATCGGCAAGGTAAAAACACATTCGGATACAATAAAACATAATTTTATTAAAAAATGTATCCAATAGTTTAACATTTTTAAATATTTTTTTTACAACCTTTATTGACAATCTATCCATTTAAGGATAATAAGTAAATTTAATACAATAAAAGTCAAATAAAATGTTGAACTCCATTGAGAACAGCATTGTACTAATAAAAATATTAATTCATATAGTAAACCCAAAAATATATCAATACATATGTATTTATAAAAATAAGAAAATTAAAAATTAATTCCTGAACGGCAAATCCAGAATAGGATGTCTCTTAAGTCTTCTGATTTCATCAGTTTCATCAAGTAGGGGAATTGTTAATGTGTTTATATGAAGGCTTAACCTTTCTAAATAACTGCTGCTAAACCTTTTTATTTGATCTTTTATCTTAGGGATGCAAAGATCGGAAAGAATAAAATTATTTGACACAAATTACCCGCAGAGTTTTGGATTGATATCTTTAAAATATCTATAGATTTGAATTACTGGTGTTACCCATAGCTGTATTCCGTAAGTTCAAAAGGGTTCTTATATTACTTTACATGTTAAGACTTTGTTATTTAAAGTTAGCCGAGATTAAGGGCCTAAAAGCCAAAAAAAAGTCTCTTTTTTATTTACGGTTTTGTTTATTTCGTTTTTGTTATGTTCCGATTCTTATATTAACTCTTTAGACAATGGGCCCAAATACGCCTCATCAAATTTCCAAAATTGCGTTAATTAAAGTTCATCGATTTTTACAAGTTCTCAAAAGCCATTCCATTTGGTTGCTTGGGTTGTGTAATTCACTTTAAAATATTCTGTTTATACTATTAACAATTTCAAGATTTAAAGAGGATAAATATATTTGATTTAATCTTGTATTCAAACAACTACTGCTTCACGCGCCAGTCATCTGGTTTGACTTTGCAGTAATGCAGAAATTTTTTCGTTTTATTTCTAGTAATTTTTTAATATTATTGAAATTGATGAAGTCTTTTTGGACTATTTGATACGTAATTGTAAATATCTCTAAAGGCCAGGATTCACTATCATACTCAGTCGTGCGATCTGTCAAAAATTGCATGTGTGCTCAAAATGTATAATAGTGTGGATTAAAAGTGTATGTGTGTGACAGATTTTTTGACAGATCTGTACGATTTTATAATCTTTTGAAATAATTCATAAAATATTTTTCTCTATGCGATCAGAGTTGATTTTTTTAAGATGATGATGAGAAAAAACAACAAAATATTAAAATCATATGTTTTTGCATCTTTTTTGTATAATAGTGTGGCACCTACGACGCCATTTTGGAACGATTTTTAAAGTAGGACAGAATTCTGTCAGATTTTTGTGTGATTAAATCGTACGATTGTGTATGATAGTGAATCCTGGCCTTAAGTAGAGTTTTAAATTTGGAAGGTAATTAAAGACAAGCATATAATGCACACAATGCAAGTGAGTGCCAAACACATTTTATAATAAATAAATTTGGAATATCTTTTTTTAAAGCGGCACCGAATCCTATAAAATTGGACTTGTAGTTTTCGTAATTTTGTGTACTTTTATTAATTGGAAGAAATAGTCTTGTATTTTTGAAATGTACACATACTTATACGTAAAACCAAACACGATGACTTGGTGTTGCATAGATCGGTTATTCATTCACGCCAGCAAGAACTTTTTTATTTTTTAATAACACAGTTAAGAACCGTTTTTTGCAACGACGTTCAACCTTTTTAGAGCTAAAATAGGTAAATCGGCACAATGATAAATTTGAAGCGAAAAATCTGCAAAATGCCGATCGGCAAATATGACAGGCCTGATGACAACTGCTGTATCTTTATTCACATTAAAAATTTTTAATTTTCTTTGAACGATTACTTTTTTCTTATGTTTAATTCAAAATACTATTATTAATTCGATATGATAAGGCCGTACACTCTTTAGGAATTTGTGACGCCTTTCAGACTAAAAAAAACCCTTCCCTTGGACATTATGTTACGCCACCCTAAAATGTTTATACAATTAATTGACTCTTTGTTGAACTGTTATTTTTTAATAGAATAGTTTAAAGAAATTTGTTAATGTAAATTATTTCTGAAGCGAAACGAATATCTTCCGGTTTATTTTTGAAACGTAGCACTTAAGAGCATATTTTTTAATTTTGGTAGTTCTTTTATACTTCAATTTCTATTAAAAATTTTCTTTAAATTTCAGAGGAATTTATGTTTTGAGTTGTAGTCAGAAACATGCCTGTTCCAAACAGTTAAAAAAAAGAGAAAAAAATTATTTGCATACGACTACAGCAAAAATTTCTGTTTTCATTGCCTATAATTTTTGGAAATGTCACCCACAATTTTTTAGCGTATTTCTAGAAAATGTATTTTTTCCTAGACATTAAATTATTGATATAAAATTTTTTAAAGTTTAGACCTCTTGTTATTAAAGTACTCGTAGTAATTTGTTTTTCAAAACTCACATAAACACAGGAGAATCTTCCACTTTTTTGTGTATAAAATGTGGTGGGTGGCGGTTATCATTTCATATTAAATTTTGCTATATATATAGACGTGTAGATGTATGTTACATGATTTTACTTTTCGTCATTATCACCTGTCGCATGTGTTCAAAATAAAGCTACTACAAATTTATGTGTTTTATATATGAAATAAACACACAGCTATTTAAATTACCTGTAAATATGTGTACGTACATTTTTTCTTAAATAAATAAATATATAAAATAACAATATTAAAATCGTTTTGTTAACTGGCATAATTTTTAAAAATGTAGAAGCAAATCTTAAAAGAGTTTTAATTATTTTACCTTTTAACTGCACAAAAAATGGAATGGAAACTGTATGTGTAAATAAATTTAACTTTATCAAAGAGTATAAAAAAGCATTTATATCTAAAAAAACCAACTTACGTTTATTGTTAATTTTTTTTCTTTATTTAAATTTCATCCGATTACAACCCACAAGCCTTTTTTATCTATTTGGTTTTACCAAAAACTTATTTATATTACGTATTTACTTTCATATAAAAAGACTACAAAAATTTCATTTTTTTTTTTATTTTAATTTGACGATTCTGTGATACAAATGCTTGATATTGTAGAGTAATTTAAGCTTTCTTTTCTGTTTTTTTTTTTTGGGCAAAAGCACAGCTTGAAGCTTTAAAATTACCGATATTGAATATTAAGGGTGAAAGCACGTCTCGACGGCCATTTCGCGACCGATTACTGAGTTGTCTTCCTCTGGAACCGTAATAAGTAGAATTTTGAAATTTTTACAGAAGTTGTATTTCTATAGCCGCTAAAACAACAAATACTATAACAAAAAATAGGTGTTGCGAAAGTAACGTAATATTAATAAAAATATTGTAGTTTCTTGTAATAAGTAAAAAAAAAACTTCAAATTAAAGTGGCGTAATATATTTGTACTATGTCCGGTTTTAAAGTGGCAATAGGCAGACACTTAAAGTATTTTCAAGGCCGCCATAAGAAGGAATACAACTAAAAATAAAATTTAAAGGTTGACTTTCACATATATTGCCCTATTTTTCGAACCGTACCCATACATGGTACGGACCCCTTTATGTCCTACTAGCACTTGGCGGATTGCTTTTCAGGTAGCGAATGTAAATAATTGATGGTTTGTCCAACAAGCCCGTTTTTCCCATTTCTTCAACCGATGAAATATTTTCCTAAGAATTTGTCCTTGTCTTTAAAATCTAAAAATCTTTTTAGAAATTAAAAATAAAATGAACTTAAGCCAAAATAATTTCAATTCATTTATAATCTTAAACACCTTTACTGTTTTCAGTACTTACTGGTGCTTCTATGACTTTAAAAAGTCTAACCCATTAAAAGTCAAGGTTTAGAAAAGCATAAATAAAAATATTACAGTTTTATTACCTTATCTTTGAAAATTACAAACACGGTACAAAAAAATTTACATAAAATTTCAGTTACAATTTAAAAAAAAACTAATAAATTTCAGGTCTTTGAAATGCTTTTATTACTTTTACTTCAAAATTTTAAATGAACTACTTAAATAAGAATATTAACTTTACCCTTTACTTCTATTCTCAATCTGTCTTAACTTAAGTAAAAATTATTTAATTAAAGACCACCGCTATAATGCATAAGACTTTTTGGAATTCCGGCAACTCAAAAAAATCCTCATGGGTGGATGGAATAATAATTTAAAAACTTAAATATCTATCCAAAAATCGCAAAATGGGATAAGGGGGTTGTTTTACGTAATCAATTTTTAATGGAAACGAACAAAATAAACGAAAAAGGGAAATGATTGTAAATCACAACACAAATGCGAACGAAGAAGGGCTGGGTCTCATCTGCAAAATGTATGAAAACAAATAATCAAACTTGCGGAAGTACACACAAACGAACATTCGTGTAAGTACTTGTTTAAAATACTAGGAATTGACTTTAACCCACATTTTGAAGTTTTTAGAGCTGATGAACAAACACACTAACAATAAAACAGCTGAAGGAGAAAAAGAAAAAGAGGTTAGGCGAGTAGTATTCATTTATAAATTGCGTGTTTCTTGTATGCCAGGCGAAAAAGTTTTGGCTCTAAAGGAAAAAGTAGCGACAGTAGTACACTTGCAAAAATTACACCATACAAATATTTTTGCCTAAGAAATTAGTTCTAAGGAAGATAATTAAAAAGCGCGTACAAAATTAATTTAGCTCTCGGTCTGCTCTCTCGTAACTTCAAGTTTTGTGCTTAATTTTTTTTAATAAGCCAGACCAGTATTGTCAGATTAGGGGACTTATCCCTAAATCGGGGATTTTATATTTAAAATGGAGATGAAAATTTCAGTTTGATTGAGGATATATTTTGCCTTTTTAGGATTTAAAGAGGTTTTTCGGGATAATTTTTAATCCTGTTTGGGGTTATTGCAATTTTGCTATTATTAAATAAATTGAACTTTTTTGTAACGTAACAGTTTTCTAGAATGGTAACAAAAACATTGTTAAAAATGATGACAGGTAAGTCTCTCCATAAATTTAAAAAGTGAATTCGGCTTCTTTTAGCAATAAACTCAATGAAAAATTAGAAATAAAATGTATAGCTGATCAAATCTTCATTGAGAATTACTACACACCTTAAAAATACTACAATTTATTTTAATACTTTTTTTCCAATTTCTTAAATGCTTCAAATGTTTAACTTCAGTAATTGGTTTAGACAACGAGACTGTCACACCCTTGTCAGTTTCTTTTCGGGTTTTCCATGAAACCAATACCAAAGAAATACTCCTGCAGGTTGTGTAAATTTAATTTGAAAACCATGGCTTAGTTCGGCAATGTTCCCATACGTTATATCCGAGGGCTGTACGAGATATGCACACTGTTTTACAAGGTCAATAAAAAATTTGTTGTTAGTAAAAATCATACTTGGGATTTTTCCATTACCATTGAAATTTCATTGGAATTGTTTCAAAAAATGACAAATAAAAAATTTTTTACTACCATTTAATGCGAATGATTTCATTTTAAATGTAATTTTTTTATTAATGGTAATGAAATCGTTTCATTACTAATTACAAAATGATTGTTTCTATGAAACACAATTTTTTGATCGTAGAATATTAAAAAACTATGCATAAAATAAATAAACCATAAGATTCTTGTAGATTGATCTATATTTGAAAATTTAAATAATTTATCAATCTCAAGTGAGATAGGTGTAAAACTTGATGTCTGAGATTTAGAGTCACCTAGTACCACAACTAGCAGATCTTACAACTTACACGAAACAAATATAGGTTCCCATAGTGTCTCATTTGTCTTTGTCTTTGCTCTGCTATACTTAAAGATGTGTATTTAGTGAATGAGTAAGTAATAATCAATGAAAACATTTCATTAAAAAGCACTCCCATTACTGATAATAATGATAAAGCTAAAAAATCATTAGCATTACTTATCGTTCAATGCTAATGAAACCGTCAATTAGTTAGTCCATATAATTAATTAAATCAAATCAAATAATCAAACGGATTTAATATCATGTGTTTGTGGCTTAATTTATTTTAATTATATATTATAGTCTTCTTTGCTATGGGGCTCCACTTCGAATACGCGAGAAACAATATATTGCAATCGAAAGAAAAATTTTGCAAAAGAAGTCGGCTATCAAGTCAAATCTAAGAAATCAGTTTGGTCTTTTAGATCAGGACATATCTGTATTTTAAATATCATTTGAATATTCTACCTTTAACATAAACATCTTTCTATGTCTTTAGTTTTATTGTAAACGGTACACACGTACATAATGCCCATTTTTCCCCTTTTTTCTCATCTATGGTAAAATAGAGTAAAATAGAGTGCCTGGAGCTGTCGTTTTGAGGTATTAAGAAGTCCGGAAAACGTTGTCTGAGATACTCTGCAAGTCCTCTAATATCGTCAGAATCATTGTTTGGAAATAACCATTCTACATTATGCAAATTTTAGTTGTTTTCTTTAAAAATTACACAACAATTTGCAAACAATTTATCGTTTCTGATTATTTAGAAATTACAATAAAAACGCGAAGTTAATTAAGCCTCAATGAATTAAATAATTTGTCATATTTATTAATTAAAGTTTTATAAAGCATTTTGGTGTAAACAAGGAAGATTTTTCAATTATATTTAACACAATTGAACCTTATTTAACAGGAATTTCCATCCCAAGATCCATTAAACTAACTGCATCTTTGAGATTTTTGACAGCAGGAGAATTTCAATGCGTAGTGTATACCTATCTTAAAAAAAAAACTCTTATATACATACAAAATGTATGAAGCAAACATAAATAGCGTGGCGTCCGCTTTAACATTATCCATTTCAACATTACTTAATTCATTTTCAAATGTTGACCCATAGTCAACGGCATTTAGTGGAAGGAATGTGTTTGGCATTTCAATGGATATGGTTGTACCTTTTATAAATTGTTTACAAATATCTACTTCATTAAAAACTGATGATTTAAAATTTTTTGTGGAAATAAAATTAAAATGGAATACACCCTTTTATGTCTGCGTCCATATGACTGAAATTTCAAGTTTAGATTATTCATTTAATAAATTATAGATCACATAGTTTATCGTAAATGGTTTGCGTATTTTCGTCATTTTCCGCTATTGAAATGAAGAAAAAAATTAAACTTCAGCTCCACCCAATTCTTTAATATCGACATTTGCCAAGACAAATTAAATACTCATCAAGACATGTAAAAATCGCCAAATAGTTTAACTAACTTAACTTTTGCGGTTTGATATTCGCTTCGGTTTCGTGAAACGCATATGTGGCAAAAAATACAACCAAACAGCACAACAAATCTCCAGCCTCTCAACTCAAAACATTATTGCATTTTGTGACCACACCAAAGGTTGGCACGAAGCAAAAACAAATGTCAGTTGTGAGTGACATCGTGAATAACTTTAGATATTCCTCGTATTCTTATATACAAAATTAGTTGGTTAAATATTTACAATGTACACGACCTACCGTGGATAGATGCGAATAATGCGATGCAGAAAATGCGACGTTACGTTCTGCTAGTGTCTAATTTGTTTGGATCCGCATAGATTTGTGAGTAATTTTTCTCAAAAATTGTTCGAAAATAAAATCAAATATACTTACGCTAAAATAAATTTTTTAAAATCAAACATTTCAAATAATAGTTTCATAAAATTTATTTTATTTATATTTAAATAACTTTAAACGACAGCCTTAAAATTTCTACAAAAAACTCAACTACGTGTTTTTTTTTTTTACCACGCTTGATGTAAAAAAACGCTCAAAATGGCCATAGTTGTACATATCTGTATAAAGTCAAAATTAAAACATTTGTTCAAATTTAAAATATCACAGTTTTCTATTGCCATTCAAATTACCATTTTATTAATATTTGTGAAGGAAAACTGTGTGTTAAAGGGGTTCTTCTAAATTTAATGAAAAGAAATAACTTGAAATAACTTTCACAAGATTTAACGACTTTTGAGGAAATGCTGCTCCTTTTTGTACAAACTTTAAACTTTTGTTTTGTTTTATTTAGAAACAAACAAATAAAACTAATCGTTATGCTATTTATCACTTTAAGCGAGTTAAAAATGACAACTGGCCAGCCAGCTATTCAAATATAGCGCAGCATTTTTATTACCAGTATTTAATTTAAAAGCAACAATCAAAATAAGGGTAATATAATAGGAGAGAGTTTCAGAGGGCATTGCTTTAAAATGATACCCAATGGTGTACGCAAAACTGTATTTATTCACACTAATTAAGATTTTCTTAAGAAAATAGTTGTCCTGTTTTAATTTTCTCCCCTTTTATTTTAACTCTTTCATTTGATTTTAGGGTTCTCTTGTGTTTATTCTCCTTTTTATTTCCATTTTTTTTTGTTTTGTATTTGTTTGGAATATTAAATTAGTTTGTAACGACTTGTAATTATATTAAAAAAAAAAACTGTGCTCTGCTTGTCATATTGTTGTAAATGTTTACTTTCATTTATTGGCTTTTCTTCAAGCCCGTTTCCTTTTATTATTCAAATATAAAGGAAATCAACCAACCAAAAGTTTATGGTTTTTTTTTACAAAAATTACACAAATTAAATAGAATGTTTTTGTTACATTATGTTTTAATTAAAATTTAGTAAAACTAATCAAAATTGATTTAAAAAACTCATCTCACTGCAGAAAATCTAACCTAATTAGCAGGGCTCAATTACGATCGAAAGTGGTTTCAGTTCCGAAAATCGGTTCTTTAGAAAAATTTTTTCTTAAAATTGAAATGACATTAAGCTTTCAAAGTGTTAGTGATTTTCTTTCAATTTTTAAGTTTACTTAATTTTGTTTCTATTTTTAGTTTAGCCCTGTATGTTACTTTAATGTGCACAATGTTGCCACGTTAAAATTAAAAACTAGAGATTCAGCATTTTGTATGAATTACAAAATGGATTGGCCATCTGCATTGGAAATGGGAATATAACATTCCTACATATTAACACAAAAGGCATATAAAACATTAGTGTAAATATAGTTTAAGAAACACAGCTTAGCTGAAAAACGCACACACGCATCAAATACACAAACCAATTTGTATGTTTTAAGCGCACCAAGCGTTAATTTTAAAAATTGCCCAGAAACCAATTAGGCACACTTCTTTATCACTCTTACCAGACTTAATAAATCAATATCAAACACTGGTTTTCAAGAGAATGATTACACCATTAACTCTAAAATTAAGTTTAAAACTTAATGTTGAAAAGAAATGTTTTTAAATTTGTGTAAAGTGTCTTTTCTTTTACATTTAAAAAGCAATAATTTACCTTCAGCTCGTGGTAATGAGATAGTGAAACGAGGATGTACGTAAGTAAATACATTAATTTATCATGAATGCACATAAAACATATCTTTTATAAATTATTTGTATTAATATATTACTTTAGATATCATCTGTCCCAGTGAAGGAAAATGAGATTTTCATTTCGGTATCAAAAATTTTTCTGAGAGTACTTTTTTACCATCAAGAGTAACAAATCGGTTTTTTTTTAATTTTTATTAAACAGTAAAAAAATCTTTATGAAAACAAAAAGTTAACAAAAACCATAAATCAATACATAAAAAGTTCATTTAACCTATAAACAAAACATTTTTTTTAAATTTATTTTGTACTTTTTAGGGTATATCACTTTAAATCGAAATAGCCCCTAGATAAATAGCGCCAATTGAATGAATTTGGGCTTATTTCAAAAAAATTTTCTCTTACATTTCACGATCATTTCAAAAAAAAAAAAAACTTCCTCCATCACATTAAAATCAAAATCATTGAGTATTGTCCTTCAAATAAGCCCAAATCTATACCAGTAGCGTTATTCGCCTAGGATTTATTTCAATTTAAAGTTTTGTATCTTAAAAAATAAGCAAAATAAAATTGTATATATTTAAAAATAATTAACAGAGATCATAAATATGTATGTATATTTAAATTATTATAACTAAACAATCTATTTTAAATAATAGTATTAAAAAACAAGCATTAGCTGTACTTTACAAGTATCTATATTTAAAAAATATTTGTATTTAAATGTGCATGTGTTAAAAGGAAGGAACATAAGTAAATAATTATAATACGAGATCAATAGAAATAAAGTTTATAGCAATTACAATTTGTTTGACATTATTTTATTAGTAATGTCAAAGTTATAACAACATGAGTCTTTAGATTTCAATAAATCCTTTGTCTGAATAAGACTTGATACGGTTTCAACATTGTCTATTTCTTTGTTTGGTTTTTATTATATTTCTACATTTGCAGAGGAGTGAGAATTTTCGAAATATCGGAAAACATATACTCGCCCAAAGAGTTTTTAGTTTTAGCCACTTTAGACCAAAAACTACAAATATTTTCATTGACCATAGGCTTAAGCTCTTCAACATCCGCCAATGCCCTGTACTGAGAGTTTATATTTTCGAAATTTTGCCTTTCATCTGGAAACATTTTTAACAGAAGTGGTATAATACTATTAGCTCTACCAGACAAAACATTTTCAGGGGAAAATTTACTAAACCAAATTAACATTTCACTGTCAAAGTCAACTTTTTTCTTAGAACTTCACAAAATTTAATGTAAAATTGTTTACAATTTTCTTTAAACGTATTTACCACACTTATTTCCATATCGTATGTATTTAAATAGAAATCAACTTAGACGTATCTGTCAGAGTATCAAATGTAACAGAGCAGTAACGCGGTATTTTTTCAAATCAAATAGTATCAAAAAAAGTACGATCGTAACAACTTTTCCGTAACTGATCTGTCCTTAAATATACATGTATATACATATATAATTTATACATAACTGACTTTTTTTATCTAAATTAATAGATATCTATCAATTATTTAAATATTTACATATGAAAAAATATCTATTAATCCAACAAGTTTATTGACTTGATTTCATTTTTGAACTCGTCAAAAAAATGGTTTTAGTAAGTAAAAATGTATTATTTTATCAAAAATTTTGGAAAAAAAAATAGTTTAAAATTGAATATAAAAATAAATCAATAAAATTTTAGTTATTGAAATGAATTTTTAATAAAAAAAATAATAAATCAAATAAATATTATTTAAAATCTGAGAGCTTTTCATGCAAAATTTTCAGACGAGTTAATGGCTTTTAATACAGAAACAGGACATTTGTTTTGCCGAAACATTAAAGACAGGATGAATAACCTACATTAGTACTTCTAAATGTATGAAATGTATTTTTTAATACAATATGCTTTTAATTCCAAAAATAATTAAACGTATGTAATTGGCTCAGCAAAAAATCAAGCGAAAACTCTTAAACATGTTCTACTTTATGTATATTAATGCAATTAATATAATAACTAATTAAATATAACTAGTTAATTGAAATTTAATTTTAATTAATTTTAATTAACTAGTTTTAATTTCATTAAAATTCAATAAATTGCGAATAAAATAAAAAAAAACAAATTTAAGGTTTAATTTATTTTAATTTGTGTTTTTAATTTTTAATAAATAAAATTTTATTAATAAAAATTTCATTTAAATAATTAAAATTTAATTGATTTATTTTATTAATAAAATTTAATCTAATTTTTTTTTTTAATAATTTTCTAAGTGCGAGAAAACAAACAAAACAAAAAAAAAAGGAATACAACGAATTGGTATAATAACCTTCTCCGTTTTTAAACTCCATAAAAAATAGACTGTAAACGATTGTGCACAGTCAATTTTATATCATTAGTTGAAATAGAATTTATACTTAAACCATGCACGTCAACTTTTAACTAACAAATAGTTGTAATTATTTTCAAACTCGCATAAAATATTATTTAAAACTGTGGAAAGTCATAGTAAAATCACATGAAAATTATATATAATTAAAAAATTGGTTCAAAGTCTTATGCTGCACAGTGGCGTGAAATACAAAGAAAATGTAATAAAAGTATGGAACTTCTAAACTTTTTACCCGATTTTTATGAAACAAACTGCGATTTATAGAGGGCGGTAAACTAGGTAACATCGAATTTGAAAAATGTTTCAGAGCAGTATGTTAGCGGTAATAATTAATAAATTTATAAAAAGTTAAACAAAAATGTTTTTTTTTTTTAGTAGATTTTTAAAGCTTTTTTGTAAATTTATAAATATTTAATTTTTTCTTTTTTCGTTGTCTTTTTATGGAATTCTTGTGAAGCACCCTACAGTCAATGTTCAAATATGGACAATTTTTTAACAAAAATCTATATGTTCGAGACAGAGATAGAGATTTTCATTATTTTTTTTACGAATAATAGAACGATTGGTTTTCAGTAACTTTTTTTGTTTTTTTTTTTTTTAAGAGAAGTAGCACTTCAAGCATTGATACCTACTTACCGTGCTAAATTCTTTAGGAAAGGGATAGACGAAAGCCAAGACAGGTAGTGAAAGGAGATAGATATAGCCATTTTATTAATTATTTTACTTCGCCACCGAATATGCTATGAAAAGTGCCGACGAAGAAGGCTGCATGTCTCAATGTTGTTCTGAATATGTATTTACACTATTGAACAGAAAAAACATTTTTATTTTTTGACTGTCGCAAGGGTTGAACTCAGGTCAGCCACTTGCCAAATTTTGTAGACATCCTGCTTATAAATGGGATCTCGGGAGGGGTTTGAAAAAAATTAAAATTTTTGGAAAAAAAATTCTTATCTACACAAAAAAAACTATATTTTAATATAGTGTTTGCCAATTTTATTGATTTTAGTTACGTACATATTGGTCTTTAATCTGATTGGTTTTTGTTTTTGTTTTAGCGGTATTTTTTACAGCTTTATTTATTTGAAAAACTACTGCACAGAATTAAGCACAACTGAATAACAGAGGTAATCGGCTATCTACTAAAATACAATTTGTACATATTTTTCATTAAAACAGCTGTAAATAATGCACGCAATTATAGTACCTCTCGCAAAACATCTCTTGTTTTATTGAGTTCTAATAAATGCTGCTACTTTTTGTTACTTTCTTCTTTGAAATCATAGATTTTAAAACAAGTCGATACTATTCGGCGGCAAAATGACGCTTTGTTTTTATTATTTATGTTCAAATTTACTTAGAATTTGCTTGTAATAGTTATAGGAACAGGGTTGTTTAAATCTTGCGAATATAGTAAGCTTACCCAGCCCATAAAGGATTTCAAATAGTTAATACCCAGCAAAAAATTTTTGAAAAGGTAATCGAGTGTGGAATTAAGCATTTTTGGCAGAAGTACTTCCCAACTAGATTGCCAACTTAATGATTTTAACAAGGCATGAGACTTTTATAATCAATTACTGAGAATCGATTACATTAATTATTGTAGGAAATAATTGCCCTATTCACAAGCCCCCTAGTACGTGCTAAGTGCTAACAATATACAACGGTGCTAGCTGTGTTGTTGGTAATTTTCATGCAAACATGCGATACAACACTTAGTACTTTTTTTCATATGTTTTTCAAACGTTGTATTTGTTTAAATGTTTTATGTTTAAATGAATTATTATTTTTGTGTTCATGTGTGAATTATATTAAATTAAATTGAATTAAAAGATATTTTTATTAGTTTTATTTATTTAATTTATTGATTTGACTGATTTATTAGAAAGTTGAAGTTGAAAGTTTCTAATATTTAGTATGGTACCGCCATCACCTATACCAAAAACAGATGCTACCTTACGAACACAAGCACCATTTCCTGAAGATCCCAAGCAGTAAAGTACAATTTTAAGCTGCAAGTCAATGTGTAGTTGGAGCCTTTCGCCAATTGTGTGAAAAACATCGTAATTTTTTATAAGGTTGAATATACTCGTATAGGCAAATTCCTCTGGCCGTAGTCGTATCATATGAAGAAACCTTTTTTTATCAAAATATCTTAAAACCCGATTATGCCATATTGATGATTTTGGTAGCCCTAAATGTATAATTCTGCGACTGGAGAGCAAGTACATTAGGTTCATCCTAAAAATGTCTTGAATTTCATCCTCACACAAAAAATTTATTAATTTAGTTTTTTCTGTTTTCTCCCCCATTTGGCTTATAAATAACAAATGATGAATAGCACTTTTCTTCTTCTTATTTACTTTTTGACGTATGAAGTACAATGTACAATGGCATACTGATACAATGGTTGTTCACAAAGAAGTAAACAAAAGGTAGTATGCAATACTACCTACACCTTAGTAGAGCTTGTGAATACGGCAAATGAGTACCATTAGTACGGTAGTATTTTTTTACATAAAGAACTAGTTCCATTACTACTTCTTTTTTTGGAAACTAATGTAATGTGTTTTGTAACCGAGTAACAAAATATGGCAATCACAAAAGTAAGTCATTATATGACAAGTACTTTTTAGGGTAATGTCTAATTTTTTGCTG
Source organism: Gymnosoma rotundatum (assembly GCA_916610165.2). Lineage (NCBI taxonomy): Eukaryota > Metazoa > Arthropoda > Insecta > Diptera > Tachinidae > Gymnosoma > Gymnosoma rotundatum. Next base: position 88,489,970 of record OU744336.1, read on the forward strand.
GGATATTGTTTACGTGTGTAAGCATTATGTAAGTACTTTATTTAGCATAATTTTTAGAATGTTAGAGAACATATTAGAATTATATTGCAAATATTTGCAAAAAATGTTTACAACTAGTTTTGGGTTAGCTTTAAGTTATCTTTTGATATGAATTAGCAGGTCCGTGATAGAAATAATTTTGGGAATCATTATTGGAAAAATTTGTTTATTAAAAATTAATAAGCTTTTGGACATTTTTTAATAGTTTTATTATCAAAATTAATCTCCATCACACACATACATGTTTTAGATACATAGAATAATTTTTTATTTAGAGATAAAATAAAAAAAATAAAAGCGGCTTACCGAAATCACAATATAAATATTAAAAATTTTTCTCAAAGAAAAATTTCAAACGTTTATTTTAACACACAATTTTTTACATGTCTTATTTTGCAAAACTCATACGATATCATTATTTCATCGAATCACAACATTAAGTGCCAGTTGTATTGTCTGGCCGATAAATAGTTTTATATTAATTAAACTTCCTTTATTAATTTTATTGCTGATAATATTTAATGGATAAAAAATAGTTAGTGAAGGTGTCATAATGTAAACCCATATATAACGGTCCGACAAAATCCTACCTTTAATTTGTTATATCCAGCGGCTAATTTTAAGCCGGCTTAAGCTTTGAGTCGGCACGAGACGGCGGCGGCACGAAAATTTTAATCGGCTAGCCGCCGACTTTAAACCAATCAGCTTGGTTCACTACCCCAAACTTCATTTATGCGCAGGATGTCTATAATATTTGGTTGAAAAAGGATGAAAATCCGCATGCAATTTTTTTTCAGTCTCGAACATTTAGATCTTTGTTAAAATCTTGCCCACATTTAAGGGTGCTTCACAATAATTCCATAAAAAGACATCAGATGGATTATTTAACCTTTTATCTTAGAGAAAAAGTTAAAAATTTTATAAATTTAGTAAAAAAAAAACTGAAAATACTTTTTGACCAAATTTCAGATTTTTTAAATTTTTTTTTTTTTGGAAATTTCAAATTAAAAAATTATCACCACTAACATAATAAAGTCAAAGAAAAAACATTTTTTTTACAAGTTATGGTTTTAACTTTCTAGATCTGTTTTTAAAATAGTTTTATCTTGTATAAAAAAATAAAGGTGAAAAACTAAAAACTGGCATGGTAAAAACTTTGTATTTTAAATTTTAAAGTCGCATTTCTTTATTAAAAATACCATGCAAATTCTAAGCACGTTTTTCCTTTATCTATTACTAAAAATACAAAATTTTTGAAATCGGTTCACTTTTGATAAAGTTTTAAGATGTGGCACATTTTTCAAATTCGAGGTTACCTACTTTACCGCACTGTAGTACTACCAGGTACTGAAATAGGGTGTATCCAAATGTAATAGGCGAAAAGCTTATGACCTCCTCTATAAATCGCAGCTTTTATGAAAATCGAGTAAATAGCTTACAAGTTCCAGACTTTTTTCCATTTTTGTGTATTTGTGCTCTGCTAACTACACATTTGCCTGGTTTTACATATTAAGCTAATAATGAATAAGGTAAGTCATATAATTGACGCTGTGACAGATAATTGACGCTTGCTCTTCATACAACATTTTCAAAATATATGTAATGAAATTTATAAAATTTTTGGCACAAATTACCTTCCTTGATAATTGAAAAAGAGTTAAATATAGCAGCAGCTCGCTGTATCCATTAAAAAATAATGCGTGTGGGAGCTATAAGCTATTGAATCGTATTCTTTGGAAGACGGTAAAAATTTTATAAACGGTAAAAATTTTATAAATTTCAGATCTCCGACTTCATATTTTTTGTTCACAAATATAATAAAAAAAGCAGAAGAGTATTTTCAATCAGCTTTTTCTAGTTTCAAATTATTATTTCGAATGGCTTAAATTTTTTAAATAATTTTTGCGTATCCACATGACAGTCATTAAAATATTTGTTACTTTATATACTCCATTTTATTTATTTAAAAGTGAGTAAAGATTCTGCGTTTTCAAACAATTGCAGGAACACCACGAACTTGTTTTTTTCAAAGGCTTTTTAAACGCTTAACCGAAAAAATTTATCTTTTTAGGACATGGCTTTGTAAAATACTTTATATCTTCGTTGTGTTCGTTCGTTAACTTGTATTATCGAAAGTAATTTGTCCATATGATGGTTGAAACTGATCCATAAGTGTAGAATTATTCGTCGAACACAAGCAAAAAATAACCTTATGGAATTCCTTCGTAAGAAAACTCTTTTTCTACAAATTAATGTCCACACACCATTTACAGCATTTCTTTGTCGTTCTCTTTGTAACTCGTCGGACATTTGTTTTTGCTTCGTACTAACCTTCGGTATAGCCACGAAATGCAATTTTTATTTTTAATTATTCATACTTAAAAATTAATATCTAATCTTAATATTAATTTTTAAGTATGAATAATTAAAAATAGATGATGTTAACAATGTAGATAGATGCGAAGAATGCTGATGAAGGATGTGTCGGTCCAGAAGATGCTGCCTTTTACATAATTTAATTTTAATTTTTCTTTCAAAAACTGTTTAGAAATTAAATTTTTAAATATTAACCAAAGCCGAAAATAAGTAAATATTAATTGATATGCAAGGAGAATATTTTCAGAGGGGCTCTGGATTGGTTTCAATTAGTGATTTGTTTAGATTCCAGTTCTTTTTTTATTAAAATAAACACGAGAATGATTTGATGGTTTTGATTACATATTTCACTATCTTTCATAAAAGCCCAATCTGGCCCGATTCATATGAGGTATGAAACTGCTACAATTTTATATTATCTTGATGACGACTAAATTGATAGAAATATTCGTCCGAAATAAAAATTTTCTATTGGTTCAAGGTGGATGGTTTTTTAATAAAAGTTACAGAATTTAAGGTATTTAAAACCAGACGGACACTTAATATCATCAAGCATGTGGAACACGAGATTAGTGTTTCAATCTTATTTCCTTGTTATTCCACAAAAAAATATTTTTTTTTAGTTTCTTAGCTGCTTTGTTATAAACGTTGTACTTGTTAGCGAATATTAGTCGTTCTGGTAAATTATTGGAAATGTTTCTAATTTTTTTCATTGAAGCTTTTTAGCCATTTAATTCTACTTATGTAATAGTTTATACCCCTAAAAATAATTATAAATGGAACAAAAAATTTTATTTCTATTTTTTTTTTAAATTCGACATGATACGTAAAACTAAACAATGTTTAAACATATAATGAGCGTTAACTGGCAACACTTGATATAAAGGTGGTGGTTAATACATGCAGTAATATGCTATCCCATTTTAACGTATATTAAAACATAACACATCAGCCTTCAGCAGCACGAAAAACATACGTAATGATTGTTCTTCTCTTTTTCTAGAATATTTAATGTAATGGCCGACGGAAAATAAATTATGGCTGCCAACAAAATTATGGACAAATGTTTTTTAAAAGTCTATCTCTTTCTAACATAAATGAAAGTAAATAAAGAAAAATTGTTAATTTTATATAATTATTTTTGTAGTTTAAATGTTAAAAAAAGTTAAAAAAAAACTTTTTATAAGAGGCAATAATTAATAAAATTTAATAAAAATTTTATAGACTCTCTAATTCATGCACAAGCATCCATGGGATACTTAGGAACAAGTTTGTGTCCATAAATCATTTGTAATTACGGCGTTTTATAAGTAATAAAAATGATAAATTTATGACATAAAGATTTCCCTTAAAAGAGTGAGGAATAGAAAACAACTTGTTTTATTAAAAGGAAAAAACACCGTTCTAAAAATTCATTTACAGGATTGAAAAAGAAAAGAAAAATTTTAAAAATTTGCTACAAAAGAAAGAACTCATTAAATTAGTGTTTATGGTTATTTGACGGTTTTTAGCTCATTTATAATAAAACAAAAACTCCGTGTTGCCAATGATGCTGTTACTTATGAACAGTGCTTTATTTCTGGATTTTTCTAATTTCTAATGTTTCTAATGGGTAATCGTTGGCTTTTGGGATCGATGTACTAGTTTCTGCGATATAACGATTATTGGTCATTATATATATATATATCTATATATATATATATATATATATATATATATATATATATATATATAAATCATTAAGCTGCTATTACCTGTCTTAGTATGGAGGTAATCCTACTATCTTTCGCAATGAATGATGAATGAACAATTTTACAATTTGTTGGTTTAGCATTCTTTTTAGCATTCTGATTAATAATTACACCTTCATCCATGGTGATCCATTGTCCATTAAAATATGAAAATCTTCGTCCCTGTTAGCAGAGTCTGCATAACAGTTGGCTATCAGTTATGTACATAATGCGCAGCTCTGCATAGGTAAACTCGTGATACAAAATTTAATCCTTAAGGTAAAATGTTGATATGTTTTATTTATTTTTTTTTTTCAAAAAATATTAGTGTCACTGTGTTTTGCTTTTCGTGCCATGGCAATACTTTTTACAGTTTTGAAATGCTAGCACAAGCAGATCCACCCAAGTTCCGTAACCACAAGTTTATCTCTATTCTGATCAAACGATAATGAGTTTAATGGCTCATAAATTTAACAATTGAAAAAGTGTAGGTATGTATGTATATGTGCACAGTCTGCTTGTTTAAATACGAGTACATTTGCTCGCAAAACCACAAAAAAAACTATCTTAAGTTGTTATAATGCATGGGAGTATATTTATTGTAGAACGTCATAAACCACAACATTTTTTGTCCGTCATTTTTCTTATTCAATAAACACTTTACAAAAATTATTACTTTAAATAATAACGTATACACAATCTTACATACAGCTCTAACCTCAATTATATATTTTGACACTCAGGTGTCATGAATAAAGTAGATTTATTATTTTTAAATTCGAGCTATATATGTTTATAATATTATATCATGCAATTCATATTTTATTTTACAATGTGTGATACTATAAGACGAAGTTAAAATTACTATTTTTATACTTTTCATCATTTATATTATAAGTACGACATACATACACTGAGAATCACTAGTATAGAAACGGAACTTTGCACAAATAAAACACAGTTTCAAAGATTGAAAACACTTACAGTGTAAAGGATTAAATTCCAAGAGTTAGTATAGTAAGAAATGAGGAATTGGACCTTTTTTATTATGTTAACATGAAAAATTTTCAGTTGTTAAGGATTTTTTGAATATTTACAAACTGACTAATAATTCTAGTCAAGACAACATACTAAATTATTTTGGATCGTAGAAAAAATGGAGAATTTGATTTTAAAATTTAACCAATAGTTGAACCTGCAAATAGTTTTATTTAATAGTTAAATCCCTTTTAATAGCGAACAAATTAAAAGCGAAAAGTATTTAAATATTATTAACATCATCAAAGCAATATCGTTACTACAACGGAATGTGCTCTTATAAAATCAGGGAAATTGTTCCTAAAAACCGTAATTTCACACATGCAAAACGTTCTCCAGCAAGAGCGCACCCCTTTGTGATGGAGAAAATTCGTTTTTTAGCCGAACAATTCGTATGTGGAATAAACTACCAGTGGAGGTCTTTCCAGTCCCTTTCAGTGTGCAAAAATTCAAACTAAATGTCCAAATAATAAAAACAAAACTTGCGGAACATCCTACAATTTATCCATGTCTGTGCTTAAAGTATACTGGAGCTAACGCAGTTAGTCGAATTTAGCCTACATTAAATTCGTCGCAGAAAAATATAAAACGACAAGCGTAAACTTCACCGTCCTCAACTTGCAAGTACAAAATAAAAAACTTATGTGATTGTTTTCTAACAGAGTAACCGGATCCAAAGGTTTTGCGCAATTTAAGAAATTACACTTGTTTTTAAAGTGAAGCAACCATAGAGATGGGTCGCCATCTCTATTATTGATATTTAAAATTGAAGAAATGAATCGTCTACACTTTACTTTATACAAGGGAAGAATATTGAAAATCTGCTGTACTCAGTTTATGAGATATTAGCATTCAATTAAAACTAAACTCATATATTTTCGTTATTCGCACTTTATGACTGGTTGTGAAGTAGCACGCCAAATAATTTCCTAAAACTGTTGTTTTACATTAAAAAACAAATTATTTTTTCAAATAAAATTCAAATCACTTAAGCAAAATTACATACATTATTTTTTAAATTGACCTCACTTTATTTCAATCATGGTGAGCAGCAAGAGCTACATGCCAAATTTTAAAAACATTAAAATACCGAAAACACATCAATAAAAAGTAGCAAAAATCAAACCTGTTTTATTGCTTTTAAGAAATTTTCTTACACGCAGACATTGAATTTTTATTTGGCGAAGCTGAGCTCCGGCGTGTCCTTGATATGATATGCAACAGTAGTTTTCGAGCACGAAATAATTTGAATACTTATATATGAATACCTCAGTATTCTCTGCATGTATGACTACACGATAAACAAATAAGTTTTAAAATTACGTTGATCTAAGGTAGTGCAGCGTAATTAAGTTCCATCTGTAGGTCAAGTAAAAACCACAAATCTTCTTAAAGGCAGAATTTCTAACAATTAACCAATTAATTCAAACATCATTTATTTAGTTTGATTCAAATTTGCATCTCTATCGGTTTACTATGTTCTATAACAATCAAAATCCTAATCAAAGTACTTTACCTGCTTTTTTAATACAAATTTTTTTTTATGTTACGTAATTGTTAAATTATAAACTTTCTTTATTTATAAACTTTCATTAACTTTTGTTTAAACTATTTTTCTTTCTATATTATTTAATTAGATATATGCTTCTTGGGATTTCACTTGTGTCTTTATGGAAATGATTGTTGGTATCAAGAGACTACAATGAAAGGCTTCCGAATTTTATTATTTCAAACAGAATCCTAGGGGAAATCTGGACGGAGACTAAAAACACCAGGGAGTATCACTGGGAGTATTACTGTGGATATTTATAAGAATGGCAGAACATTAATTCTTTCACCAAGAGCTTTTTTTAACTGCTTTTACTAGTCTATGTGTTCGTTCGGAAATTATTTTGTCTATGTTATATTTCACTCCAAATAGCAACCGCCAGTATTTTTTAATAAGTAGAGTTTATTTGAAATAAAAATCTATTTTAATATTGTACAGTTGCTGTTTGGTTACTTATTGTTTTAAAAATGTGATATAAACCAATCGCCTGCTGAAAGTTGAGGTAAACTTACTGACGTGTAGTTTATTACATTATAGTCTTAATACAAAGTATTATATCGCTTATATTAAGTATTAGGTTTAATTTAGTCCGTAGTAGTTTCTACATACACTGCTTGAATCGTACTATTTTATATCGCATGACGAATAGTCGAACATGCCAATGTTTTTTATTTTAACTAGAGTTCGCTTTGTGGTCAAAATTCGACCAAGTTTATTTTTAAAAAGTCTTTTCTCCGTGTATTTTATGTACACACTCACGTTTTCAATATATGTGTATTTTATTCCATGTGTAGTGGTAGGAATTGAAGGCGCCGTTTTTTTCTTAAATATTCAACCGATTAAAATAAGACAAAAGTCGACCACATCTACAAATTTGTGAAAGAATAAACAAAATCGGTTAAAAACAGAAGAGAAAAAGGATCCTGATGTTTTGTGTTTGCTTGCTAATATATAGATTACTTCACAGGTCAACGATTTTATCAATACCAAAATTTTAGGCGAATTTAAACGGAATTTCAGGCATCTTCACAGTCAATACATTTTTTAAATGGTTACAAACAGATAAATTTTGTGCGATATCAATTTTTTCTTAAGTTTTTCTCGAATTTAATACAGAAGATTTACGTATGGCACGTCTTAAAGAATTTTAGTTGTTCGCCATAATTAATTTATTTTCTATTTATTTCGTGTTGATCTTCCTGCTCTTTTTTCATATTTGAAATATTTAGCAATTCCTGTAGCTTTTTTTTCTTTCAGTATTTACATTTTGTAGATAATTTTCCACGACTGCCTTTATATCGTAATTTTTGATTTGATGTTTGATGTTTTAGTAATTTTGTAACTGCATCTGGTAGTCGAGGTTATCTGAAATTCATTCTAGCCAATAATCTATAATATTTTCTCTGGGTTTTTTTTAGTACTCAAGAATAAAAAATATCGTGGACATATGGGCCAATTAGTGAATTACTCAACAAAAATAAACATTTGTGCACTTTTAAAAAATTTATTTGATAAAACACGAACTCTTAATATTATTATTATTAAATCGAACAAGGGAACAACTTTTTGAAATGTCTTCTATAGTTCTAACATCAACATCAAAAGGTCTAATGCTAAAAAACAATATATTATTGTTTTAGTAATTAACATTAAAAATTTTCTGTTCTGGCGACATTTAATATGTAATTAAAAGAACCTGGAGTGACCTACACTCATCTTTACCATACCTAATGAAAACTAATAACAGCCGATTTCAATAAACGCGAATAAACTGTTTAAAATCCCAACATCGATTTCTTATTACTTCAATTGAAACAAAAAATGTCACTTTAAAAAGATATAACGTGTCTAAAAATTGAAGGAGAAACTTGTTCTTAACAATCATTATTTTTATGCAATATCGCCTTAGTATTCGACCTTTAAATAAATAAAATTCCTTGAAAAAATTTCACTTTAACGAATAATATTCCGTACGTTGAAACATTTCGCCCTTTGAAATTATGTGAATTTTTGTTATGTTTAAGAAAAAGAAAAAACGCAAAGTGAAAAGCTGATATTTTTATCAGCATCTGATTTATAAATGTTTACTATCATATCGCTTAGTTTGATAACTTATACTTTAAAAAACAATTTGCACAATTATTACACCCTTCACCACCAAAAGTGGAAAAGAGGTATATATAAGTTAGTCATTCCGTTTGTAATTTTTACAGTATTCTGACTTCTTATGCATAGCGAAGTCAATTGAGCGATGTCCGTCTGTCCGTCTATGTTAGTTTTGATAAAAATATATCAACCGATCAGATATAGTGTCGAAAGAGGTGCTATTAGAAATCAGCATGATCGATTTATGTCCTTTAAAACACCACGCCTACCTCTAATTTTTTTATATCATTTGGAGCAATAAAGTAACTCCAATAAAAAAATATATATGGTGCGGTAGAAAATTAAAAAATAAGAAAAGTAACATCTAGTGAAAATATTAACTCTCGCCCATATTTTCCGAGTTACGGGGCTCGGAAATTTACAAATTTTTAAAATATCAATATGGGTATGATAGCCGAATATAGCACTTTCACTTGTTTTTATTTATTTCAGTATGTTAATAAGAACTAATTTTATTTTTTCGTTCTATTATTGGCTTTTACTTACTTTTACTCGGATTAAAACGAACTGACTTGTAGAGTTTTAGAATTCGTAGAAATATGGAGTTTATTACTTTATATTATAAAGTATTTCAAAAAGTGTGATTTAACTTTTTATCATGATATTTTTCGATCTTAGTTAGATTTTGACATTACAAGTGGCTACTGATTTGAGATTAAGTCTGAAAAAAAGTAATTTAAGACAAACACTCAAAAATATGTGAGGAAGAAATACCGGTGGCTTTAAAAATTTAGTAGGGATATTGCACGATAATTTTAAGTTTCGAATATTTTAATTTGATATTCCCGTTGTTTACTTTTATTAATTAATAGATATGTGGCATTGCAAACTTTTAAAATATAATAAAAGTTTTTCATTTAAAGGAGAAATGAGTTTAAATATTTCTTTGTAGTTTGTTCTGAAGATGTATGGTTTAATTTTGAAAATGTATTGTACGTATTGCAGAAATAAAATTAAAAAAGGCAAATCTTCTATATAAATAATCGGGTTTTGTTTTTCACTAAATACTAAAAGTACACGTTTTATAGCTGAAAATGGTACAGTGAAATATTAGCACTTCCGCTTCGATTGAATTATCATTTTGCTGTATTGTTGTATGTAACTTCAAGTTTCAAAAGCCAGTAGTGTCACACTTGGCAAATATTTCACATCTATATAGTAAAAATTGTATTGAATTAAGCTTTTGTTAATAACAATCGTATTTTCAATAGCGTAGAAGTTTAAAGAGACCAAAGGTTTCTCATCCTTCCATGTTCCTTTCCTGTTATGTTATTAATATGATTCGACCCTGAAAGTTTAGCATTAAACGTAATATCTGAATTTAATTCAATTTTAATATTTCTAATTATTAATGAAGCGTTGTTATCAAGTCTAGATGTAAAGATTTAGATTTGAAAGGATTTAAACACTCTCAGCATTGAACTCTGCTGAGATCATTGTTGATACCATTAATATAAAACCTAGCACTGTCCGTTTGGGAGCATAAGTACAACTGTACATCATCATTATACATTTATATTCCTGTGGAAGATCATTAATGTAGAACGAAAATAGCTGCTTGCACAAAATAGTACCTTGAAGAAGCCCGCTATTAACATCAAGAGAACCACTTACAGTCCTATCTAGAAAAACAGTTTGCTTCCGATTAAGGAGATAGAATGAAATCAGTTTACTTGCTGTAGAGGGAAAATTAAAAAACTTTTGTAATTTCGCTTGGAGTAATTCAATTGCATACATAATCATATACGTGATGGAATGATCACCATAGCGACCCATCAAGATGTAATCAAAAGTCCCAGACTCGATAGAAGATCGCAGAATATAGGCTTCAAACTTTTCACTTTTTAATCATTACTCTGGTACTGATTTTAAATTTATTACTAGAATCACTAGACCTTGTGCTGGCCACTTATATACATTTATTCAAAATATCGTAGCGCACATACTTTTTAAAATTAGATTATCGTCTTCGTTTAATACAGCCTCCAAATAGTTGCATAATGTTAATTAGACTTGTAAACTAATACAACAGAATTGTAGTTAGTGTTTTACAAAATTTGTGATTTTTTTAAGTACTTTAGCTGTAATACAACTCTCTTAAGCTTCGAGAAACTAGTTAAATTAATTAAGTTAAAAAAATGGTTTTGCTTTAACTAAAAAGATATCTGAACAAGACAGTTTTTATTCAACTTATTCTTTAATATGACTGTGTTTAGATAGATAGAGCATTCGTGCGCAAGTTCTTCTAATTCTCTTTCGAGCTTGCTCTTTCGTTAACACAGGGTAAGTATTTATAGCAATTTGTATTTTTATTCCTTTGAATTTTTTTGTACAGACAATCCCGTACCCTTTTCTTTCATTTTTCTTTTCTCTTCTACAACTTAAGGACTATTTTTTTCTAAGGAAATGAAAAGAAAAAAGCATGACTAAACTGAGTTTAATTTAATTTAGAAAAAAACTAAACTAATTTAAATAGATAATAAGACAAATGAGGAGGGAAGTATATAAAACTTTCTGGTGTCCAAATTATTATTTGCTGTTCTTCGGTTATGAAAAAATATTTCATAACACTGGCCTCACACCCCAACCATTAAAACAAATACTATAAATATTGTTGACGTAAAACTTTTGGATCGGATGTTTCTTATAGCTCTATACAATCTAAATATTGTCTTCTGCTTTTGAGTTTTTGAATTTAGGAGTGGGTTTGGTGATGGTTAAAACAGTATTTTTAGCAGTAACACACATTTCTAAAAATTTTCTAAGAGAAGAAGTTGATTTTTTACGACAACGTCATATGTCTTAAGGTGTATTTTTGTACCTATATAGTTTGAAAATTTGTATATTTATATAAAGATATTGGCGATCATGAGCTTCGAACTTTATTTCTTTCATATAAAAAACAAAAACTCTTACAAAATGAGAATCCCATAAGGTTTTAATTTCAGAAAATTTAACTAAAACAGACGCTTTGATAATTATTATATATACTTAAAATATAACCAATGCTTTTTAAGTAAATAACCTTTTCAACAGCCCCAAAACGCTATAATTGTTATAAAAAAGTACGCGGCGCTACAAAAAATATGTAAATATATGTAAACGGCAAGTTATGAAAGCACCTGACACTTTGTTTTTACATTAGGATTATTTTTTATAACTAAATATTTACAAGCATCAACATCTACTGATATTGGTTACTTCCCTTTACTAATGGACAAAATCTTTATAATGTAGCTTAACACGATTTATTTTTAAATTAATTAATTCACAAAATCACAAAACAAATTAAGTTTTACTTACATGTTTTGTTTTGTTTTGTTGTCCATTGGTTGCAAGCTTCCATTCTTTCGTAATAATTTTAATCTCTAATTTTATTATTGCACTTTTGTTTAAAGAAAAATTTGATACATTGAAAGCAATATTACAATTATCTAAATTTTGCTGTCATATATACTTGTTTATTATTATTATTTTTTTTATAAGAACAATTTTAATAAACCGAAAACATAATTATTTATGGGTGTGTAATTGATTTTTATTTATTTTAACATAATATTTTTATTTGAAATTATTTTATATTAATATCTAGATTTTTTATTGCATCTCAATTTCTTTTTGATTTTTGTCATTATAAAACAAAATCACTCCTAGACTTTGAAATTAATTTTCCATCACTTTTGTTTATTGCGTTCACCACGTTTGCTTTTGAATTGATTTCATTTATTCGTTCTTTAATCTTTATATGTTGGGGTTTTTGAATGGGGCATCTAATAATGATGGCTGGATTGTGACTGTTGGGATAATAAACCTTAGATTTGAAGTAGGGTGGTGATGGCTGGCTTCAAGCTTTTTGTGTGCGTTTAATTTAATTTTTCTTTATTTATTTTCTTTTTTTTTTTTGTTACTTCTAACTATTTTTGTAATTGTTGTTATTACTTGTACAGTTATTGTTGTTGTTATTGTTTTAAGTAAATCTTTGTTGTGCTATTTTCTGCAATTTATTTATTTGTTTTGTGTATTGATTTTACTTTACAAAAATTCACACGGAGGAGCGCGCCGTCATCGCACTCTAAACCATCAAGAAGTTTACGACCAAATGCCATAAAAATTTGTTGTAAAAACTCATTGTGGTTGGAAAAAAATTATACACAATAAACAAACACACACAAACGCACACAACGTTTTTAATTTATTTCTTTCTTTTTCCTATGATTTTCTTATTTAACAAATGCCCGATCAGAAAAAATGTGTTATAGCTAAGTGTGTATCTATAACGAAAATTTGGAAATTGTGTGTAGTGTTGCCAGCTTGGAGTTTTTGTTTTGCGTATTAAAAAGGTGCAATCGATAGATCGGATTGAATACAAAAACATTATTATTATAAAGAACTTTACAAATTAAACAATTCTTGCAAAAAAATCGACTTCAAACCAGGTTTTATCTGTGTGCCTATAACGGTTAAAGAGTATGGCCAAATAAATAAGACTACATTAACTATTGGGACACCCTTATATTCCACCTCCAAACTTTATACTTATTCAACTGTTCAATAGTTTGGCAATATACATCAAATTACAGCAACTAAAGGGTCACCCTTTAATTTGCAAATTGTATACATGCTGTTGCAGCAGACTTAGCAATCAGGTTCTGTGTAAATTTCAACCATCTGTCTATAACGGTTTAACAGTTCGCCCATAAACATCATAATTTATAATTTAAAATTTTTATACTTTTGATTATACCAAACAAAGTAGTGGACATTTTGTCTAAAATTCAGGTGTTTGTATCTAACGGTTCAAAAAATACGGCCATTTGGAAAAAATTACATTAATTTTGGGAACACGCTTTAGTTTCTAAATTCAAATTATAAGCTTCTTGTTATGGAGGACTTGGCAAAACAGGTCCCTTGAAAATTTCAGCTGCCTGTCTATAACAGTTCAAAAGTTCGACCATATACACCAAATCACATCAACTATTGGGATACCCGTTTATTTCAAAATCACATTTAATACTTGTTGTTATAGCGGAGTTAGTAATACAGGTTCTTTGTAAATTTCAATCTGCTAAAAAATTTCTCTTCTCTCTATAACCTTAAAAGTATGGCAATATACTTCAAATTAAATTAACTATTGGGGCACTCTTTTATTTATAATTTTAAATATTAATACTTGTTACTATAACAGCCATAGCAATCTACACTCTGTCCAATTTGCAAGCATTTGTCTATAAGGTAAAAAAAGTAAGCCCGTATAAGTAAATCTACATCAATTACGGGACACCCTTTAATTTATAAATTCAAATTATAAACTCATTGATATAGAGGGCTTAGAAATACAGGTCACTTTTAAGTTTCAGCGTTCTGTCTATAACGGTTCAAAAGTTCGGCAACATACTCGAAATTACATCAATTATTGGGACACCCGCTTATTTCCAAATCCAAATTTTATACTTGTTTCTATAGCGGTGTAAGTAATACTGGTTCTTTGTAAATTTCAATCATCTGTCTAAAACTGTTTAAAAGTATGACCATGCAGATCAAATTAAATGAACTATCGGCGCACCCTTTTACTTATAATTTTAAATATTAATACTTGTTACTATAACAGCCATAGCAATCGACATTCTGTCCAATTTGCAAGCTTTTATCTATAACGGTTCAAAAGATAAGCTCATATAAGTAAATTTACATCAATTATGGGGACACGCTTTAATTTTAAGATTTATTTTTATATAACTTTTTGTTATTGGGAGCTATAGTAATAGGCAGTCATTTTAAATTTTACAGATGTGCCCTTTACAGTTCATAATACACTTAAAAAATATGTATGTTGTATGGGGACACCATTTAATTTTTAAGATTATGAACTGTTTTTAATGGGACCAATCTGTAAGCATAATCTATCATATTATCAAAATTTTTCAAAATCGGATAAGAAATGACTTAGTTCTGCAGGCACAAACATAAAAAAGCAACATTCAGCCGAATTGATAACCTTCGCTTTTCAAAAAAATATTTAAAATAGTAGTCTTTCCCCGAAGAAAGAAATTTTAAGCGCTAAAGTAAATACTATTTAAATTTGTAGAAGTTAATGCTTCTCTTAACGTTTTTTGTGTATATAGCATCTCGTCGCAACAGGTTTCAAGTACATTTTAGAAATAAGGTAACTTTTATTTTTACATGTTTATAAAATAAGTCTAGCAAAAAGAAATAAATATAAAAATTAATCATTCATATTTATTTTCTTTAAAATGCACCAAACTGCAAATACCTACAAAATTTAAATCATTATAATTTTATAATCAACACGATATTAAAATATTTTAATGGAGTTATTTTTGGCTTTAAAAAAGAAATTATTAAATAGTAAAATTAAATTATAAAAAAATATGTATTTTAAAGTATTTGGCTTTAAATTTGGTTGGGTAAATTTTTCCTTTGGCAACACTGATTGCGCGTACAAACTAGTATTTAGGAGGTACGTAAATTATGTCGGTAGCGAGAGCTCATCGGCCGATAGGCAACCAACAAAACATCAGCGTAGCTGCTATCAAGTTAAACATTTCAAAGGGGTTTTTTGTGCTTTCATAATATCGAATAATGTTATTTAATTTAAATAATTTTGGTGAGTTCTAATAATTAGTTTATTCAATAGTTAGTAAATTTAAGTAAATTATTTTCCTGTTAATCATACTGTATTGACTATTACAACACCAAATCTTTGTGCAGCACTTATTAGCTTACATTGGATAAGGAAATAAAAGGACAATTATATGGGATAATTAGCTGATAAAACGAACTCCGGGATTTTAACACAAAAAAGTAAAATAAAAATTAATCAAAATTAATCTTCGTAGAATAAACAGTTAGACAGCAACGGGTCATTAGATTTAATTATATATACACATGTTTTAAAGGTATAATTTGTATTACTAGCATCATTACGAATAAATATTTTGCGTAAATCATTGGCCTCAATACTTAGATGTTAAGCAATTTTGTTTTGAAAAAAATCTAAAAAGTTCACCTAACTTCACAAAACGACTAATGAATAATTATTTATTTCAGTTGTTTTGTTACCGATTTTAAAAAATGAAACCTTAGCTTTCATGCTGTTATCAGAGACTTCTTTTTTAAAAAAAATCAACTTAATAGAATTTTGACAAAGATAATGGTAGATTTCTCATGACTTTCCATATGCAAATGAAAATTACATATCTCATGGCTTGTGAAAAAGCTATCGGTCCTAGAAATGACATATAGGACAGAGCAGCAGATTTCAAAAAGTGCAGCCCCACAAAAATAGCAAGGTTAATAAAATCGGCTGATCTGAGACCGTACTAAAAGCTGTCGCAAACAATATTAATTTAAAAACGTTTTTCTTTACTTCCCATCAATAAATTTTGTTAACAATATAATTAATTAAAAAGATTAAAAACTATCATACTCAGAAGCATTTGTTGCTGAGTGGATATTCCCCCTTTAAATTTATTTTTCTGCGCCAATGAATGCGAACAACGCAATGCAGTGTGTAAGTATGTAGTCCAACAACTACAATATTTTTTGCCTGCTTTTTCTTTTATATTTTGTATTCTTATTCTCTCTCTTTCTTTTCCTTTTACTGGGGTTCATTTAAGGAACGTGCATTTTTTTGATTTGAGGATTGACGCATATACCAACATTGTGGTCCACTGCTTGTAGGTATATTTTTGCTGTCCTCCCTATTGAATTGTTAGTGTACGTGTGTTGCTTTTATACTCCACTCATTTACTTACCATTGACTTTAAAGAGGATGGAGTAATTTCTGTTAAAATCCTACAAATGCACACATTTTGGTAACCATTTTGTTGTTTACTTACACACATTAGCGTGGTATACACGTGAATGCTGCTTATATCAGGAATGGGAGTAGTCAATATATTTTATAAATAAAAGTATGAAACAAATGCTGGCAGTAATACGGCTCTATGATGTCCTTTGAGTTTGGCTGAATTTAGGCGAATAATGCATAAAATAACAAATTTATAAAATTTTTTTGCAATTAAATTACCCATAAATAATTAATATATTAATAGACTCTTCCGTTGCTAATCGACCACTTTCTTTTCACACCCTTCACCATAGGTTGAAAAGAGTACATATAAGTTTGTCCGATTCCATAAGGTGTGTATAGTCTGAGTTCTTATGCATAGCAAAGTCGATTGAGCGATATTTGTCTGTTCATCCGTGTTCGTGTTGAAATCAACTTTGCTAAGGCCAGAGAAAATTTAAACACGCCAATCGATTAGACATATTAGACATCAGCAGATCAGATTGGTGCATGTACACGCTTAATCTAATTTTTTCCATATTTTTTTTTCAACCTTCGTTTGTATTCTTGGAGGTGGTTGTAAAAACTGTTTATTCACCTCTTAATGCTTATTCACCACTACCACTACCAGGATCTGATACAGCAATCTTTTTTATTTTCAATCTTTTTTAAACAGAAAAACTTAATGAACTTTTATATGTTTAAAGAATCTCTTACGGGATCAGAGTTTTCTTGACTTTGTGCAGTGTTTCAGAACCGTTATACTTGAATTTGTCTTATTGTGTTAGTAAAGATGAGTAGCTAAACATTATCGATATTATTATTGTTATTATTTGAACTGATCTGTAGTCTCTGTTGCATTTGTGAAAATATATCTCTCCACATAGAATGCCGACCACCACTACTAGCTTACTTTCGGTTCTCATTTTTATTTTATTTATTTCACAGTGAAAAGCTTTTTACCTATTTACCTATTTTTTTTGTACCGTTACTTTTATATAGCAAATATTGTAAAATATCAAAAGTGTTACTAGATATTTAAAGTTTTAAATCAAAGTAAAGGTCAAGCTTTTACTTACAAACAAATTAGAAAGTATTGTATCCTTAAACAATTGTAATACATAATGCCGCTGTGACATCAATTTTGTGATCTAGTGTATGCGATTTAAGTAAGTGACGGTGAGTATAGATAAGATAGGTTATTCAAATTTATATCGCGGATAGACCCAATCCATTAGTTGCGCTTAGGGTTTTTATCTTTGTATAACTACCAGAAAGCTAACTTTAATGACTTTATTTTAAATAGAAAATTAATACATTTGGTATGGCCCTTTATATACGCTTTTATGTTTTGCTTTTTTTTTTGTTTTTGTTTTTGATTTAGGAATAGTAAAGTAGGTGTTTGTTGTTAATTTAAGTTGCTTAGAGAGTTGCGAATTTTACAAAAACCATAAACTGAAAACACCTCATACACCCATCTGTGATATAAAGCCACAAGTATGCGTTTTAAAATAAATAAGAATCACTTACATATGTATTAAATATTTAAATCTTTGATACAATCGTACGAATCAGTTGGTTTTTTATTTCTCTTTTACAACTTCCATTTCGTCACAATGCATTCGCTTTACTCGTGTGATTTTTGCCTTTCAGAGGGATTTATTTTTATTGTTTAAGCAAAAACTACAAGAGCGAAAAAATAAACCAAAAACAAGTGCAAGTTAACGGTAAATGTGGAACAAAAACTATAAATATGTATGTTTGCAAAACCTTAATACATATGTATGTTGTTATAACTTTCAGTAATAACCGTCGTCTCTGGCTGTATGTATTTATAAAGAGCAAATAAATTCTCCAATTCACTACGCTTAAAATGTTCTAGAAATAATTTTTATTACTTTTTCGTTATTTCATTGAACAAAAAAATCTAAAACTTACTTAGAGAGGGTAACGAAAAAAAGTATTTTGTTTATGTTAACTAGTTTTAATACATACTAATTTTATACATAATTACATGTATGTATGTGGTAGTAATTTTTTTATTTATTACTATTTTTTTTGTTGTTGCTTCTGATTATAAGTTTAGATTCGAAATCTGTATATCTATCTGTAATAAATATTTATTAATGATTTAGTGGTATAAGTACTTACAAACAGAAAAATAGCCTGTAATTATTTTGATTAAAAAAAAAAGATGAAAGTTTGCATTTGTCTTGTTTTAAAGCTGTTAGTGCTTGTGATCTTGTTTTTGTTTATTTTTCTGTTCTTAAATTGGCACCATCAATTATACTGTATGAAAAAATCATTTACCATCATTCCTAAGTCCAGGCACACATACATTAAACATTTATTAGATATATTACGACATTTTTTATTCATTTATATATGAATGCATGTGTGTATGTATGTGAGTTTGCATAAGATGTCTGTTTTTTGCCAGTTTAGTTATCAAACAATAAATAAAATAAGCAATTTTTTATAAGTTAGTCAATGAGTTGTCGCATTGAATATTTATCGAGCTTGTATTTGCTCTTGATTAAGATAAATTAAGTTGCAAGGTTTGCCTAGGGTTGTTGTCTAACAAACTTTCTTTTGTATTCCTGCTTCCTACTAAGTAGTACTAAGAAGCAAAGACAACTACCTGACAGAATACAAACGAAAGTTTATAAAGAGATATGGAATAATTCTTGCAAAAAAAAAAAACAGAAACGACTTCAAAGCAGATTTTAACTATCTGTCTATAACTGTTTGAAAGTTTGGTAATATACAAATCAAAATTTAATACTTGTTGCTATACCGGACTTGGACTAGAGCTTCTTGAAAATTTCAATCGTCTGTCTGACTGTTCAACAGTTTGGACATATAAAAAAATTGCATCAACTATTGCAACACACTTTAATTTATAATTTGAATATTTATATTTTTTGTTATACCAAACAAAGTAGTCGATATTCTGTCTTATTTTCAAGTGAATGTATCTAACGGTACAAAAGATGGGCCCGTATAGGTCAAGTTACATCAATTATGGAGGAACACCCTTTAATTTCTAAACTCAAAATACATTACGTTTTGCGACACCTTAAATTTCCAAATCTTAATTTTATAGTTGTTGTAATAGCGGACTTAGCAAACATAAAATTAAATGAACTATTGAGGCACCCTTTAAATTTTTAATTTGGAATTCTCTCGAATTTTCAAGCGTTTATCTGTAACGGTTCAAAAGATAGACCCATATACGTCAATTTATATCTATACCTATTGGGACACCCTTTAATTTTTAGACTTATTTTTATATAAATTTTTTCTATTGAAGCTATAGTAACACAAATTCTTTTTTTTAATTTTATAGTGATGCCCTTTACGGTATAGAACACATGTAGAAAACATTTATGTATGTCGTATGGGAACTCCCTTAAATTTGTAAATTTATGTTATTTTTTTAAACCGGAACAATCTGTAAGCATAACCTTTCAAATAGAGAAAAATTTCAAAATAAGTTCAAAAATGAGTAAGTTCTGCAGGCACAAATATACAAAAAGCGACATACGAGGGAATTAAAAACAAGTAAGAGTCCTATATTCGCCAATGCATATTTTTTCACTTAATGTTTTATTTCTTATTTTTTAATTCTATATCATTCCATATATTTGTTTTCTGAGTGAATGACAAACTTAGATATACCCTTTTCCACCTGTGGAGAAGGGTATAAAAAGTAGACCGATTGCGATTTCAAGCTAAGTATTTGTACACTGATTATTCATTTTCTACCGAAACATATAATTGTGTTTTGATAATTTAAATCTTTTTATTTTAAATTAATAAGAATTAATGAAATTAATCAATTTCGAGAACACCATTTGAAAATTAATCGCTTTTCAAAACTACTGCGTTTTCTCAGTCCAAATCTATGGTGGTGATTTTAAAATTTTAAAGGCGGGGCAGTGTCCCAGGGTACACAAGCTCAGGGTCCCTCGAATCCTTACCATAAATCTCGATCGAACTGAACTATTGGAAATTTGTCTTATTTTAAAAATGAATATGACAGGTTGCAACCCCACTGTAATTATGACACCTCTTAAAAGAAGTTCAAAACAGATAGTAATATGTTCGTTTTATTATTCATTGATGTACGTTTTATTGCGAATTCGGGTTAGGATTTTTTCGAAAACGGTTAAAAAGTTAATACTGCATCAGGAGTTAGTATGCTAATTTCCATGAACTTTTTTTTATTTGATTTTGCCACTCATATTGATGTCCGGCTACAGCTCATTGCATAATGCGAAATATCGTGAACAAAATTCAATATGGTCAGTACAAGATCTACAATATAACTTCGTTATTTTGATATTATTAAACATTATCGGAAATGGTTCTAGTGAAACAGAGAGTATATAAACAAACACGATAAATTTCGAGTTCGTATTGCTTTGCGAATTCAGTGTATTGAACGACATCATTTATGCATCTAAAAGTTTACAAAAATGCTACATCAATATGGGCGAGGCGAGTAAAGTTTTAGTTAAAAAACATTTTAAAGAATTAGCTGCTGATCACCGATTTCCAAACCGAGAAAAAATATTTAAAATTGAGATTTTCAATAATGTAATAGACACAGAAATATCTTAATTATATACGCGTTTTATTGGTATGAGTGCAGTCTGTCATATATTTGATTTTCCAACTCTAACTTTTTTACTACATATTGATGAAACAACTTTATTACAAAAGTCTGGCGAATTTAAAAGAAAATATTCAGATAAAATAGGGCCTAGTTTTTCCCTTCAAATCATTAATGTTTACCACCTATTTTTACCTTAACTAACTCGAGCAAGGACTATTTACCAATTATGTAAGGAAATAATGAGAAAATATGAAGTTCTTGAATGCGACATAATGGAAGTATTTATAGCAATGTTATTATTCTTTACAATTCCTCTCATTTCTGATGCGGCTAAAAGGTCCTAGCAAATTAAAAATAATAAATTAAATAAATATTTAAGAAATACTCGACTCCGACATTTATCGCTAATAGCAATTGAAAACAAAACCGCATCAAGCCTGGATTAAACGAAGTCATTGATACTTTTACGAAAACTAAAGCTAGGAAATATTGTAAATATAACTGTTATTAAGTCAGTTGGTAGGCCCGACCTTTATATAATTAACTCTTGAATCTTCTCTATGTCGTTTTATAAGCCAAACCTACATCAAGTATTAATTGTAATTTATACTGTTTAATATTTTTATTACCTGCCCTTCAGTGCACAAAAGAGTTTAGCATTTTTAACGTTTTTATATGTTTCATTTTTTTAATTTTCCCCAGGCCCTTGGTAATCTAGATACGCCACTGATTCTATTAGACTGAAAAATTATCGCAGTTTGATGGTTCAATAAATAATAACAAATTATTAAGTATAAATTCTACAAGGTAAAGGAAAACGAAATGTGCATAAGCGTAAGAATCCTTCTCAACAAAGAGTCGTAACAAATCCATATGCATATTTCTCTTTAAAGCATGCAACACATGGTTTGAACTTATCACTGTTTTTACACTTTACAATAAATTTTATAGTTTTGCCGAATTTTATAACCTTTCAGGCTTGAACTATATAGCATAAAGTCAAAACTGTAAAAACATTGCTCTTTTAAGCCATATAAAACATCTCACATTGAAGGAAAAAGTGGATGACAATCTGATAGTCGAAAATTTTTGTATTTATTAATTCATAATACAAAATATGTTTCGCTATTTGCAGTTGTGAGAATGCTTTTTGCCTAAGACTGTTGACTCCTCTTATACAATATACAATTTGAGCCAAATGTTACCTTCAGCTTTAAAATTTTTTTGACAACTAGTCAATAAATAATTTATAACGATTATTTATATTTAAAAAGAATAAATAATTTGACCTTTCTTTAATACTTTAGTTTAATTTAACAAGGTTTTAATTCTCGGTAATTCACTGATCCTCTGTGTACCAAATCAGGAAATAACAAACATTTATTTTTGAAACCAATAAGAACAAAAATAGACCTTTTGTTGTAATTTTCATTTTATTTCAAAGAAATTGTTTTGAAGGAGTCAAAGGTAGTAAGTAATGTAATTGTTAGATTTTGTATTTTATTTTTTCTAATTCTGTGACATGCAAAAAAAGTCAGAAAAACTAAAGCAAATTTTTTTTACAAAATATTAACTGGTTTAGCAATTTAATTTAGCAAATTCTGTTGTAAAAAATACATACATACATAAAAAATATCGACTTCATAATAGTTGAACTTTGTTTATAACTAGCGAATTACAACAGCGAATTACAACATCCAACTTTATAATTTGGGAAAATAAAGTTTACAGCTTACCAGAGCGATCCCTGTGTAAACAGGGAAAAATACACTATTTTTTCTGACTAAACGGGTGACCTAATTTTATGAAAAAAAATTTTAATTTAAACGGAAACAAATTTTACGGCGCTCCTGTTAGTTAAAACAATTTTTTTTCTATCCTCAGTAATCAATGTTTGTCTTAATTTATTTTGTTTGTTCGTTTGTTTTACACACACTTTCGTAAATGAAATTGGAAAACATGAAAATGGATTTAATGTTTGACAAGCAACAAAAAATGTAAGCCCAGAAGCTTATGCAAACAATACGGATACGCCATAAATTTCTCCGGATTTACGTATACATGTGTGCTTGTTTCATGTAACCAGGAAGTAGCAGACTCAAAATGGCGTTGCTTTATCCTTTTATTAAATAAATGAATGGCTACGGCAATGCTAGAAAATAAAAGAAGAAAAAAACAACAGCAGAATTAAAATCGTCTTATTTAGAGAAAAAAAAAAGAAATAAAAAATTTAATATATTAATGGAACTTTCTTTCGAAGTCGATAGAGAAGGATAAAAAGCAATATATAGATGAAAGTATAAACGAATTCAACCATAAAATTGTAAGTGAAAGCTATAAAATTCCTAAGAATAACATGGGCTTAAAAGTATAATAATGGAATAAAATGTAGCAGTCTTTCACAGTAGCAAACGCAATCATTGGGGGTTGGTAGATTGTAAATTATTTTGTTGGTAGTTTCACAGAAACATACAAATATGTATGTATGTATGTATATATGTTGAAATGGTGTGAAAAAAGCCCTTGTTTTCTTTCTAGTTGTTACTGAATTATATGACAAAGAAACAAAATCGATTTAAATTTTTTACTTATTTGTTACTAACGTCTGCACCAGAGTATGATAATTTACTTGCTTATTCGGTTTTAGTGTTGTTGGTTTTTTAAACAGCCGGTCGACTAAAGCGTTTTTAAAAAATGTGTTAAATTTACTAAAAAATTTTCTGAGAATTTTGTTCAGATTTATTAATTTCTGATGAAATAAATTGAAAAACAATAATTAAGATATGATGATTTTGTTTTTGAGTATAGGTTTTTGCTATCGAAATATTTTATTTACACTCACTTTGTAAATAGTTTGTTTTCACACGTTTCAAGTTTCGTATACTGAAAACAACAACTAAAAACTATTAAAAACATAATTTTGAAAACGGTAAAAAAGGATTTTTAAAAAAATTTGGCAATTAATTTTTCAAATAAATTTTTAATTGAAATAAAACTATCATAAAGTCTTTAGATTTTTATATTTATTAATGAATTTAATTTTTGATAATATAAGTAACTTCTAAAATTATTTATTGCATCATCGATATAGTAAAGCAAGCAATAAGGATTCATATTCTTAATGAATAACTCTAACCAGTGGTAGAAAATTTTGTTAATAGTTTTTATTATTTAGAATTTATCTCTTTCATGTTCGACCAAAACAACGATGATGGTTTAAGTTGTTGTAGGCTTGTGAGTTTATATGTGTTTCAAGCTTTGTTATTCGTGTTCCCAAATGTTTGATGATTTAAGCTTTAACCCATGTTAAGCTTTGTAACATACTACTGAGCTGCTTTGACCGCTTGTTGAATTTTATATTGAAGTCTTAATATTTTCTAAAGATAAAACATAGTCAGTGACCTATTACTGCAATCGACAAACTCCATTGGATTCATATTGACATTATAAACAAGAAGTTTACAATCTTGGCTAACAGCACTGTTTCTGCTGATGAGGCAGTTAGTTCTGCAGTACTTTAGTTCTCTCTGTGTCTACATCATTTCTCGATGGCAGTTTCAAGTTATTCACCTGCAGTATGTAAGATCAATAATTTAACAAAATAATTTGCGATTAAGTTTGATTCATTTAGTGTAAGCGAGGTCAATGTTAAATTCTTATTTGTTTTTCACTACAATATTTATAATATTTCTCCAATCGACATAAAATTTATACTAAAATGCAATAAATGTATAAAGTTTTTATTAGGCAGGGGTGCACAAGAGATTGAGAGACATTCAAATGTAAGGTAATGTGATATACTATGGTCAAATAGTGTGGTAAAGTATACCCCATGAAAGGCCAAGACTCACTATCGTTACACAAATTTCTCACAGAATTCTGTCCTACTTTAAAAGTCGTTCCAATTTTTGACAGATCGTACGACCGAATTTTTCGAGTTTTTGAAAAATAAAAATTATGTGGCATTTTTTAAGAGAAAATACCAACTAAAGTTATTATTTTGCACAAAAAAATTTTAATAACAACAACAAAAAACATTAACAACCAAAATTCATATCAACTATGGTAAAAATCGATGTAATAATCTCAATTCTTTTTATAAGGTTCAGATACAGTAGACTTTGTCAACTTTAAAAATTGGAAGCGGAACATTGAAATTGATCCAGGTTAATCACCCTTCATGCGTAATGGTTCGTGTTTTGTTTTTAGTGAACTATAAGCTAAGGTGATACAAACCCGTCTCCAGATCTCATGCAATGGATGACCGTAACCAGCCATTTGTGCTCATCCGAAGTCATCGAACCGATTTGCCATTTTCTTTTCCTATCCTCGAAGGAAGGCTTTGCTTTGCATATTCTTTTTCGAAAAAGTTGAAAATTAATTCATAGCTCTCTTTATTTAAACCACGAGCCAGGCCAAATTTATGCCTGTGTTTTCAAAAGCTAAAAACGTAAGAAAATATCTGAAAACGCATTCTATTATATCTTGGGTATGTTATTTATGTTGGCAGTTTTAAATTTTACAGATCTAGAGTCTGATTTTTTAATTTCTAGTATCTTGTCTGATAAATATTTTATCAATTTATTTCCGGTTTGCTGCGGCCAAAGTCCGATCGAGTGGAATTACCAAATAACTTTTAACACATGTTTTGCTCCTTAATATTCGCTGCAAGTTAGTTTATGCGAATTAATCGTTTTAAAGTTCAAAGCATACTTATTTAACAATTTTTTTCTCTGGAAACCTTTCTTCATAGCCTCTGGAACCCATCATATATAATTTTTTTTTCTTTTTTTTTATACTGTACCACTTCAGACGTCTTCTTATATACTTCAATACCAGAAATGGTATTTACCAAGTTAATTTCTTTTTTTTTTTTTAATATTTTAAACATGTATCGAAATTTTGTTTATTATATTCGCTAGTAAAATATACTCTTATTTAATTAAAAAAACTTACAAAGTTTAATAGCTTAATGCGCCTATTTTTGCGAAATCGATTTTTTTTACCACGCGGAATAAAGTCCAACAACTTGTGGTTTTTCTTTTCTATAGGAATGTTAAAATTTAAGCTTGGTACCGTTGTGATTTTGCTTTTACTTTTAGAGAAATGCTGCTATACAACATTACCAGCATATACTAATTACTCTAAAAAACAATAGATAAATAAATAAAAATATTGATGATGAATCCTTGGTAAGCCTAGCATCAAAGTCTTGGTACTCTTCAATATATTTGGCAAAAATATTGGAAACGCTAATTTTTTAATATTATTAACGGTACTTGTAAAATTAAATGTGGGGAATTTCTTAATACCAGCAAGGTGCAAAAAAAAAACTGAGTTCAATTGATTAAAATATCTTTTAACCATGTCGAAGAACGAAATATAAAAACAACCAAACGTTTGAAGGAATAAAAAGCCGTTATAATAAGCCGTAGCAAATCAACTGTACAAAAAATACTAAATCGTTATCAACAAGAAACAGAATTGAAAATAAGCAAAGAATATAACGCTCTCGAAAGCTAACTATAAGAGAAACTCATTATTAAATAGGTTTCTTTTTAAAGTGCAGTCAATTACATGAATACTTTTTCGTGTTTCATCTTGACTTATACAGTTAATATGAAGATGTATTTATTTACCCCTAATGAAACTATCCATTGGAAAGGCAATTAGAATACAGTAAATATTTTTAAAGAAAATTAATTCTCTACCTCGATTAACAAACTAATAGTAGAAATAGACATTTAACAACAAACAAAATAAACACTGTCACTTAGCTTTTCACTAAGTCAAATTAAGTTTGTCCTTCCAATTTTCTTCTAATGAGCTCTGAATTAAAACAACACATAAACTAAAAAACGGTGAACACCAATAAAATGTAAGTGATGTCAACTCATTTAGTTTTACTTAGCCAAAAATTGCTTAAAATAAAAATCTATTATTATGACATGTTTTCTCTTTTTACAAACTAAATATTAAAAAGCTACTTTATTTGAACTCAGGTAAAAGGTTTGAGAAAAATAAATATTTATTTGGCCTCTTTATTTTTTTAATTTATTGCACTACATCTTACCTGGTTTTAAGAGTATAAAACGTTAAATTCTCTTTAAGAATCATGTTCATTCATTTGTTTTGTTCTTGGATTCTCTGCTTATCTCCCTTTGTTGTTGTGGTAGTGGTTGTTATTTTATTACAGTACGAAAGCATTAAACAGTAGTTGTTACTCATAATTTAAATAGTTTCACGTTTAGTTGGTGTTTTTTAGTGGTTTGTTGTATTACAAATTTATGATTTTACCATAAATTTGTTTATTTGTTTACATAACTTGTGGTATTCTATATTTTCACTCTCATTCATAATTCGATTTTCTTTTACACTCAAACGTGAAGAAGTCAACAGTCATCACAATAAAAATAATTTATAGTAATCATAATTAAATCGCTTGAACAATGTTTTAACAATGTTCTAAGTCTTATTCAATGAATCGAATAATGAAAAATGAAAAAGGTTGTGGCCGCAGTATAATAACTTAATGCAGTATAATAACTTAATTCAATTACAAAGAATTATCACACGATTTTATTATTTTAAGGCCTGACAAAAACTTAAATTAATTTAAATCAATATATAAAGTTAGCTTAAAACTTACAATCACAAATAAACCTTAAGTTCGTAAGTTCAAAAAAGTTCATTAACAATTTATTAATTAGGGCTAAAATATGAAATTTGTTACTACTCAAACTAAATTGATTTGTTGAGAATTGTGTTGTAAAAACAACAAAATCTAAAATTTTCTAAAAAAGTGATTACCCTTGGATCACCATTTATATAACGTCGAAATACAATACCTAGCAGGAGTAATCTATCTACACTTTATAATTTGTTCTTTTTAAAACCATACTTTTTTTGGTTTATGAATTTACGTTCAAATAAATTTATTGTTATATTTTAACATTATTGCATTTTATTACTCTAGCATTGGGTAGCGTTTTAAAATTAATTTTAATTAGTATCGTATCATTAAACGGGCGTATAATATAAAATTCCATTCGTATTTTAAAACTGAGAGTAAAAATCTTACGACAAATTGTTTTTACTTAAAACACACCAAAACTAAAATAATGGTTTGTTTAGACGGTCCCACGGTACTATTCTGCACAAAAATTTGACATGTAAGACTTCTGTGATCATACAAACCGCCCGAAATGTAGAAATAAGACAACTTGTGCAAACAATATTAAAGTGAGTTAAGAAATTACAACTTTTAAGGTTTTGGAAATCAGAATAAATGGTTTGTGCATAAAATCTTATGCTTATTGCATCAGATTTTATTTGTTAAACTCTTCAAAAATGAAAACCGTTGTTAGTTAAACGTATTACCTTGACTGAAATACTTTGTGTCAATTTTGAAATTTAATGCAAAGCATAGATATAACTTTTTTGGAAAATAAACATTGTGCAGATTTGTAGGAGGACTAGTTAGTAGTTCATTTTATAATTCATTATATGTATTTATTATATATATGTATTAACTACATATTTTTTTTAAACATTTGTTTAATCTTAACTTAAAATTGGTTGATATGATACCATCATCAAACATGTGGTCTTAGGTTGGCCACCACAGTTGCCTCTAGTCTATAATCAATAAAGGGGTTTTCAAATAAATACCTTCTTAAGGCCAGATAATTTAGGTAAGATTTTATTCAAACACGTAAAAATATGGCCTGTATAATGAACAAAATATTTATGCATTTTTTTTAACTTTCTATATGTCTGTATTCAGATAAAATTATGTACTTAAATAATTTTTATACTCCTAGCAATTATCGATTATTTCTTGACCAACTTCTAGTTCTACTTTGATAATTGATTGTTACATGATAACAATATTCTAAAACGTTAAATTGTCTTAAAGTGATAAAATATATGTACCAAAACTTCGTTTCGGATTTTACTTTTAAAACTTCAAATTACGGATTTCTTGTAGTCTCCAGTTGTTTGTATGTTCTTTTCGTTATTTAATTTTGATTATTGTTTAGTAAAATTGCCTTCCATTTAAATAAACGTGTTTTACCTGCAACGTTAAATAAAAAATTAAGTCAATCTGTGTGCAAGAAAAACCTGCCTTGGCCAATAAGTGGCCAATAACATAAGAAACCTGGCTAAACTGTTCATTTAAAGAACGAACAAAACAAAAGAAACTAGTTAATAACGGGTGTGAAGGTAATAAAATATATATATATATATATATATATATATATATAAACACCCATAGCTTACATCAATGTATGAATAATGAACTGATTACAAAACGCTGAAACTTGTTATGTGAAAAACACACATGTTTACCAACAACTAATCCACTACAATTTATGCACGCACAAAGAGAGTAATTTTATTACACGTTTTGTTACCAATCAATTGAATCAATTTCAACAAAAACATTTTTAACTATTAACTCTATATTTAAACTGTCGACAGGTACAAAGT
The DNA here is from genome assembly GCA_916610165.2 of Gymnosoma rotundatum. NCBI lineage: Eukaryota > Metazoa > Arthropoda > Insecta > Diptera > Tachinidae > Gymnosoma > Gymnosoma rotundatum. The sequence continues at coordinate 88,519,792 of OU744336.1, forward strand.
CATGAAAAAATGTAGAGTTTCAACTAAATCTCTCTACAAGAAATTTCATACTCATTTGTCTGATTGCATATAATTTTATGAGGTAATTGTTTTGTTGTAGAAAGTTTTATCATAAGGTAAAGTTCCATATTAGTTCAAGTTGGTGAACCCGGTGTGATTCCTATTTACTGCATATTAAGTTGATTCAGACCTCCATGTGGTAACTCCGGAAAACTGTGTCTGAGTTGCGAAACCAGCCTTAGGGGAATGTGGTTACACATTTGCTTAAAGTTTTCTCCAAAAATTTAACAACTGTAAAGGCTCAAAAAAATAAATAAAAAAAGACCTGGAATGCTTAAATGGAACACGATATCAAAATTATTAGCGCAAAAAAAAATCATGCAGGAAGAAGTAACACCAAAGGGCATATTTTCTTTGCGTACGTGGATCATGGACCTCCTCGAAAATTGAAATAGAATCAGCTAAAATGGGTCTGATGGTTCACGAGACAAATTTCGGCTGGCACATAAAAAGGAACGATGTCAGCACAAAGATAAAAAGAAGAACCGTGATAGCATATTGATGCTACTTTGAGCTCGGTAGACAGCTCAAGAGAAAAGTTACACTTTACAGTACACCTTTTCTACCTGTGCTCTTAAACATGAGCACTTGTTGAATCGGACGAATCAGTGTTGGTAGATATTCTCGAGAAAGATCGGAACGCGGGTATAGATGTCTAACAAAAAGTGACCTATACGAGCTACATCCCGGCATGAATGTTGTTAAGTACAATTAACTAAAACAATTGCGTTGGCTACAATATTTCAATAGAACGGAAGCGGAACTCCAGTCAGATGGTGTTAGATAAAAACTGTGAATAACGCACACATCGAAGATCAATTTTCCGGTGGAAAAATCAGTTAAAGTCTTAAGGTGTGCTCAGATTAGTCAAATATTTGACCAAAACAGCATAACCACATATTTTTAAAAATTTTTATTCAACCTTTCCTGACACGTATCATTACGAGTGATGATTTATAACATAATAAATGTGCTATCTTACCCTTTATATTGAGTAGGATATTATATTTCTTTATAAGTATTTGAGAAGGACAAACATTTTTTTTAATACTTAAGTGGTTACGTCTTTTTGGTCAAATATTTGACTAATCTGGCCATACCTTTAGTATTATAAAGTTGTAGTTAGTAAAGTGTGTAACTAAGTAAGTAATTTAGTTGCTTTGAATATTAAAGGAAAAACTGGAAAAATCAAAAATATAAAAAAATTATACCCAAAAAAAATTGTTAAAAAAATATTTAAATAATAAAAATTTTCAGTTTACAGCAATTTATTTTCTTTTTTTCTAGTATTTAACAATATTATCATTTTGGTCTTTTATTTTGCATTTTCCATCGCGTTATTAATGCGCTTAAACTCGTAATCAGAAGTTTATGTGCAACAAAAATATGTGGGTATCGAAAGCAAGTTCCTTACTATTACCAAAGTTACCTGTGAATAAAAATGTAAAATAAAAATGGCATTTTAATGGGTAAATTCTAGTGTTTTTACTATATATATAAAATAGTCCAATGAACAAATATACTAAGTACAGGGTGTTCGCCTGAAAGGTATACTACCTTCTTTTGTCTCCATTTTGGTAAACAACATGTTTTAATCGTTAAAACGTTTTATCAAAATCAGTCATCAATGACATAGTTACGTGAAATGAGTGACGATGCACATTTTCGTTGGACCTTACTTCTTTGAAAATGAAAACGGCGTAACGTTAACTGTGAATGGGGAGCGATATCGTGATATGATTGAACATTTTTTAACGCCACAACTGCATGCTCTGGGCTTGTTTAACATGTGGTATCAACAAAAAACTTTGTCTTCTCTTTATCAAATACGTTTGATCTGCAATATTAAAGGTAAGGCTAAGTTTGTGTCTTGGACCCAGTATCTAAAAACGCCGCTAAATTTTTAAATTGCCTGAAAGCGAAAAAAAACATAATTTCGCTGGGTGTGTCAATACAGTAGCGAGAGTAGCAATCTTCATCCAAGCCTTCGGGCACGACGAAGATGAAATCACTGGCGGTTCTTCGTCAATTTCGTCAATACTAGTAGACGCTTTTTTAAGATTCAGAAACTACTTCTGTGATAACTGGTATTTACAAAAACTTAGCAAAACGTTTTAAAGTCTGAACAGTAATTGTAAACAGCAAATAATCAATAAATACAAAGAAATTCAAAAAATATGCTAGCGAGAGCCTAATGTTAATTATTTAATTGTATCCCTAGAGACCAATAACAACTTCTGTCCACAAACTGTTGGCGCATAGTAAAGAAATTGTTGTTCTTCCTCTCGGAGAATTAACGGTAGAAGCACAGGAAGCTAGAGAGAGGGATGTCAAGCAATATCAGTTGTTTAACACAGGCAAGTGCTCTAGAACAGCTCACAGTTCCGACCTAGTTTACTTTTGTCTTCCTATTCGCAGAAGTGGTTACATAAAATTCTTCTGAAAGTAGAGAACGATGACCAAGAAGCAATGGCAATTCACAATATATTAACTCCTTATATTTTAGATTATTTCAAAGAAAATAAATAAAAAGGGATTAAATGATGATGCTAATGTATATCTTAACAATAGATATACGAGTATGTTAATCAATACACACAAAAAAATAATAAAACTGATATTCCCAAAATTTGTTTCATATTGCATTGTTATAATTAAAATAAATTAAATTTTAATAAAATTTAAGACAAGTATGGAATCATTAATAAAAAAAACCGCCAGAAATAGGTACGTGCGAACACATGGGGTTTTCGCATTTTAAAGTACGGGTAGTAGTATAAAAACCCCAAAAACAAAAAATTAAAGTGAAATTTTGCGAATGAAATTATAAAAGATATTAAATCTGGTTAAAATCAATACAAACTTTGGCAAACAATAAACTAAAACATTATTTTTTGTGTAGATAAAAAATTTTCTATCCAAAACATGTAATTTTTTATTCAATCGCCTCCCAAGGCAGACTGTTTTCAAAATTCGGTCAATTACTGAAAACTAATAGTACTAGAATTAATGGTTTTAAAGAGAATGTGCAGTGTTTTTTACACTCTCGAACATTTAGGTTATTGAAAAAAATTGCCCACTTTCGAGTAATGCTGACTGTGGTGCTTCACCAAAATTCCAAAGAAAGACATCGTATGAAATAGTTAGAAATAGTTAAAATTTTATAAATTTACTTAAAAACGTTAAAAACCTACTTAGCAAAATAAAAGTACTTTTTTCACAAAATCTCACATTTTTTTACTTTTTATGGAATTTAAATTAAAAAAAATATTGCCATTATATTTATGTAGTCAAAGAAAAAACATTTTCATAAGTTATTTCTTACAGTATTAGCTTTCTAAATCTGATTTGAATTTAGCGCTGTCTTTTATAAAAAAAACTGCAGGTGAAAATTGTAAAAATCCCCAAATTTTTGTATTTTTTTAATTTATAGTCAGATTTATCTAAAAGAATAAAAAATAAAATACAAAATCCTTTACCTATGTATGTAAATTACTAGAAATAGAAGTTTTTTTGTAAGCGGTTCGCTTTTTATAATATTATACGCTCTGAAACATTTTTTTTAAAATCGAGGTTGCCTACTTTGGCGCAGATATCCAAGTACAAAAGACGAAAAGCTTAAGCCTTTATAAATCGCAGTTTGTTTCATGAAAATCGGGTAAATAATTTAGACTTTTATTCCATTTTTTTTGTAATTCACACCATTAAGAGCCGATGTAATTTTTATGTAAAATTATATAAAAGTGGAAAAATTCTGCATTTGATTTCTTTTCTTCTTTCAGTCGGGTTAACTGCAATCGCCAAAATCTAATTCCACGACTGTCATCAATTTTGGAACGATCAATTCATGTGCGAGTAGCTAGAATATTTAACATTCTGCGAAAATGTCTTAGACCATTTAGATTTTCACATCAAACATATAAAAACAAAATTTTATTGAAATTTAAACAAAACAAAATATAAATCTTTTTAGTATTTCCGTACTAGAATTTGTAATTGATATTTGATTTTGTTGTTTTTTTTTTCTTTTTTACTATTTTAATTAAATCTTATGTTATTGAATTGCTGATTATTATTTAGTTTTATTACACTGGGCTCAGTTACATACTACTAAATAAAATTATATATATGCAGTACCAATTATTATTATTTTTTTGTTTCTTAATTCTCTGTCACTCTAAAACTTACATAGATTGTGAAGGGTATATAAGATTCGCCATAATCGAATATAGCACACTTACTTATTTGATTTAACTGTAAGAAACTCTTATGAAGCTTAAAGATGTTTGATTACATTGTAGATATGTGCATACCTTCGTAAAACAGTTTTTATTATTAGTCTTAGTACAGCTTGCCTACAAATCTATTTCAATTTTGTGATAAAATATTAACTGGAAGAGTTATCAGCCCAATAAGCTGATGTTTGTAATCATGTATATTTGTATTGCTGTTTTTACTAAGAAAGAGCTTTACATTATCCTAACCATATAAATAATTATATAAAAGGAGAACAGAAATCCTCTTTCACAATATAGTAAGTATGAATGTACTGTATATATCATTTAGATATATGTGTATGTATGTAGTTTGCCATCATGACATGGTCATAAATTGCTCTTCGCCTGTCACAGTTTTAATGGAACAGCCTTAAATTTATGCCACAACCAACAGTGTCAAAACGTTTCTTGTCTCTAGAATTCTGGTAAAGTCAACGAGGATATAAACAGACATACACAATGAAAGAATAAAATGGTTGGTATTATAAATGACTGACTGTCTGGCTTTCATGATTTCGACATGGTTGAAGCAAAAATGTAATGCTCATTTTCCTTATTTGCAGATACAAATACGGAAACATATAAAATATATTTTTTAACTCACATACAAGCAATTATTAAAGAATTTAATTAATTCCTTACATACATATGTATATCAATTTTTTTGTAGCTCTTGTTTTTGTATGGATTTTTTCTTTTGCGATTGGTGTCTTTAGTTAAACAAAATTAAAAAAAAATTCTCAGCATAAAATGAGCAACAATTTTCAAGTCGTAAAATGTCTCCAAAAAAATCAATTTGAACCGGAAAGCAATAAAGGAAAAAAAACACAAATACTAAGAAATGTCTGCTAACATTTTGTGTACAGAACGTAAAATATACACTGAAAACAAATTCCTTTGTATATATATTTTTTTAAAGATTACTGAAAATATTTTTGCGGACAATAGGAGGGAAGACAGATGCGAAAAATGCTGATGACGGTTGTAGCGATTCAGAAAATGCTACATTACATATTGCTGGTGTCAAATTTTTCCTGTTTTAATTTTTCTTTCTTAAAATTTTTTTAGAAATTAATTTAAAAGTAAGCTAAGGCAAAATTAATTTAATTCATGCCAAAACGCAAATTTTAACGTACTCAATTTTAAAAACATTTGCTTAAAAAAGCTTTTTTATCATCATTTTTTTGGTAATTACACTCGAAATCATTTGCTTAGTTGCATGCATTTCCTTTTCTCATTTCTGGTAAAGTTTATTAAGTCACGTTTTTTACTGGAGAAAAATATACTTCTAAGAAAACAAGACAATATTATTCTTTTCTCACACTTGTTAAAAAAGCAAATGTCCAGCTTTTTTTATTGCAAGCACGAGTCGATCCCTGGCACTCTACACAAATAAGAAAGTTTTATATATCATATGCTGTTATGATTTTGAGAGGAGTAGCTCAACGTTTCTCGAATAGAATAAAAATAAAAAATATATTTCGCTTGCAATGCGAATAATTAGTTCGATTTGTACAAATCTTAATCAAAGAGTTCTAGTTCTGACTAGCGGTTAACCTTTCCGGTATCTAGTGGGAATTCTCTGACAGGATGTTAGTAAGGCGGCTAATTGGCCTACTCCCAAACTGTTATGTTAAGAACGATATTTCGTTTGTTACGATACAAGGCTTTGAAAGCAGAAGTTTAAGATTGAATCTATAGTGCTACAATGCACGAGGACACGGTGGTAACCATAATCCCATTCCTCATTGCTAAGACTACGGCTGGGTTTTTATTATTATTATTTATTTGTCTTAAATTAATCTTAATCGTGAGCAGGTAGAATAAAATTTAGAGGACTACAAAGAACTTCCCTCAAACCTTTTAAGTACGAGAAAAGATCGTCAAGCCTTTACATAATTAGACTTAGCAAAATATGTAGGTATCAGTGTTATGCTTCTATAAAAATTGTCTTATATAAAAAAGTACTAAATGAGGTTCAAGTAAAAGCACAGGGACGCTATAGTCTTAAAGATTATCTTAACTTTTTTTAAAAGGAATTTAAATGTGACCGTACCTTCACAAATAATAAAGTTCCTTCATAAGAAACGTTTAGAGAAAAACACACTTCTGTCACCTTTACCCGTAATCGAGAAATATTACAATCATATGGAAAAATAGTTGGAACCTTCTCAGTTCATTTCTTGATTAAAGTCTTTCTTGATATGGAACTATAAATTAATTTTTAAATTTTATTAATAATTATTTTTTTAATCTTTATTAATTAATTTTCAATTTAATTTGTTTTCGTTTTGAAACAACGCTCATATATTGTCTTATAAAACTGACATTAGTTTTAACATACTGAAAATTTATAACGAGATCATTACTTTATACTCGTATCAATTTTCAATTTTAAAGTTTTTTTTTAAGACTTACATCAAGAAATTTTTCATGAAACTAGTTTCTTCAAGAGGTATAGTGTAGCAGGCGGGGTATGTAGCAAGCAAAATGGCATGGCTTGAATTTTGGCAGAATGATTTCATACTTGCTTTTTATACGAAATTACACAAATAACTAAAAGAAACGAAGCATAATGTACAAATTACAATGGCTTGAAAAATTTCATCGTTAAGAGACGAAATTAAACTTTAAAAGAGAATTGGAAAAAATACCATGAATTAAATGATATAGTATAAATCTTAGCTTCATCAATTGTCAGCTAAATAATTCAACTGTTTCTACATTTGTTTTCTCAAGTAAATATAATTTTTAATCTTTGTTATGCTGTACAATATTATCCATTCGGTGTGATTAGCAATGTATGAATTTCTTACTTTTCTTATTTATTTCGAATTTCTTGCTTGAAAAGTGATTTTCATGGTTTCAATAAAAAAATATTCTTCAAGACAAACAAACATAAGTAGTACCTCTGCAAGAAAAGAGTACCGAATAGAAATATAATTATTTATGGGAAATCTTTAGTCAAATTGTTTGTTTTGGAATTGGGATTCTGTTACATAATGCAAATGAAAGTTTCTAAAAATTACTGAATAATTTCCCTTAAGTTTGTATGTTCTTTTGCAAGAAAACCATTAAAGTTAATAAGTGGAAATTTAAATGCAGTTTTGGTGAAAAAAAAATGCCATACTATTTGAAGATTTAATTGTCTGTTGTGGTCAAAATTTCGGATTCATATACTTATTTTCTCATATTAACTACTGAATATTAATTTTATTTGTTTAGTCGCTTTAATTGAAGATTGTTTTAAGAATTATTTAAATAGATAAATAAATAACTAAATAAATTATCTCTCGCGAAAACAGGGATTTCAATTTATTTTTGTTTGATTATTTTTTTACCGACTTCAAAAATGCCTTTTTTCTATGTTTGTGCTTGCAGAACTCAGTCATTTCTGAACCAATTTAGAAAATGTTTCCTTTATTTGAAGATTATGCTTAAAGATTGGTCCCATTTTAAAAGAGTTAATAATTTTAAAAATTAAAGAGCGTCTCCATATAACAAACCTGCTTTTTACATGTAATATGAACCGAAAATTAACACTATAGCTTCTAATAGCACAATGTAATAAAAAAAACCAAAATTAAAAATTAAAGGGCGTCCCAATAGTAGATTAAGATTAATGTTAGAAAGAGCACAAAACATTTCGATAGACTAAAGCGGTAGTTTATATGCCTTCCATATTACGATGGTTTTTTATTCATGGGTCAGAATAAGCGTCAAATGCTTTGTTCTCAATAGGAAAACTGTGAGAGTAAACTGACGATGATTGAAATAAAAATTCTAAAACCTTTAGAAAGAGTGGATTTTTTATTACTAGAATATTTGTTTCTGTCAATCTTATGGGCGAAACAGATTTATGAAAATATATAAAATTTATATGGTGCATTTTAAGCAGAAATGATGGCGAATAGGAAAAATCTATAATAAAGTTTATAATATTAGATCGTAATATGAAAGAGCAATTTATTTAAAAAAGCAATACTTAAAGGACAAATAATAAATTTGAGTTCAGTAATAGAAGAAAGTACATTTTGTGTTATTTCTAACAAGCGAGACAAGACTCATAAAACAAAAATACAGTTGATTTTCGGACAACAGATCTGCAGTTTGAAACCCGTAGAATGTTCTAAAAAAGTTTAGAGTCGTGTTATAATCAGAGAACGGCACGAGTACACTGCAACCATGAGTATACCGCATACTTACCAGAGAACTGCACGAGTACACCGCAACCATGAGTACACCGCATACTTGTTCTATATTTTTCATACTCCAGTATTTTAAACCCGCAATAAAAAGTTGCGGTGTTTATTTTACCCATTCTTTCAAGTGTTTTTTATTGTGGGTATATTTAAAACAAAGAGCCTAAAAACGAGTCTCAAAAATATCGCAATCAGAATTTTAAGTATTTTCTATACTCGTACGCGAGAATTTTTAATTCTCTTTATATGTAAGCAGGGTTGCCACATTTTTATCCTATTAAAGTTTTTTACTGCCGTTTTATGAAACTCTGCATTCTATGCAGATCTATTAATAAACAATAAAAAAAAAACAAAATTTGATCAAATCTATTGCTTAAACATTATAAGCAAAAAACAGGCAACAACCGTTTTCATAGGTATGAAATGCAACACATATTTAATGAATAAAATGCAATAAAAACCGCTTAAAGGCACAGCTTTTGTACACTATTTAAATCAGATATACTTATTTTCTGCTGTTTTTTATGTACAAATATTTTCAGTTTATGCGCCTTGTTGTCATAAACGTGCTACTAAAGGTATTTAGGAAAACAAAATGAAAAAAAATAAAATAAATTTTTTTTTCGAATCCGTGAATAAAAGAAAAATTACTAAATTTTTTTAGTTTTAAACAAAACTTTATATACGCAGATGTAATATAACATTGACTGAATCTCATTAGACCTCATAAATAACAAATTTTTTTATTTTACATATTTTATTTTGTTATATATAAATATTGCTTTTATACCTATTTATTAATTTCAAAAATCAATTTGCTTAACGAATAGAATTTATAATACGTAATACGAGTATAATAAACAATGAACTATTCTTGAGTTATTAGTAAACTTTTGTTGTGTTTTTAATAAATGAAAATATGGCGAACTTTACGGGTTCTATTAAATTTATTTTCTGTTACATATTAAATAAACTTTCATAATTTCAAAGAAGTATGTATGTTAGCTAATTTAGATATTGGCGACTTTTGATATTGTGTTTGATTTGATAATTCTGATCTGATACCTCTGTTTTTCTTACACTTCACACGTTAAAATCTCTCCCTTGGTGTTTGCTGTAAGTATGAGTACGAATAAAGTAAAGCCAGCATCGCAAACATTTTACTTGAGTATGCTAGAGACTTAAACTCATCAATACTCAAATGGAATGTGTATAGTAAATACTCGCACAAAAGAAATGCGGTGGGGATCACACCGCAACCGCATTTAAGATGAGTATACTTAGAGTATTAAAAATAAGCACTCTTGCAGTTCTCTGGTTATAATGTAGATGTTTACAATCTGATTTAAGTGTAGAGTTTCTATCAATTAGCCAGTTTCTGTGTCTTGTTTTTAACTTCACTTGCATTAGCTCCACTTGACGTCAAACGTCTTCCGATATGAACACTGATATTTGAGGAATAATTCGTTTAGTTATTTGAATAGAGATGCTATGCATACCTTTGTGCTTATTTATGTTAAGATTTAATTTTTCCATATCATTTTGGGAAATGAAGTAACTCCGATCAAAAAACAAATGTATGGGGCTATGTTGAATAAAAAAATAGGACAAAAATATCAAGCGAGTTTTTAGGATATATGCTTACTTTTTTTTCTTGTTTTTAATTCTCCTTCACCCCAATATTTGTTTTTTTGATTGGAGTTTCTTCACTGAACTAGATTTACTATATAATGAAATTTATATAATATTCGGGATAGCCGAATTATAATTTCATTTATGATTTCACAGTGTCATTTGCATTTATAGAGCCATGGCTTCCAATGAAGTAAACTGTTTTATTTGTGGTGATATGTTGCAAGAATGTGAAGTTATTGAAGTGAAGAAAAAAGAATTGTAAAATTTCGCAAGTCAAGTGTAAAAAGAAAAGACAACAAATGCAAACTTTTGGTGGGTTTAAATTGTAAACTTTAAAATTGACAGTGGTTTACGATGTGTGTCGAAACAATATTATAATAAGAAGTTAATCGCTGCAGCTTTGTGCAGAGAAAGCCATGGTACGACCTCCCAAGTACAACTGTGGTCTACGCGTCCAACGTTCTCATTTAAGAATTATTGTATATCATGTGCTGCTGTGATAACAGCTAGGTTATATCAAAAGAAAAGAAAAATCGTTTATATGACCGAAATATTGTATATGGTCTGCGTAAATTATCGATGAAAAAAGATATTTCAAAACTTGCTCTAGCTCGTAATGATGCCTGGGCCCAAGCAATCCTTGAACGTCTTGAGCAAGTAGCATCCAATCCACAAACATTGAAAAAACAAAGCACTATCGAACAAACACATAAAAAACATAGTTTGCTTTATTTTTTTATCGTCGTTCAACAAATATTTTCACTGTTGAATTCATCGTGTATCGTCTTACTCAAAGGAGGCGGTTTTTAACTTCACCTAAGCAAATTGATATTTTGTTACTTGTATTCACCTGCGCACAGACTCAAGCAATTCTATTCGAATTAGCATTAAACATTATTGAGAAGCAAAGTTAATGCAGATTAAATCAAATGTATTATAGAACTAAGTTATGAAGCATTGTTATTGTTCAGTCCCTGCTTATACACACTATACTAAAAATTCGAATATTAACAAAAGTTTGATCGTGTTATAATTCAAAGCAAAAGTCTTCAAACATCAAACATATATATAAGTTTGTATGTCTGAACTTTAAAGATGACTTAGAGTTGCTATAAAAAAATAATTCGTTTGTCTAGCAGTGGATAAACTTGGTAAACTATAATTAAAAGATTTAAGATACAAATACTTATTGTGAAGGATTTAAGTTTGAACACTGGTTTGAATCTTAATACGATAGAATTTATGTTTTAAACTAGTTTTCTTTAATAAATTCAATTAAATTGATGATATAACAAATGTTACCTGTCCTGCTTAAATAAACGAAGAATTCCTAAAAGAATGAAGAAATCTATTAACATTCCAATTTTTGCAATTTTCTTTTTTGTATACAATTAATTATGTAAAATAACGAACTGATTTTTACTATTTTATTTATAATTATGAATTAAATTAAAAAGATGTCAAAATACAATTAAATTGTGATCTTATTTATTTAAGTATTTTCCTACAAAATATCTTTTTGTGCTAAATATGAAGCAAAAACATAAATTGTTTTATATTCTGCACACGAGCTATATTTTATTCATTTAAATTTTGGCTGAACGAAGTACAGTCATATGACTAGAATTATAACAAACGTATTTCAATACTAAATTTGCCTTCAATTCCTCTAAATTAAAAATAGCAGAATTTGTTTAGAGAAAATTTAATTTATCATAAATGTTTTTGGGGAGTTTATTATTACAAATTTGTATGCAAATTGCTTGTAGTATATTTTGATGACTCATAAAAATCCGTAAAATATGTGTATTTCTATTATTAAAAACGAAACGACAACAACGACAACGATAAAGAAATAAAAAAAAAATAATAGAAATTTTATAAAAGAACTAGAATTAAATAAAGTGAATTTGGATAAGAGAAAAAAAATTTTACAAGAACAAGAATAAACTAACGTTCTCAAAAAATGGAATGCAAGAAAAGACAGAAATGGAAATGATGACGATGAGATAATGTTGACGACAATGGAATAAAATTGGAAAAAGTTGTTAAATTTTATGTAGCAAAAAAAATGTAATTTCCTCCATCTTAACGACCAGAAAACTCACAAACCGAATAAATCTATGTGAAAGAATAAAAGTAAAGCAGATGAATCTATAAAACATTAAGATACCAAACAAAGTCTTCAGTGCACCAACTACGGAACGAATTAAACATGGTGGATGAAAATTTCGGCATTTGATGCTTATTATTAACATCAGCATCATTTTCAAGTCACATGTTCATAGTAAGTCCTGATGTAAAAACTAAATAAAATAATAAGAAACGATTCGTCTATTGAATGTAAAAAGTGTTGGTTTCTAACTCATTGGTATAGTGGCAACCCATGCGGTATCAATATGTCTTATGTATTGAAATATGCTATTTATTTATGTTCCTGTGAATATTCACGACTTTTGTATTGATTGCACTATAGCTTAAATTCAAATGATAAAGAATAGTAAAAACAAAAATATCTACGTTTGGAAGTCACAAAAATACAAAACACAGCCAAAAGAATAATTCAAAGTTGTGAAATCAATAAATATCTCAGTGAGGGTGAAATAAAACTTAAGTATTCGGCTTTAAAATTTCAGTTGAAAACGGTATTTAGGTAGTAATATAGCAAAATTTGATGCTTTAAGAACTTTTTGTTAGTTTTGAATAAAACTAATTCTCATCTAAATTATAGTTTTATCGCTATTTAAACCTTTGATTTAAGTTAAAAGTTTTAGGGATATATTTATTTTGATACAATGAAAAGGTTTCTAAAATATTTATTGAGATTGTCAAATAAATGTAATGAAAATATCAAGTGTTATGCGACTGCATGTCAAATGATAGGCTTTTATTCCTTAGAATAGTTAAAAAAAGTTCATTACGGAATCGCTCTATTCAAGAGTAAAACTAGTCAATGAGCAGCACTGTAATATTTTAAGCTTAAAATGTGATTTTTAAGCTACAAATTCTTATATTTGTTTTTGACATTTTATAGTTTTTATGGAAAAGTGTTGTAGAAATTTCGACTTTTAGAGTTTTTTTAGCAAAGCTATATTTTTCGCTAATATTAAAATTGTATGTTACAGCATGCGAGGTCTGATCGAAATATACATAACTGTTATTTTAAAATTTCGTGAGTTACATATGTTTAATTTTCGCATTTTATTCTTCTATTATGTTGGTAACATGTCTGTTATATATGTTGGCAATATCAGCCATTTTGGATTGTCAGTTTGTTTTTGACAGATAAAAAGTTATTCGTGTTTTGGTGTGCTCTTCGATTTTTTACTATTTGCCATAAAATCTTAAAAAAGACGATTAAAGTGGGTATCATTACGGCTTAAGGAAACAAATTTGATTATACAAATATAAATACCGTATACAAACATACATAGATACATACATACATACATACATTAATACATACATTGAAATATCTTCAGAACAGCGAATTGGGATGTTATCTTAAATGCACTTACTCGTACCAGCTTACATGTGCCTGAGTACCTTCTTGCTATCATAAAGGATTATCCTCGTAACAGAGTTCTTTATTATGGTACAATGGATGGAGTGCGACAATACCGTTTCACGGGTGGAGTGCCACAGGGATCAGTTCTTGGACCATTGCTATGGAATGTGATGTTCGATGCAGTACTAAGACTTAAGCTTCCGGACGGAGTGAAAATCATTGCTTTTGTCGATGACATTGCAATAGTATGCGTAGCTAAACAGCTGACGGGGGCAGTGACGGTTACAAATGCTAGTGTACGAATAGTTCGTACTTTGCACTCATCTGTGGGTCTGCTGAGTCAGCATTGATATCCAGCTAAAAATCAGTGGAGACGATAACACTAGACGTTGGTTCACGCTCCATTGAGACTAATCCATTTATCAAGTAACTTGGTGTTATGATTGACAGCCGTCTTTATTCAAAGTGAACCTGCAGTATGTTGGCATTAAAGCCTCCAGTATCACCAGAGCATTGGCACGGATAATGCCGAACACCAGAGGCCCGAAATACCTTGAAAGGAAGGGTACGAGTATTGTGACTCAAAAGCTATAGGAAGCTAATTACACCGGTGTACAGACCATCTGCCCTCCAAGCATGCAGTGCCTTTCGAACCGTCTCCGACGATACGGTTTTTGACATTGCTGCTATAATTCCGAAATATATACTAGCTGCGAGATTGAAAGAGAATTTAGTATTGCTGAGTGGCAGTAAAGGTGGTCTGCGAGTGGTAAAGGAAGGTACACATATTAGCTTATCCCCAAAAGTTGTATGCTGGTTTGGATGAAGTCACAGTGGTTTGGACTTTCCCTTGACTCAGATGATTAGTGATCACGGTTGCTTTAGGTCGTACCTGCATCGGCTTGGACATGAAGATGCTCCATTCTGTCCGAGCTTCATTGGCAATGAAATAGAGGACGCTCGGCATATATTCTTCGTCTGCCCATGATTCCAACGTGCAAGGGAAAATTTGGAAGCAGTGTTAGAGCGTAGTATCAGACTGGACTACGTAGCTCCGACCATGCTATGCTCTTTGTATAACTGGTCGTGTGTATGTAACTTTATAAAGTTGATTCTGGTTGAAAGTGTAATGTAAAGTCATAATAGTCTAAAGAAATAATAATACCTTTACCACTCTACGATGGATAGCCTTATTGTAGTTCCGTAGGGACGATTTTGGTAGTGTATCAAGCTGTTTTAGCGTGGTTGAAGTCCCGCACTCCTAGCAATGTGGGTGCCGGCGTCTTTCGATGATTTCATCTCGTAAAATAAAAAAATAAAATCATACATATATACATACATACATACATACATGCATACATACATACATCCATACATACATATTTATATGTATATTTTCTATTTATAATGGTTTACATTTCTTTTAGCTGTAAATTTTTATTTCATTTTTTCACTGCTATATTAATGAAAGTATTGTGACTTTAAATATTACAATTTCTCCCTTTTTAGTAAATTTTTCGTGTATTTTTTATTAATTTAATACATCTGTCTAAAAGCCGTAAAAAGTTGCATTCACTTTGAATGACAAACATATTTATTTTGCGTTTTTCTATATGGTTTTACATTTTATGTTAAAGTGGTCCCTTACCGAAGCAACATTTACTTTCGACCAGTTCAACTTGATCCGAAATAGAAAATAAAATTGATTATTGCTTTGTGATTTAACTAATTCTTTTTTCTTTGAATATACTTAAACTTACAGTATAAAGAAACAATCAACTATTTGAAGAGCGCGAGTTATAAATCTTATTCATGTTAATTATTATTCTGTATTTAGATTTACGATATAAAAACATAACACTTTCTATTTAAATTCTACACATAAAATTAGTTCCAAATGGGCGAAATATATTTTTCCAAAGATTTCAAATCAAACTTTAGTCAATTAAAAATATATATAACTTTCCTTCATTGAAACAGGTTCTGAGAAATGTTAAGGTTTGTATAAGTTAAAAAACTAGTTATGAACACATACATACAATTGATACGACAGAGTGTTTTTAATGCACAATTTATTGTTGCGCACGTAAAAAGTAATTACTTTTTTATAGGAATCGTAACAATAAAATAGTTATTAATTTCACTTTAAAAGAAAATTTGAACAAAATAAAATTTGCACTTCAATTGCTTTAAAGCAATATGCAGTGTGAGAGATAAACAGTTGCAGCTCTTCTCATTTTTATTGTTTTAAATTCATTAAGTTTATGGTCAATTATAATTCAGTCGTATTCATTTACCTATTCATTATTAAATCAATAATGTTATGACTTTGACAGACAAAACACACAAAACGCAAACATCCTAAAATAATTTATCGCTAAAAAGAGATAAATTGATAGTTATATGGGTGAATAGACGAGTAGACGAATAAGCAAATAAACAAATTTATGAATACAATAAAGATGTCAACAACTGGCATGAAAGTCGGACGTCTTGCGGATGTTTATTTTCTTTACAACCTTTTCGCTGAGTATTTCTTAAAATTCATCATATTCTTAATATTCAACTGATAATATTAAAACCTAAGAGATATAAACTCTTAAGCAAAATATGAGTGAGCGTAAAGCTCTTAACTCTACTATACAAAATGACATAAACATTACCACATGTGAAACTGTATCAATTGATAATTTGAGAAAAAGAAAAAGTGAATCAGAAATAGAAGTGATGTCGAAACAACTTAAAAATAATTATTGGGCAATTCTTGCCAACGACAAAAATTGCAATCAAGATGTGATAAAAAAATTTGAAAAACACGTGCAAGAAAGGGAGATTCCCTCAACATCATTAAATACATCACAAACTTTATACTCAAATAAAGAGAATAACAATAAAAATAAAAATATCAGAAATGATCAAAATAAAAAAATAAATAAAAACAAAATACCACCTTTGCACATATTCGATGTAAACTCTAATTCTCTTATTGAATTTGTAAAAACCGGTCTTAACATAACTGAATTTAAAATAAAAGAAAATAATAACAAAATTCAACTACTCGCTTCATCAATTGATGATTACTCCAGAATTAAAGCATATTTAGAAAAAACAAAAACAAAATTTTTTACGTACACGCCAAAAGATTTAAAAACAAAAACATATTTATTAAAGGGCTTAAGTGCCGATATTAATACAGAACTGATTTTAAGTGAACTCAAACAATTTGAAACCGAAAATCTTAAATTTATTAAAGTAAGCCCATTTTTAACAAAAAGGGCATCAAATAGTGGACACAAATTGCCAATTTATATGGTCCAAACAAGCGGCGACAGCAAAGTAAACGAAATTAAAAATATTAACTCAATCCTTTACCGTTGCATAAGATGGGAAGGACTTCGAAAACCAGAAATCTCACAGTGCAGAAACTGTCAAAGTTTCTTCCACAGTGCGGCCAATTGCTATCTTCCTCGACGATGCGTTAAGTGTGGAGAACAGCACGATATAGGTAAATGTTCACTGCAAGAAGTTCCAGTAAATGAGAGGGAAAAGATTTATTGCGTATTATGTAGCAGCTATGGGCACCCGGCATCTTATAAGGGTTGCCCGAAATTTAAAGAGCTCCAACAGAAACTACACGCTAAAAAACAATTATTTTCGGAAAAAAGAAATAAAAATTCTCTAAGTTACGCAGATATTGTAAAAAATAATCCATTAACTTCAGATAATAACCCAATTAATAATGCATTAGAACAATTAAATAACTCCATCCAAAGCTTAGCAAACCAAATCATTAATCTTAATAAACAATTGCAAATACAAACGTCCAGAATAGACACTATTTTTTCTATGCTAGAAGTTTAATTTTTTTTTCACAATGGCTAGAACAATAAGAGAACTTAATATAATTCAAATAAATGTTAACTCCTTAATTAAATTAAGTAGACGATATGAACTCAATACATTCTTAATACAACACAAACCAGACATTGTCTTGCTAAATGAAACCAAACTAAACTTTAGGCACAAGCTAAAATTCGAAAATTACTTCCTTGTTAGAAATGATAGAAAAGATGCAAAAATGGGTGGTGGAACCGCAATATTAATAAAAAACGGTATCAAATTCAGTCAATATACCAATTTTACTATTACGTCATTTAAATATTTAGAATTATCAGTTATAAAAATTCCATTGTCAAATAACAAAATGCTTTTTATAATTGCTGCTTACTACCCATCAGGAAATAATTGTACTTTTTTTAAATCAGAATTAACAGAGCTTTTTAAAACTTTATGCTTAGAAAAAATAGATTATTACTATCTATTAGCAGGAGATTTAAACTGCAAACATAGTAACTGGGGGAACGTCGTTTCTAATTCTAAAGGAAATAAACTGAAAGAGTGGCTTGAATGTTACGAAATTAGATACAGATGCAAATTATATGCACCTGGTTTACCTTCATACCCTCGAACCAATTCATATCTTGATTTATGTATAGCTGATTCCAGGTTAGTGATACACGAGCTTGAAAACTCTATAAATTGTCTAGAAACACTTGATTATGACAGCGATCATAACGCGGTAAAAATAAAGATGTTAAAGCTGAACAACGATCATCCCCTAACCATCTTTAATGAGATTCCCAAATGCCATTTAAATTTTAAAAAAGCAAATTGGAGGAAATTTAAAAACTGCTTGTTAAATAATACAAATGAAAGCATAATAGTACCAAACGACAGAAACTTAACAAACCCCGAAATAGATTTTTATCTAAATAAGTTAGATCAATCAATAAATAATGCTATAAACTCATCAGTTCCAAAACATAAAGAGCAGAATCCCATTGGCAAATTTACTAACACAATTATTAAAAAACTGCATTCTGAAAAGAGTAAATTAGTCACAATATTAAAGCGATCTAACAGACTAGAATATTTTTTAACACAAGCAGAAGTTAAATTTCTTAAAACCAAACTGAAGCTTATTAGAAAAATGATAAATGATAATTTTAAAATTTTAGTTAATACGCACTTCCAAAACAAGTTAAAAGAAATGAACCCAAAAAACCCTAAGAAAATGTTTAGCGATATCAAAAACCAAAGTAGAACCTTATATCCGCTTGAGTTAAAAAGGCTAAAAATTCCATATGAAAACGAATCCCTAATTAGAAATGCAGGCATAGACCCTGAAGACCTAGAAAAGCAAGAGGATAGTAATAATTTCACGATTTACGATCACACTCAAAAACTTAATGTGATTGGATCCTATTTAGAATCACTTCACTCTCATAAGGAGATTGACCCAGATAATAGTTTGCATGAAGAAGTTAATAACCGTTTCACTGAATTTTCGAAAGAAAAAAACCAGTACGAAAACCGAAATTTAACTAAAACAATATTCTCTGTGTCCAAAAGGGCAGACGATTTAAATGACGACCAATTAGATAACACATTTGTGCAAAAGGACACAGTCACATTAATTTTTAAAAACTTAAAACCAAAACTGTCAAGTGGAGTCGATAATATCCCAAACATAGTTCTACGTAACATGCCAGAGGTTATTATATATAAATATTGCATACTTTTTAATAATATTATTAATAACAGCTATTTCCCTCATGCTTGGAAATTAGCCAAAGTTATCGTATTGCCAAAAAAGGATAAAAACACCGATAATCCTAATAATATTCGTGCAATTAGCTTATTACCAAATATAAGCAAGATTTTTGAAGCTTGTATAAATAATATAATGGTAAAATATTGTCTTGAAAATAAGATAATAAATGAAAGACAATTTGGTTTTAAATTTAAACATTCGACCATTCATGCAATTAATTTGCTCATTTCAAATATTCACTGGAATCTAAACAAATCATCATACACCGGAGCATGTTTAATAGACTTTGAAAAAGCCTTCGACAACATATGGATACCAGGATTAATATATAAGTTAATTGAGTTTAAATTTCCATTGCATCTTATTTTTCTTTTACACAATATGCTAAACAATAGAACTTTTTTCATATTTAATAACAACAGCAGTAGTACAAGAAAATTTACAATAGTTAACGGTTTACAGCAAGGCACAGTGAATTCTCCTTTTTTGTTTAATTTATACATATTCGATCTTTTAAATAAAATCGAAGATATAATAGCCTTTGCAGATGATATTACTATTTACCATACTGGCAATAAAATTGAAAATATTAATATAGGCTTGCAAGAAAAATTCTCTATAATTGAAAAGTACTCAACAGACTGGCATATGAAAATTAATTTCAACAAATGCGAGTGTATTCTATTCCGGCCCACAGTTAACAAATGCAATAGCAACATTAGGCAGAACTGGAAATCGTTCGGTATAAAATCTAATAGCAACATAAAAATTCCAATAAAAACGACTGTAAAATTGCTAGGAATCCACTTAGATAAATTTTTGTATTTTAACAACCATATACACCAACAACTTATTACAGCAAGAAATGCATTTTTCAGGTACAAAAATCTATTTTTTTCTAAAATACTACAACCTAAGGTTAAAATAATCATGTACAAATCCCTAATAAGACCCATTTTATCATACGGATGTCAAATATGGTTCAATATATCACCATCCTATATGGAAAAAATAAGAGTGTTTGAGAGAAAATGTCTTAGGTGTTGTACTGCACTATATAGATCACAAAGTAGTGAATATAAAAAATATGTATCAAACACAATTTTATACAATAAAGCCAAAATTACTAGAATAGATAACTTTTTTATTCATGTCATAAGAAATCATATTTTAAACAGTGTAAATATTTACGAAAATAATTACATAATGGCTCCTTATTACGTTTCACACGAATACATAGCAAAAATTTTACATAACGGGTATATTCCACCTGAGTCTTTTCTTTACCTTGATCAAAATGGGTATATCCAGAACAATGACGGCATTCCTATAATTTACCACATTTATAGACGAGCAAATAACAAAGCTATAAATAGTAATGAAATGACACCCGACAATAGGCGTTTCGATATAAGTATTTATAATAAAGACAAACATATTAAATCAAATTTAAACCCTCAAAAATACTGGTGGATCTCCTAGCTAATTAGTTTAGATTTTAACTCCTGACATTTCTTTTATCTCTCTTAATACAAAAGTAAGTTTTTCGAATTTTTGCTTACAAATAAATTTCTAAAGCTACATTAGTTAAATGTATATAATTATTATATGAAATTAGAAATAATGAAATAAGTAATGTATATTATACTTGAGAGCTCGTAATTTTGGGACTTTGTATATAGAATTAAATATTTTATATCTTTTGTTTATTTTAAGATAAATTAATATGAATTGGTAATAAATAAACAACTAAAAAAAAAAAAAAAAAAAAAAAAAAAAATGAAAAAAATAAAAATATTAAAAATATTAATTTATAAAAGTTATAAATATATATAGTCATCACTTTTCTAGGGAATTTAGTTTAAAAGACATATTTTGTACAAGAGAATTTGTACAACATCTGGGTCAATTGAGAAAATTGCTTAATTGTTTATTGAAAAAAAAAAAGTTTTTAATCGTTTAGTTCTTTAAATTTTAAAACATAACACGCCAGTCTTGTATAATTTTGTTAACAGCACTGTGAAGCAGTAAACACTATTTGTACGTAGTACACCTACTGCTCTGTTGAACATTTTGCTTGATACCATCGTACCGCTCGCGATTTATGTTTCTAGGTGAGCTTAAGCGTCAAAACTCTTTCAAAACGAAAAGATCTAGCAGCTTATTCTTTCTTTTAATTTAATATTTATGTATTTATGGGTGTGTCTCATTTGTTAAATATTTATTATGTATAAAAGAAAATTCGTGTAGAAAATTTGTATTTTTGAAAACGTTGTAAATCATTTTTGTTTCAGTTGTGTGACGATAATAGCTCCACTTTCGTTACAATATATACTAATTTAATGAAAATAACTAACGGTTTTTTAATTTGTGTTATGTTCTGTATCTTATTGTTTTCCTCTTCTTGCACAAAACAGCCCATACTTTTTCTAGGTGCCAGCTGATATGCGCGTGCAACATCCTTAAAACACAAAAAAAATACAAAATAAATTATTATTTCTTTTTTCTGATTTGTTGCAACAAATTTTTCCTTTTAACACAGTCAAAGTACTTTACTTTGAGTTTTTATTTTGTGTTTTAAATCTAAATTTTGTATTCCCCTATTTTTATATAATTTTGTCTCTTTATGAGGGAAAACATTGCTTGCAAAGAAACAGACTTTTTAAATACTTCACATTTAAATTATTAAGTTATAATTGTAAATAAATTTGTTATTATTTTCTTTGTTAGTCTGTAAGGATTTATATCAATAGACTTTTAAATAAATAATTCTTGCGAAAAAAACCAACTTCAAAACAGATTTCATCCGTCTGCCTATAACAGCTCAAGTGTATGGCCACATAAATAAGGTTACACTAACTATTGGGACACACTTATATCTCCAAACTTTATACTTTTCAACTGTTCAATAGCTTGGCAATATACATCAAATTGCAGCAACTATAGGGTCAATCTTTAATTTCCAAATTCAAATTATATACTTGCTGTTGTAGTAGATTTAGCAATCAGGTTGAGGTACATTTCAACCATCTGTCTGTAACGGATCAACAGTTTGCCCATATACACCCGATTATAGCAACTATTTAATTTATAATATAACATTTTTATACTTCTTATGGTGCCAAATAAAGTAGTGGACATTCTGTCTAAAATTAAGGTGTTTGTATATAACGGTTCAAAAACTACAGTCATATAGAACAAATTACATTTAGTTTGGAAACACCCTTTACTTTCTAAATTCAAATTATAAGCTTCTTGTGATAGCGGACTTAGCAAAACATGTCCCTTGTAAATTTCAGCTGTCTGTCCATACCGGTTCAAAAGTCCGGCCAAATACACCATATTATATCAACTATTGGGACACCCGTTTATTTCCAAATTTTATACTTGTTGTTATAGAGAAGTTAGTAATACAACTTCTTTGAAAATTTCAATCGTCAATCATATACCATATTAAATGAACTAATGGTGCAACCCTTAATTTATAATTTTAACTATTATAGGCTGTTACTATAACGGCCATAGCAATCAACATTGCGTCAAATTCACAAGCGCTTGTCTATAACGGTTCAAAAGAAAGGCCTATATAAGTAAATCAACAGTAATCATGGGAAACCCTTTAATTTCTAAATTCATATTATAAACTCGTTAATATAGAGGACTTAGAAATACAGGTCCCTTTTAAGTTTCTAACGGTTCAAAAGTACGGCCACACACTTGAAATTACATCAACTATTGGAACACTCTTTAACTTATTAATCCATATTTTATACTTTTTGTTATAGCGGACTTGGCTATACAGGTTCGTTGTAAATTTCAAGCGTCTGTCTACAAGTGTTCAAAAGTATGCCTATATACATCAAATTTAATGAACTATTGGCGCACCCTGTAATTTATAATTCTTAGTATTAATAGTTGTTACTATAACGGCCATATCAGTCGACATTATGTTCAATTTGCAAGCGTGTGTCTATAACGGTTCAAAAGATAGGCCCATATAAGTAAATTTACATCAATTATGGGGGCACCCTTTAATTTTTAGATTTAGTTTTGTATAATTTTTTTTTTGGGAGCCATAGTAATACGCAGTCATATTAAATATTAGAGAATCGCTCTTTACAGTCCATAATACACGTAAAAAATATGTATTTTGTATGGGGACACCCTTTAATTTTTAAGATTATGAACTGTTTTTAAAACGGGACCAATCTGTAAGCATAATCTATCATATTACCAAAAATTTTTAAAATCGGCTCAGAAATTACTGAGTTCTGGAGGCACAAATATAAAAAAGCAACATTCAGCCGAATTTTATAACCTTCTTTTTTGAAGTCGGATAATAAAATGGAGTGAAACCAATCCCAAAACTTTTTCCCTTAAAAATTAAGCATCATGGTCACATGCCCGAATTCATTCTTTCAAATAAAATTTGTTCTTTATTAAAATTTTATAATTTTGTATTATTCTTTACAATTTAAAGTTCTTAAGGCTTAAAAAACACGCATTATCTCAATAAATGCCATGGCATGGTGTAACAACTGTTATCAATTTGTGTTAATGCTGTTCATACTCGAATGCAGAAGAAATTGTGGGAAGATAATACAAGCGATGAATTTTAATAAATATACTGTTATATTCAGGGGCATATTAATACTTTTGTTATCAAAAACTATATACAATTAGCATGGAACACGGATCGAAGCTCAGTTTTTTTATTTATTTGCTGAACTTACTCGCTGTACGTAATCGTTTAAGTATGTATCTGCTTTGGGCTTAAGCGACTGCATTAGGATCAGCCATAAATTGATTATTTCCAGACTTTGCTAGGCGATACAAAAACAACAGCTATAATGTGTATGAAATTCTAGCATCACAAAATGAAATTTAACTAAAAAAAATCAAGTTATATACGGACAAAAAAACATTTAACATAAATGAATACACGAACACAATACAAGACTTAAAAAAAGAAAATTCAAGGCGACATGAGGAACCTATATGGACAAAGTATCCATTTATTCGGTTATCTATGCAGTCATTGTCATTATTTTTAGTGACAAAAACACATTGTTGTTTGCCTATACCAGCATTTAATTCAATGGATGTGGAATAAAAAGAATTTGAAATAAAATATAATGTCTGTCAATTCAAACACAAATTTATTTATGTCGATTTTGCTTCGCATAATTTTTGTTGTTGTTAATTTTACTTTATTGTATTTTATTTCATTTTATATTTCTATGTATGCGTTTGTACATAGTACTCAGGGACACGAATATAAATTTTATCTTGACAGACATTGAATTTTAATTGGAATTCTGTGAGATTAAACCTTTAAAAAATTTCAAGTTTCGCATACTTTTTTTCATTTATTTTATTATCTTTATATACATTTATAAATTTAAATTTTTTAAGGCTTTTGGAGGAAAAAAAATTAATTGAAATACCTCCGATTTTTTTAACACTCACTTTAATAAAAAAAAGTTATATACACACACGTACGCCTTTTAATATTTCTTATTATTGTTATTTTTTGAAAAAGCAGTTTTAAAAAAAATGTCTGAACGCAATTTAAATTATCATTTTATATAATTTTAATATTTTTTGTTTATTCTGTTAAACAATATTTACAATTGTTTTATAATTTGAGCTTGTACTATTTTTACTAGATTTTTAATTAAATACTAATTCAAAATGTTATTATTCTCTCTTAGTTCATAACAGTATAAATTTATAAATTTTCTAAACGTATTTTAATGACATTTTTGCAAATGCCTTAATAAAAATCGGCAAGTGAAACTCATCAGTTCTAAAAAATGCAACAGTGTGTAAATGTTTCGAAATCCACTGGCTTTTAATAGGATTGATACAGCTTTAAAATCAAGTAAAATCTATTGGCGAATACTATCCAACTACTATAGGGCAAGCATATGTTAAAATATTTTTATACGTGACATTTATTAATATCTTAAATAGTTTTGTTTCTTTCTCCGATATTAAAATTATAATATTCTTACAGATGTTATGTTAAATTTATTTTGTGTTATGAAATTTAAATTTCAAATTAAATCATTTTGCCGCTGGGATTGGTACCCTGCGATAGATTAAAAAATCTATAGGCTAAGATTCCATACAAAATTTGAATTATCGTTTTAAGAAGCTCGAGAAATGTTTACATCAAAAAAATCTATTGAAATGCTTGCTCGTGTTGAGCGTAAGATTTCTATAGTATACATTCAATGAAAATTATATAAGAATCTTTATTGAATTATTAGTTGAACTGTGAATATTATAAATGAATAGAAATTATTTTGGCTTAAGTTCATTTATTTTTAATTTCTAAAAATCTTTTTTTAGAAAGAAAATTTATTTTACAAAATATGCGGACGTTTTCCAAAGAAAACAAGAAAAATTAGATGCTAGCAGAATGAAATGCTGCACTTAGCGGTCCAGAAAGTGCAGCATTTCATTCTGCTAGCGTCTAATTTTGCTTGTAAAATAAATTTTTTTTCTATTCATTTATAATATTCACAGTTCAAATAATAATTCAATAAAAATTAAATTATAAGCCGGCAAGGCACAGCGAGCATTCATGCTTACATCATAACTGGAACAGTATCTATAATGTTATAAGTAAACAAGAAATAATAAACAAGAATGATTAAAAAAAAACAAATTTGCATTCGTATTCAATCGATGATTGAAACAAAGCAAAAACAAATGTACAAGACGAAATACAAAGAGAACAGTAAAGAAATACGTTGGTTTGTGTGTAAATTTCGTCTAACCAAATTAATGTTGATATGAGTTATGAGTATTCTCGTATTCATATTTACAAATTTAGTTGGTTAAATAGATGATGTGTATAAAAATACCCAACTGAGGTAGATAGATGCGAAGAATGCTGATGAAGGTCGTAGCGGTCCAGAAAGTGCATCATTTCATTCTGCTAGCGTCTAATTTTCTCTTGTTTTCTTTGGAGAACGTCCGCATACATTTGTAAAATAAATTTTCTTTCTAAAAAAAGATTTTTACAAATAAAAAATAAATGAACTTAAGCCAAAATAATTTCTATTCAATTATATAAGAATCACAAACACAAACGAAACGTATCATCATTTCAGTTTACGTACATATGTATGTACATATATGGTGTGTAAAAATGTGAATGCACTAATCGCCTTAGTTTTATTGAATTCTGTTTAATTTATGTACCCAAACATCAACATTTTTAATGGTGATGCTTTGTAGAATTTATACATTTTGTTTTCATTACCACCAGCATGTTAGCTACCATTATGTTGGAATTTGCACAGTGGGTAGAACCAAATATTTTACAGTAATTATTTGTTATTGATTAATAACTTAATTGAGTGAAATAAAATAAAAAGTTAAAGCTTGTTGAAAAACATATTTCAGTATTTAATTGGCAAGAGTAACATTAAAGATCCAGGAAATTCAAATACGGCATCGCTAACCTGGCGTTTACGTACATGTGGAGCAGCTTTTTTCAAAACTTTCAGTTCAGATGCCTTCCAGGGTTTACAAATATTCAATTTCGGACAAAACATAATTAAAATTTTTATTTTAAAAATCATTTATTCAGAGACTTAAACTAACGAAATCTGTCAAAAACGTCATCCGATGTTTCAAATATTCAAAACCATTTTAAATAATTTATTTGACCTTTAAATGGCAGCTTGTATATATATATATATATATATATTTGTTTTTTTTTTTGTTTTTTTTTTTTGTTTTTAATATTTCTTACATTATTATAAAAAAATAATGATATAAGAAATAAAGCTATAAAATATAAGAACAATTTTTTAAAATATGTATTATTTCTGGGGAATGGCATCAAACGCAATAGCGAAATATTGCAACTAAAAAAGTACAAATATAAGACTGATGTCACAACTTGAATAATAAATGCAAACATAAAAAAAGTTTTGCAGGAAATATAAACTATAGTAGTATCTTAATACAGAGTTTATTATAAAAATTAAGGGTTTTGATAAATACAATTAATCAACATGTTGATATTTTCCTAAATTGTAAGTAAGGAATTTCTTGTTTGTCAGCTATTTAGCATTGGTTTATTTATTTTTAAAATATTTCTGACTTTGCCTCACTATGCACTGGATCGTTGCTTTTAGGTTTTGGTTTCTTAAAATCTTGATATTGTCGCTGACTTTTATTCATTTTCTTTTTTTGTCCGCTGATCGTATATTGTCTGTTGTTCAATTACAAAGTCGTAAATTACCATTTTCATTTGACACATGACAACACATAAAATTTGTTAAATATAAAAGAGAAACCCAAAAGGGAACAACAGTTTCAAGATTAACAGACGTTTAAATAAGAATTCCACCATTAAATAAAGAAACTTGTTGTTTAAACGAAACCAGCAGAGTTTTTTATTTCTGATTCTTTTTTCAGCGTAACGAACTTTGTATATAGAAACCCAGTAAACATTTTATTTAAAACGTCCGTTTTCAAACAAAAAGTTTTATTAGAAAATTAAATAGAAAAAATTGTACGTTTTTTGATTAAACAATTAAGATGTCGAATATTTAAAAAACACCGATTTGCTAACGCTGATATGTATTCCGTGCGCACGAGCGTACATAACTTGCACAATGAGTAAAAAGTCGTATGTTTGGTGGGCGACCATCCTTATTTAAATTTGCTTACCTATGGGTGTTATATATGAAGAAAAAAAAGAAAGAAAGTTGATTCATTTGCTGGAACGGTTTGTTATTATTCCAGTATTAGCAGCGAAATTGCAAAATTACTGGAAAACAAGAAATGTACCAATATTTTAATGCAATAAAATAATAAAAAATAAACCAAGAATCTGGACTGATTCTTTCAACATTTACACAACGTACAGTATCACAATTGGATATTTTAGTTGGATTTAGCTATAATCTGTGTATGCTAGCTGATATGCCATTTGTTGAGAATCCTATTTATGCTTTTCAGCATATACCAAATTTATAAGCAAATTTACAGAATGGCGTAGTCGGCTCGCCAATAATTTTTTTAATTTTTTTAATGGCAAATGAAATGAAATTTAGTTGAAATTCAAGCTATTGATAACTCTCAAACTAAGAAAACCATAAATAGTTTTAATAATTAAATACCACCGTTGATTATATGCACACAGCCGGATTTCAGCTGCAGCCGCGCTTTTGTTTTCAGCGGCTGCCAAGGTAAAAATTAAATGGTACAGGTCCTTACAGTTATTTATTTTTATACCTTAACCATTCCGTGTGTAATTTATATTCTGACTTCTCATGCATAGCGAAGTCGATTGAGCGATGTCCGACTGTCCGTCCGTGTTAGTCACTTTAAAGCTTTTAAAGAAATACTAAGATTTTTTAAAAATGCCTAACCTATTAAAGCCGATGTCATTTTTATATAAAATTCATTATATATGCAGTACCAATTTTTTTTAATTCTCTGTCACCCCAATATTTGCTTTTTTGATTGGAATTATTTCACTAAACTAGATTTACATAGATGTTAAAGGGTATATAAGATTCGGCATAGCCGTGTCAAACTCGATAGATACTTTAAAAATGGTGAAGGATTCAATAATTGTAGTACTTAGGTTTTTGCAAAATTTCTGAAAATGACTAAGACGATGATGTATAAGAAATGTTCTCTGGGAACGTTTAAAATAAATCCTATTCAAAAGTCAAAAATAATCTGATTTTCCTTTTAATAACAATATCATTTGGAATTCATTTAGATTTAAATATGGCGGCATTAACGAACGCAAAATAAATTGATTAAATAATATTTTATGAACTGGTTTGAAATTAAAATTGATGTTTTAAAAATATAGAAGAACAAAGGAGCTAAAATAATTATAATAAATTGATGTTGTTTGTTGTTCTTGCTATCCGTTTTTTTTTTACTGTATGTAAATATGTAATAAAATATCAAGAGTAAGTATTTGTATATGTATGTATGTTTGTACATAAGTATAAATGCGTGTATGTAAGAAGATACGACATTCGTAAACATATATTATTCGACTAAATGGTGCTTTTAAAGAAAAAATATAGTTAAATTTTCATAAATAAAATTAATCGTACATGAAGGAGTATAACAAATGTGCGTGTAAAGATGATAATAACCATAGTCTCAAGTGGTATAAAAGCGCATTATTATAATATAATCAAATAGCAGATCATATTTAAATATCACAAGGACTTCGATTTTGTTTTAAGGAGCAAATAGGAATTGCCTTTTAACTCGAATGCAAACAATCACATCGTACAACGGTACAATATAACAGCATAAAGGAAGAGGCATTTTCGAGAAGACATCTCTTTAAAAAGTGTCAAGTGTGTGGTATGTATTAACCTGCAGTTTCAACAAAGTATGACTCGGCTGTAGAGGGACGATTATTAAAATATTATATGCAAATGTGTCAAACGTAGTGTTATTTTTGATTGCAAATAGCAGCAACATATTTTTGTTTTTTTCTTCTTCTGTGGCTATTGGCAACTCTCGAACAATCGACGCTTTTTTACGCTGTGATTCTGGTAGAGACGAAGTCATAATTACCTGTTCAATTCACAAAGCAGTCCAGCAGGAAACGGTTTACAGAAACTATTCTAAATTATATTTTTAAAGTAATGCATTTGCAACAAAATTATATTTATTTTTGGTAGACTATTTTTTATTTTCCGTTTGCGTTTATAGCTATTTGTTCAGCAAAGACAAAATACAGATTTTAAAAGCTTTTGTTATTAAACTTATTCCAAAGGACAAGCTAAGTTCGTAGTAATTTGTTGCAAAAAGTTTGTGAGTTTAAAAAAAAATTAAAATAATTAAACTTAAAAATAAACAAATAAAAAAAAAATACATAAAGACAACAAGCTTAATATGACAAAAATTTAAAAAATTCGTAGCATTACATATTGAAAAATAGTTCGAGCTGTTGTAGTGAAAGGGTTGCTTCCAATAAACAATAAACAACTCCACAGCCTTCATAATATTTAATTTTAACTGGAGGCACTAATAAATCTGTCACAGCCAAAACAGTTGTTTTTAAAAATGAACATATATTTGTTATCCGTTTAATTTAATGTATTCCATTGTTTTCAATGCGTTTAATTATAATCCGTATTTTTGATGAATCCTTAGTAGAAAATATTAAAAATAAATGCCCTCGCCCAAAACTGATGAGACAAAGTCATATTAAATTTTTTTTATTTATAATGGTTAAACAATTTTTAGACATTCCTTACTTTTTTAAAAAGTAAACTAAAAACTGATTCAAGAAAGTGTACTTCTTATGGTTTATTTTAAAAATACTTTTCCCTTCAAACATTGCCATATTATGATAACTTACAATTATAGCTAAATAATAACCTGTGTATTCACCGTCATGGTCTTTCGTTTAAGTAGATAATTATTATGATAAGCGTGTATAATATCGAAGCGCATATCTGGCAGTTTTAGTCCTGCATTTTTTTATTATAATAAACATTTTTACCAAATTATAACAAAACCCGTAATCTATGTACAACCTGTTTGCCGGCTGACTACTGAGACATTGACTCAAAATTTAATAAACTCGCTTTTGGAGAATTTTCTTGCAGTAATAATGTTGGAGAAAAAATAAGACAATTAGCAAGATTTCGTTAAAGCATACTTAAAGTATTTTAACAATTATTTTACATTCAGGCATGTTCTGACAATCGCAAATCGCTTAAAATTGGCGATGCTATTTGAAATCGCATGAAACGTGTTATGTAGTTCACAATCGCAAGAAATTTGGCGACTTCAAATTGCAAGCACATACTGAAGTGAAGTTGCGAATTTTACTTAAAATAAACCTTAAAGCAACAATAAAATTATACACAAATGAAAATTAATATGTTTTCTTTAATTTTTAACGAAAATTAATTTTATTTTTACACAATTAAAGTCGCAAATAATTTTAAATCTGTTATATGTTCTATCAATAACAATTATTGTTTGTTTTGATTGTTTTCTTGAGTACTGGCGATTTTATAGAAACAGCTGTTTCTTGTCTAGTGCGGTTGCACGTATAAAATATTCGGTGCTTATTAAATTTGCGATTTAAATGTTAAGGGACTTAAAATTTATTTAAATTACTTTTTTGACGATATGAGCTCCGAACGTGCATGTTATAATTAACAAAATAAACAAAAATACTTATTAAGTGACGATTACTTACAACGTAAGTAACCTTTAACATCCTCTGCGACGGGCAGTCATCTTGACGTGATGCAGAGGCTTAAGTTCAATGATCCATGTAGGCCGTGCTGGTAGGGTCACCCATGCCAGAGGGGCTCATAGTTAGTGC
The DNA here is from genome assembly GCA_916610165.2 of Gymnosoma rotundatum. Classification (NCBI taxonomy): domain Eukaryota; kingdom Metazoa; phylum Arthropoda; class Insecta; order Diptera; family Tachinidae; genus Gymnosoma; species Gymnosoma rotundatum. Next base: position 88,551,443 of record OU744336.1, read on the forward strand.
GAAACTCACTTTCCGGGCTGTGCTCCTCCTAGGGGAGGAGACACAGCCATTCTTGACTGCCGTGCATCAGTTCCCTTTCCTATAAACAGGGAAGGACTTATGTGGTAGTTTTGACCCGTTTAAATCAGCGGGTACTTATGGTATCATACCGGCTGATTTGCAGCATAATGCGGATATTATTATACCATGGTTGATTCCGATATACACGGCATGCATTGCATGGTCCTATATACCGGAACCATGGACTTTTTGCTCTGTGGTCTTCATTCCCAAGGGGGGAAGACCTCGCATAATGAACTGAAGGACTTTAGACCTATAAGTCTATCCTCCTTCCTCTTGAAGACTCAGGAACGGATAATCGACCTCAACTTGAGGAGGACGATTAATCCGGACCGACTTTCCGCCTCTCAACATGCGTATGTCAGGGGCAGATCTGTTGAGACGGCACTACACACGCTTGTGGGGTGTATAGAAAAATCCCTAGAGCAAAAGGAATATGCATTGGTTGCCTTTCTAGATATAGAAGGGGCTTTCAACAATGTGAAACCGGAGGCCATTACGATGGCCCTGGAGGGAATGACCGTAAATCAGTCGATAATAAGCTTTATAAGAAATCTATTGACTAATAGGGTCATTACTTCCAGTGTGGGGCTAGCTACCATATACAGGGTAGCTAAACGAGGTACACCACAGGGGGGGTATTATCTCCCCTTCTCTGGAACCTCGCCATGAACGCATTGCTGACAGAAATGGACTGCAAGGGGTTCAGGACTGTGGCATATGCGGATGACGTTTCGGTTGCAGTGTCAGGAAAGTATCCTGACACGCTATCGCAATGTCTGCAATCGGCGCTTGGTTGCGTCAGTAGGTGGTGTACCGAGAGCGGGCTTAGCGCGAACGCTCGGAAAACGGAGCTTGTGCTCTTCACGAGAAGAAACAAGAATCCAACTTTTTCGCTACCACTCCTAAATGGGGCGTCTTCATTCGTAGATTTCGGATCAGGCTGAAGTTTAGGCTACTGGATGAGGTACCACAGTATATACGGAGAGGATATCCGAATCTGTACTGACAGCAAGGCCGCGATTAACTCCTTATCGGGTGTCTATACGACATCCAGATTGGTACGTGAATGCCGGACATCTCTTAACGAGATGGCGAGACATTCCAACCTGGAATTGTTTTGGGTACCGGCTCACTCGGGCGTACCCGGAAATATAATTGCGGACGAACTCGCCAGAGTGCTGACGGGGCACTGTGTTATTGGTACCCATGCTAGGAGATTGAATCTTCCGCATGATTACTACTGTAGAAGTTGTCTAGATGAGGAAGAGGAAGAAATGGTAGAGCATCTGCTCTGCCACTGCCCAGCTCTTTCTGAGAATAGAGCGGCCATCTTCGGCAGTCCGAGACTGCATGGTCTTGCAGACTTATTCGTCGCGACGTTGCTAGGATAAACTTGTTTATCCGGTCCTCGGGGTGGATTGGATTGGGATCTTTGATGGTGCCGTAGCGGCCTGAATCTGATCCCCTGCAAATCCTGTTTCCAGGTAACACAACGGGACCTTTGGGACCCAAGTGGGTCGGTCGTTTATGCCGACGGCCTGTGCAACCTAACCTAACCTTTTACATCAAAGATGCTAAATGCAATATCACTAATAGAAAATCCATTTATCTCCTAAATATTTCCTGGCTTGTGTTATTTTTAAACTAATAAATATACATTGGCTTGAAGTATCCATTAAATTGTCACAATCTCTAAGCGACCGTTTTTTAATTCGTTCTTTTTTAATTGCATGTTGTTTTTAAGGAAATGAAACTAAGTAAGGCAGCTGCAGGCATTTTGTTGTAATTCTCTTTTGTTTATTTTTGTTTTGCACCGTAAAATTATATGTTTTTTTTTCGAGCATAAGTTTGAAAAAGAGCAAATCGCAAGCAAAACATGCGAGTGTCAGAACATGCCCGATTATCATTTTTCTCAGATAACAAATTTAAACAGGATTAAGAGCACATCGCAGTATGTAAGTATCGTGATCTACTCAATCGTAATTGAAAACTTGCCCGAAAAGAATATGTAAGATGGAATGTAGAATAAGCAAGCCTTTGCAAAGCTCTTGTTAATTAATAAGTTACTACGAGGTATGTACATAACGGTCAATGAAATATCTATATGTTCACAAGCGTACATATTAAATTATATATGTCATAATAATACGGATGTTTTTTTGAAATAAGTGTGAAAAAGTCGAGGGAAAAAAGCCACCAAAAATATTAAACAAAAAAGAAAAACCTGTTTATTATAAGATATTGTTACGAAACTAAGATCTGGCAACCCCTGTTGTTGTTATCCGTATGAGCGTGGTGAATAAATTAATTCAACTAATGGTGTGTATTAGAGGCCTGCACAAATGTATTTAAATATCAAACACACCCTTATGTTTAAATGGTTTGCATACACATTCCTTGTATTACAACAACATAAAATACTGTCGTATACTGTTCGTACCACGAAGTAAATAGAGAAGTTCGTGTATAAGATTATTTTCAAATACTGTCAAGACAGTATTTGTTCGTAACAAGACATTTCGTGACAGTAGAAAAAAATTTCAAATGGTCCAAGTATTTGAAAAAATACAACTGACGATCAACATCTTTACTTGTAATTTGTGTGTTTTTTTAATACTTGTTGTTCTTATGTGTGTATCATATGAACGATTGGATGCTTTGTACAGGCCAATGCGATTAAGTTAATTTTAAATTAATTTACATTGGTATTATTTTATAAATAAAAACTATTTCTTCTTGAATGCGGCCATAAAAGTTTACTAAATTTTGTCGTTTTTAAATAGAAACTTGCATACAAGAGTTTTTAATTAAAGAATTTTAATTTTTAGTGTTCAATAACTATCTAGATCTAATAATCTAATAATACAATTATCTCATCATATTTTAAAAACTTTGTTACGCCTGCATCAAACTTAAGTGCCGAAGATAAGGTTACTGAAGAAATACAAATATACCAAAATTTAAACATTCCATTTAAAGATAATTTTGACGTAATTAATTGGTGGCATTTACAGCAAACGCAATTTCCTTTACTATATAGGTTAAGCAGCAAAATATTGGCCACTCCAGCCAGTAGTGCAGCATCTGAAAGAGTGTTTTCAGTTGCTAGGCAACTGCTATCAGAAAAGAGGACGAATATGTCAGTAAGCTCCAAAACTTTTAAATATATGATGTATCTACATAGTAATACTGAATAAACAGCAACTTTTTAAAACAAAGATGATAAACTTTAAGCATTTTTCTTAACGTGTAATGTTAACATTAACTTATTTATTATGTTTTACTTTTTACATTAAAAGGCAATAAAATTAATTTTTATAAAAATAAACAAGCAATTTTTTTAATTTTTTCCCTCTTAAATACCCGCATGTGTAAGATCTAAAATATGTATGATAATCTCTATACATTAAATCACTGTAAATGCTTATTAATAAATTTAAAAAATTTAAATTTGATGTTTATATGCACACATTTTGTACTAAATAAATTTTAAATAAAAAACTAAAGTAACAGTGGATTATGTTCCATAATTAATCCCATTTTAATCAACAATAAAAGACAAAAATAGCAAATATACAATTTACTCTTGTGTGTTTTATTTCACTCGCGTCTAATAAACATATGGTTGCAATGCTGTCTTAATAATTTACTCAACAAATGTTTTAAGACATCTTGAAACAACAAGACGTCTTGAAATAACAAGACGTCTTGAAACATTTCAAGATATCTTGTTGTTTTCAAGACATACTAAGATACCAAGACATTTTTTAAATACACACAAGAAAGTGTTTGTGTTTTATTTCTACAGTATTTGACAGTATTTGTTTGTCGCGACCATACTTCAGCACACCATTTAAAAAATGTGCGATGTCTTGACTATGTGTTCAAATGCATTTGTGCAGGCCTCTAGTGTGTATAGAATAATACCACAATTAGCTAAGTAAAGCTGAGCAACCTCGACGGTTGCGTTGGTAGAGGTGAGTGCTATAAAACAGAAGATTGTGGGAAAATAAAAATTCTTATAATGCAATTAAAATTAATAAACATCAGTAAAAACCTCCCGAGAGGCAAAAGGCAATTATTGTGTGAAGCCATGGCAGATAATTTAGTGGAGACGTCCAATTTAATATAAGAGTAACAGATAATTGTCAAGAAGCCCTCTATAATAAAAAGGAAGAACGGTAGCGGTTGCGGTTGCGAAGGGAAGTATAACAACAAAGTGTATGGTATACGTTTGTTGTGGCTAGTAGATTAAAGGGGATGACTGGCTTGGATAAATGAAGTAGTGGAGATGGTTACTTAACCATTCGAGTATCGAGTAGTTCCTGTGTCGTCGGAGTAACACAGTAGTGTAGCGTGAATGGCTGCGTTGGTAGTAATAAAGCATGTTTAGTAAATACGAGACCAAGGATTCACAAGACCGATACGATCAAGAAGTATAGCCAGAGAAAGCCATAAAGTAAGAATACGGAATTTATAATGCGCCACAGTGGTATTTGCAATCAAAAGAATCCGTACGTTTGTTCTTAAAGGGAAAAACTGAACAATATTTTATAAGATATTTTTTGCTTGTACCGTATAGTATAATTTATATTTCAAAAGGTTCGATAAGGTTCGATTTGGTTGGCACTTTTTTAATGTTTCAAGTCCTCGTTTCCTTTCTATTATAGATTTAGATTAAAATTTTATTTAATACACATAAAATATATTAAAATACAATTATGATCTGGCTTTAGTTCAAGTATTTTTCATTTCTAATTTTCTAAAAATAAGAATCATTGTTTGGCAATAGAGTATTTATTTAAAAAAACCAAAAAAACTCACTTGTTTATGTACTTAATTAGTTAAACTAAATATTAATTTCAACTAAAAGAAATGCTTTTACTACTTCTTTTTTTATATTTTTTAATTGTAAAAATCTTTGATCGTGGGCTCACCAAATTGATATCATGTGTACATTTCCATCCGCTGAATATTTAGCTGCTGTTTAAGATTTTTATAACTTACATATTCTTTGCGATTACAACCGCTAGTCAATAAAAGTGTAGTGTCCACTGAAGTTGAAATAATCATAATCATCTAGATACGTAAGCATACGACAAAAATCTTCAACGTTATCCGATAAGTTGGATTTTTCTTTTTATCTCTTTAAAGTTTAATGTCAAAAAGCAGTAATGGCATGGTAACAATTGATGGCGTTTTCGTTTGAGTTTATAAATTACAGTGAGATGTTTATAGACGAGTGTTTAAATAAAATTGCTTTCAATTGTGATTGTATGCAATAACCATAAAACAGACATTTGTAAGTTCAGACTTTGTAGATGGGATTTGTCTGCAATAAAAATACCACAAAGTTGTAGTTAAAAGTTGCAAATAAAATCATCTATCTCTTAGGAAATACTCGCAAGATTTAAATTGTTTTAGCTAACATGTCCATTACACCGCGCTAAATATTACTTTAAAAAATGCTTACTTTACATTGTCATTTTATAAAAACAAAATCTAAAGTTCTTTCATTTTATGTATAGATATTCATTTAATAACAAATATAAAATATACTCTGTGACTTCCGGGTATTAGAATTCACAACGGTCTCTTATTCACAACACATATCGTAGCTTTTTACTCTGCAGCTTCCGTAGGATTTGAATGTACTACCTCTTTCTTGTTTATCAAGCTGACCGACTTAACTACCACTGCCAGGTCTGTCACCCACTGTATTTTACTTTCTTCTCTGAGGATCATTGAAATAATTCTGTAGTTTCCAAATGGCTGCTGCAATTGTAATAAAACTTCGCACGGCTGTAAAAGAGGTGCAGTCGAGGTTTATTTACTTTTTGCTTCAAGCGAAGCCAAAACCCTTCCGATCTTTCCTTTTTTTATTTATGTTATATTTTGAGTTCTTAATTAGATGAAGTAGACATACGATGCATCAGTGTTTAGAAAATTTAGCTTTTTCTGGAAGGCTTATAAAAGGTTTAGAAACTTAAAAATTTTAAGAAGACTTTTTACAAAAACTAAAACAAAATATTTTTAATGCAATTTATGTTGGAATAAAATTAATTTTCCTTTTATAAAATTCTTATCATCAATTTTTTGTAATGAAATTTCGTATTTTTGATACAGAAAATGGATAAATAGAAAAATACAGCGAACGATTAATGCGAATCACAATATTTCCAGAATTGTTTTTAAAATTTCAAAAAAGTATTTTTCAGTTTTTTACCCTTCACCACAAAAAGTGGAAAAAGAGTTTAATTTCTACAATATCCATTCCCGACCCAATAAAGTATATAAATTCTGACTTGTTGTGCACACCGTTGTCGATTGAGCGATGTCAGTCTGTTCGTTCGTATTAGCGCTGAGGCAAAATTGATTCCAAAAAATAAGTAAATCGATCAGATATAGTGTCGAAAGAGGTGCTATTGGAAATCAGCATGATCGGTCCATGTCCTTTGAGGTAGCAGGAAAAACACTACGTTTACCTCTAATTTTTTCATGTCATTTAAAGCAATAAAGTAAATACACCAATCGATCAGGCATTGTTGCTATTGACAATCAGCAAGATCGGTTCATGTGTTTGAGGCAGAGGGCAAAATACCAAACAAAAAAAAAAACAAATATAAATATTGGGCCATGACAAAATAATACAGGTGAACGCACGCGCAAAAAGCTCATCAGCTATATACGTTGTAGTTGTCAAGGCGAATTAAAATTATTTACGAAAATTGTCAAAAATAATTTATTTGTTGAAAAAAAATTCAAAAAATGTAATTTCATTTTATTACTAATAAAACATAAAATATCAGTATATTCCTGATAAGAAAATAAAAAAACTGATAGGTACAATACAGTTTAAGAAATATGATCATTTTAAATTTGTTTTATTAAATAATAAACCAATCCTCGCGGCCAATACTTCTAATGTAAATAACAAAAAAATCTCGTACATATTATACAGTTAAACCTCGAACATCCGGATCTCGTGGGACCGGCGCCAGTACAGATAACCAAAATACACGGGTAATAGAGGTTATATCAAAATATGTATACAGAAACAGCAACTTAACAGATATGTAATTTTGTAATGCAAAGTAATTTTGTCTCTAATAAAAGAACTTTTCTTGCTTTTTTTGGTAATTTACTATTTGAAGGAACCATTATTCAACAGCAGGTCTGCTAACACCTTTCACTTAGTAAACGAAAAAGACCACAAATATATTCTTATGTGTGGATACAAAAACTTAAAAAGGGAAACACCGGAAAATAAAAACCATATAAATGCCGCACGGATAATGATGTAAAGCACTGTTAATAGAGGTATAAATCTAAAGCACGGATAATAGAGGGGAAAAATAATAGAACCTCATTCCGGTTAATAGATTTAACCGATTAGTAGAGGCCTGGTTAGTCGATATTTAACTGTAATTTACTTTTGTTTATTTTTTTAACTTCATATTTTGTTTTTATTTTAACAATTGATTTTGACAACATACCAAGATTTCGTAGCAACAAAATCTGTGTTGTTTTTTGTGTTGTAGCCGTGCAATCTCCTGTATTAATTCGCCTTGTATTGGGTGATAGATAATTAAAAAATAAAAAAAAATTAACTGAAAAAATAAGCGCTCGCCCATATTTTACGAGTTATTGGCTTCTGAACTTTTCGTAGAAAAGTACGATTCTGCACGATATTTTTTAAGATATAACTCTTAGTTTAGGGAGGTTCCAATTGCAGGATAAGAAAGAACTTTTAAATTATTTAAACAGTGTCTTGGTCATTTAATTCTGTTAAATCCACGAGGGAAAATCTCGCTTAACTATGATTTAAAAAAAAATGTCTTTACAAATTTTTCCTGAATACTAGAAAATTTATTTTTAAACCAAAATAATTAATTTATCAAATTCGCAAGATTTTTGTCTAAATAGGAAAAGCTAGATAAAGGTATGAACAAAAAATAAAATAATTAATTTTAAAGACCGAATATCTCCTAAGCTATAATATGTAATGCTATCGCCAGAATTTTTAATATCCAAAATCCTTGAAAAATAAGAATAGTGCTAATATTAATTATCACGGCACCTGCTCCCTAAGAAGAACAATCTCAATTAAAATTTAACTCGACCAATACTCTTCTATAGCCGTGTGAAGTTTCAGTACCATCGTGCTATAATTATTTAAATTCTTTACCAAATTCCCCACTCTGCGCTGTCTAGACTTTATATCATTGTTAGACGTAAGATTCGGAAACTATTGAGCCTAGCGAACTTATACAAAATGTTAAGGTCAAAACACTACAACAGGAAATTTCTCATTTTTACTCTTTTAGATATAACATACATATACATATATTCAACTTACTCAGTGTTCAATACACTTCGATCTGCTTGTGCTGTTGGTAAGAGATAATAAGTATTTAGCTTGTAGTTCAACTCGAAATAAAAAGGGTTTACATTTCTGAGCCTAATCAATATCAAAGCCTCATATACTTTAGAAGAATCCACTTTTTCTCACAAAAAGCCTATTGTACGAATGCTAAAATTGACTCCTGTTTGTAAATCAGACAGACATAGGTACACTGTCTATATATATACTCAATGTTAGTAGATAATACTATCGAACTTAAAGGAGACAATGTTAGTAAATATATAAACAAACCTTCCCCTAATTGTAAATTAAAATTTTTTGTTTCGCGGCAGTAGAAGTGTTAACTTGATGACCCTATTTTGAAGGTGGATTTAAAGAAGCTATTAAGAGGGTTTTTAAATCTTATTCCCTTCTTATTATTGATTTAATTTGTTACAAAAAGATCAAATTGTGATCAAATTGTGCTGTATGAATTTCTTATAGAATTGAAGAACGTGAGTATACAAGACTACATAAATACATTAATTTATTTAGCCCAAAGGTTAGTATATCGGCAATATTAAATAGAAAGCAGAACATTGTTTTTGTAAATAGTTAAGGTCAAATTGGATGTCTCTTAGAAGTTCTTATTAAGGCAATTATTTATACTTCTTTGATTTTAGAATCTCCGAAACGACCTTGACAACATGTAGGTCAAAATTATAAAAGAAACTACCAAGTTTAACCATCTCAACTCAAACAAAGTGTTATTTATATTAACTCTTTCTATTTTAATGGACCCATTAAATAACCATCGCCATCGTCATCATCACTGTCATTATCATAACCATCTCAATACCAAAAAGAACTGCAATAATATGTTTATGAAGGTAAAATAAGATCGTTTCACACTTTTGCATAATGTTCGTATGATTTCGTGTGTAAGTGTATGAAATGTGCAATCTGTTCATTTATGATTTCACTGCTCATTCAAATTAGTTCAAGGTCGAAACAGATCAACGGACAAAAAAATCATTTTTAACGAGTAGTTCCCATTTTTATGGTTCATTTAACCCTGTTATTATTTATTTTTATTTTATTCTTTTTTATTTTGTGTACCCTTGCGTAATTCTGTCTAACAAAAGTATCTTTAGTTTGACGATTTATTGTTTACTGCTGCCACACAAATGATCATAAACGTTAAAATGCACAAGACATGTTCTGCTATTCAAAAGCACATACACTCACACGCTATTATAAGTTTTATAATAATGTTTTGTAGTAATCGTAAAATCTATAAAGAAATAAAATATAAATTGTTAATAGATCTAAAAAAAAGCAAAATAGATGTCTCAGAGATCATTCCTTTTTACTTTTTTGAGAAAAATTTGGTTGTTGAATTTAATTGAAGGAGATATATGGATGACAGAGTAGTCAAGGCTTTTCTGTTGGGTTGAAACGAACTGTTGCGGTTATAATAGAATGTTTTAGTTTAAAGTTGCAGAGTCCTGTTGAATTAAGCAATTAAGTTAAGGATGGATTTTAATAATTCCTAATTATTACAGCAATGAAAATAAGACACCACTATTTCTCCTTATATCTGGACCACCACATCCTTCATCAGCATTCTTTGCATCTATCTACCTTATGTTATGTACATCGCAAACATCATCTATTTAACCAACTATTCTTAATGTTAATTTGGTGAGACGAAGTTTTCTCCTTATATTTTAATGTACTTCGATTGCATGAACAAGTTTTTTCGCTTCAGATTTTATGAGTATTCGCTTAGATGTTACAAGTGGATTTTTGGTATTGGACACTGCATTCGGTGAGATTATTCTGCAGTAACCTGAGAAAAATAGTTCCCTTCAATTGATTCTATCTACGAAAATTTTTTTAGAAAATGACTGAGTTCAGTTTAGGTGAATAGAAAGAGTTTGCATCTAGATATTTATGGACAGGCTAATAATGTATATGGTCAAATGTCTATTTACGTATTAGAGTACCGAAGGAAAACGAGTATATCTTATTAGAAAACCCCAGAATACTACTGACCGTATCTATTCACATGGTATATAAAAACATACCTCACAAGGAATACTGAAGCATCTTTTTATAATATAAATAAATAATAGTTTCCGAAAGAATTGATAATAAAGAAAACTAAGTAAATGTGAACAACCTTGCAGAGCAAATATAGGGGCTACAATAAAATCGTTTTTTATAAACTAAAAACTTCTGAAGGTGCACTCAGATATAGTATATCACGTTTGCCTACAAAACTACATTAATGAAAAATGTAATTTATATAAAAACAAAAAGAATTAAAAATACTTTTTTAATTCTTTTGTCATAATAATTTGTTTTGCCCGTATTTATTCATTTAAATGGTTAAGATTTTCCAAAAATTTCTTCTTTGCCGTCTGGCAACATATTTATATATAAATAAAATCCAAAAAGTAATTAAATATCTTTTATGTATTTCCACCGACGCTTAAAGTAAATCATTTCATTTATACATTTACTCAAATATTGCCACAATTGAATTTGCTTTTAACTGGTTTTGTTAGAGTTCAAAAAATACGCACAGCAACCATTATGATTTTACGGCGGCCATTGTGATTTTTAAACTCCACCCATTTTTAGTTATGTTTGGCAGAGATAGAAAAGGGAATATACATTTTTAGTACCAAAAATTTTTTCTTAATTTGTTATTTGATTTGAATGAATTTCTTATTTAAATTTAAAATGTTTTTTTATACTAAGTTTATCAACTAGACGAGTTAAAAATCATTAATAAAATCCATAAAATAAAAAAATAAAATGTAAGAAAAACATACTAAGAATTTTTTTATACGCATTGAATATTCATTAGCATTGTTTACAATAATAACAACACCAATAAACGTAAATATCATTTAAAGATAATTATATTAATTATATTATTAAATACAATTGCAAATAAAATATTTGCTTCAAAGAAACACAAAGTACTAATTACAGAAGCTGAAAAAATTTCCATTAAAAAAGAAATCTTAACCATCTTAAAAATGGTTCTATATTTCAACATTTCGATAAATGAATAGGTATAAGTAAGACTTGATGTTTGAGATCTGCGGCTAACATATATAATTACTTACAAGAAAACATAAATATATTGTCAATTGCCTAGTCTATCTTGAGAATACTAAAATATGATAATTTCTAAAAATTCCCGAGAGAAGAATACGATTTTAAAAGATTGCCTTACTATTTTTTAGGATGTTAGTTTAATGTATGAAGACATATTCATAGGTCAATGATAATGATTTCACTTTTAAATAATTATCAATTCATTAAAAATAATAACGGTAAACATAGCAGTGAAAATAACTGTAAATATTATTAAATAGAAAAAATAATTAGCATTATTTTAGTATCATTAGCGAAATTGACACTTGGAATTTTAAATCTAATTAATTACTCCCATGTATGCAAAATATGTGATACTAATAATTTGGATAATTAAAATAAATTAAAAACAAATGAGTGAGCTAAATTGGGTTGTGCTGAATTTTATATACTCTTTATATATATATATATATATATATATATATATATATAAGTTTTGTTGCGTGAATATGTATAATGTTTATATAACGAAACATATTTCGGATTTTTTCATTAACTTTGAAATTTCCTTGGCATTGTTTCAAAGAATGACAATGAAAAAAAAATTAACTACCATTTAATGCTAATAATTCTATTTAATATATAATTGCTTTTTTCCTGATGGTAACAAATTTTAATGAAATCGTTTAATTACTAATTACAATTGGGACTAAAATAATTGTTTATCAATGAAACCTTTTTATTAAAAAGCACTACCATTAGTGAATATAATAATAATGCTAAGAAACCATTAGCATTAGTTATCATTCAATGCTAGTGAAATCGTCAGTAAATTATTACATCTAATTTATTACTCCCATGTACGTAAGGAAGATACATTAGCTGAACTTAAGTTTTTTATTTTCCACTTATGGATCTGCTCTGCACTCTCCTTCAGTAAAGAATATATTGAAATATAAGAGTGGTAATCAAGGCTCTTAGTAAGCCTTGCCTTGAAAGAAATATTCTAAAGATATCAGTTATTTTGTTTTCAGCTTGACTTCTACAATAATAATATAAAAATACGCAAGGGTGTAATGATTTTTTTTTTCAAAAGTGGGTTATTTTGAAAAATTTTTATTTTTTGTTTTTGAATAAAATTTTTACTGCAAGTACAATATTTTGGAAAAATTAATTTTTTTGGTGAAATTTTCGGGAAAATATATATTTTGATAAAATTTTTATCGTTTAATGATATTGCTAGTCTGGTCCTTTTTTTGCAATAAAATTTTTAGTAAAGTTTAATATTTTTGGTGAAAATGTAATATTATGGTAAAATTCAGATGGTTTACTGATATTAAATGAAATCTAAAAACATATCTCCATCATTTATTGCCAGATCTGATAAAAAATGAATAGTACCTGCTTCGAAATTATGTCTTAGAGAATGGTTGTCATAAATTTTCTGTAGCTCATGGAATAGACGGACAGGTAGATGAACGAAGTCGCTTACCTTGTTTCCCTATATATACGGATGAAGAATATATACACGTTGGAAGTGCATATTGTAGAAATTACAAATAAACCCTTTCCAACTACGGTGAAGGATACAAAAATACATTAAAAATTTTATTGGATATATAACCTAATATCGTCACATGGCATAATTTTTGCACCAAACTATCATCACTTAAAACTTCATAGATTCGTCTTACCATAAAAATAATATAATACTGGATCCATACTTGGAATTTTTTAATCACCATTAGAATTTCATTGACATTATTTATAATTGTTTTTACTAATGGTAATGAAAATGTAGTAAAACTCTCTTGTAACTAATTGTAATTGGAAAACAATAATTTTTATTATGGAAAATAAATTTAAGTTTAAGACTGTGCTACGCCTTTAAAAAGAACAATACATGAAATAAATAAACCTTAATTAACAATTTTGTAGATGGATTTCTTTTGTAAAATTTTATTAGATTTATCAATTTTAGGTGCGATAGGTGTATAACTTAATGTCTGCAATATGAAGTCACCTGAAACCAATGCCACTAATTGTTACTGAAAATAATCGAAATGCTGATAATCATTAGCCATAATTTTCATTAAATTCTAATAAAATTGAGAATAAATTGGTCTCATGTATGACTGGAACACCATAATCTAATATATATTATAAATCTCTTTGTAAATTTGATATTTGATTGCTTGTTTGTTTGTTTATTTGTTTGCCTGTTCGTGCGTCAATCACGGCTAAGCGATTGAACCGATTTTAATGAAACTTTGAACATAGGTTCAAATGGTTTTCAAATAGGAGAAGGGGACACAAGGAGAAGTCGGCATTTTTATTTTATTGAAATTAGAATCATCGATAGGTCATTATCTATATCTGTTTTGAGAGCTAGGATATCTGTACCGATCACAGTAAAATTTTTAACATAGTTAGATATGTATTTATATAAAGGGTACAATATTGACACTATGAAACGCACATCGCATATGGCGCCTCAGACACAGAAAAGATGATATACATAAAATCATTCAACCGTTGGTTGAATTTAATTGAAAATTAGAATATCAATAGAGAATTTTAGTTTTAAGAAGAAGATGTACAGATAAACACAGCGAGGTTGACTAAAATGGACCAACTTAGTTATGAAAAATATTCTCTCCATTTTTATTTCGTATTCATTTACCAAATTGAAAGATTTTTAGTACTTTAAATTCTGCTCGAAGTGTTAAAAAAAACCACTCGATCTTAAAAAAATGAAATAAAGTATTTTTAAAAATACCGTTAATATTGGGGCCATTTTCTTATCAAAACTGTTGTTTTTAATTATCATAATTCTTTAGTACGTAAAAAGTTATTTAATCAATCGTTTTGAAAATGGTCAGAAAAATTTAGTTTTTACTGCGTTTTGTTAAATAAATAAATTTCTTCTTAATTAATCTATACCTCCAGTTTACTAAAATTAAAAAAAAAAACATGTAATTTTCACTTCCTGCGTTATCTTATATAAAAGTCTTCTACTCACTTTCAAATTATTAAAAGTTCAATTTATCGTTATAGTAAAAAACAATTTCTGTTTAACTAATATATATTATGCCAATTTTGCTTAACGCATTATTATTTTAATAGATTCGTGAAAGTATAATACCTCGTTGTCCCATTCAACTTACATTGTCGTCGAAGATTACTTGATTTATACAAACGCCTCAGTCCATAGTATATCGATAGAAGACAGCGTTTTTCTTTCATATACTTTTAAAAACCTTAACAGAAGATAAATGATAAAAAAAATCCTCAAAGAGAATATAGTCTAGGGTAGTTTGGTCAACTAGATGGTCCGTAGGTGAGTGTTAAAACAGAGTTGGTCTTTATACACTTGATCCCTCATTTCGAGTGCAAAATTATACGAATCAATATCTGTTCTTTTTAAATTTTTTAATATTTCCACCAACTTTTATGCAACTCATTAACAAATAAGGGCCTTAAATTAATGATTGTGTTGCAAAATATGATTGTTTTGTGTTGCTTTTTATAATCTGCTGCTTATGTGGCTTTTTTTGCTCCCTTGATTGTTAAGTTCATAGATAACACAAATTTTAGAAGCAAAGAGACAATTTTTCTTGAAATTTTTGTCTTGAGCATCAGAAGACATATTCAAAATTATTGCAACAAATATTTTTATGATTTTTATTTGCCTTAATTTTCCCCGAATATAGTGCAATATTGCAATTTCAACCACTCTGCTGCCAGAAGTTATATATTTGTCTCTTTGTTCCTAAAATTTGTGTTATCTATGAAACCCTTTTATACTCTATCCCTGAAATATTTAAAATATTTGTATTTTCTTTTTGTAAGTTTGAATTTACTATCTATCATAAACTTTTGATGGTTTTTTTATTTTTTTTTATGTTGTTGAAAAATATTGAAATACAAGAAACCAATATATAGTACATATATTAAATAATAATTCACAGTTCGTGTTAAATTTAAAATCATTTTAAATATGCTGAGATTTAAAACATCTAAGCGTGAGCGTCCTTTTCTTCTGTATTGTAAACAAACATGAAAACTATGAAACAAATTATGAAACAATTTAATACAAACGGCAATTGACCAAGTAGAAGTTGCTAAAATAATAAAATGCAAAGGTACAGATACATATTTGTTTGTTAATAAAATGTAATGGTCTAATGAATCTCTTGTAGATAGTTACGGGAATGAATTTATTCAGCACATCTTAGACGAAGTTATAGAGGACGTGTTTTTAATCTCATCACGCCGTCGCGGAATATTTAATGCAGTTCCCAAGTCAATAAAATGGTCTCTAGAAATTTTAACCGAATGAGATGAGAACAGATTTTCGCAAATGTTAAGAGTTAAGAGCTGAATTTCATTCTCTCGTTCATTTGATATCCGCTTATTTGGAATTTAACAAACCTCATTCGTGTGAACAATTTCCTGTTGAGTACCAGTTGGAAATTGTTCTGTACAGGCTTGGGACATCTGCAGAGGGTGCAAGTATAAAAAAATAACAAAACGTATTTTCAGAGCGTAATCAAGTTTGAAGTCAAAATATATATCGTGGCTCGATGCCAGCGAAAGATCAGAGATTGTTGCACAGGCATATTACGAATTTCCCTTCTGCATTAGAAACGTTGATGGTTCTAAAATACCTCTTGCACAAACTCTAGTTGTAAGTGGAATTTCCTTTTTTCGCGAAGGTAAGTACGCTATAAAAGTGCAAATAATTTGTGACTATAAACTGCGCATACGGCGCGTTGTTGTGGGAAATCTGGGCAGCTTCCACGACTCAAAAATGTTTAAAAACTGTAAAATCCATAAATACCCCCATAATTATTTCTCTTCCCACCAATGGAATGCTGGAGATTTAGCTTATTCTCTTTCGACAACCGTTGTGACACCTTAAAGAAACAATTCAGACCAAATGGACTTTAAAAAGAGAAAGCATTTGAACAGGAGACACAGTTCCTTTAGAGTCCGATTAGAGCATTGCTTCGGAATTTTATAAGAAAAGTTCAATAGCTTGAAATGTTTAAACTGTTAAATGAAAAAGTGTCCAACGAACTGAACAGATAACTGCAGCCGAAGAATTTTACGACGAATTAAAAAAACCTTTAAAAGAAACTTTGTTTTAAAATCTATTACGTCTTACATAAAATCTAATAAGGATGTCTTACGTTTAAACCTTATTGGACATGACAGTACTGTGCCATTTTATGTCAATGAAAATCTTACGCCAGAAAATTACCGAATATTTCTTCAGGCTTATCGTTAAAACAAGTCTTCACAAACAGAGGCATTGTTTATATGAAAAAATTCCAACGAGATGACCCAGTGCGTATAAATGACTTATCCGAAGTGCAGCAGATGTTTCTTTCGCCAGATACAAGCAATGGAAACATGCGACTCAAAAGAATTCGAAATCTACTCAAAAGAATTCGGAATAACTTTTTTTATATATCTTTAAACACTAAAATATTTACGTTTTTAATTTTTTATTGTGCCAAGAATTATAACTTATCTCTTAAAACCTTTTGTTGCCCTTTCTTTAACAACATTTTTAATCAGCTTTATATAACCGCTGTCTGTGCCTGCGATGATCATAATATTTTCGTACTTAGTTTTAATTAAACAATTTGATAGAAGTGCACATTCCAGAGAAAAACTTTACACAATAATTAGGATACTCTTCAAAAGAACGAGTGGATTAAATATATGCCACATAAACGCCCAGAGTTTAAATAGAAAAGTTGATGAATTTCGTTTTATCTTCGAGGAATCTGGTATGGATATAATTTGTGTCCTTGAAACTTGGTTTCACGTAGATATACACGACTATTACTACAAATTTATAGAATATAATCTTTATAAATGCTATAGACACTCAACTGGTAGAGGAGTTGCGATTTATGTGAAATCATCAATACCTTGCAATATTAAATACAAAACCTCGGATGAGTCTAATAACGATGAAATGAAACAAACCATTAATCCTAATTTGCAAAATAAAAACAACAATAAAAAACTGGAATACTTGTTCCTGGAAGTTTTTAACAAACATCAAGAACTTCCCAATAATAGAATAGAACACTAAATTATTAATGGATAAACAAGTATCACTTACTCTTGGATATATAGATTTCATTTTGACTGGTGATTTTAATGCCAATATTTTAGCTGATAGAAGCCTAAGGAATGAAATGAGTGCAATCGGTCTGACACTAGTAAATAATACTTTGCCAACACACTTTACTTTCACCAGCAGTACTTTGCTTGACCTTTTTTTCGTAGACAACCTTTCTAGAATGCTTTCGTTTGATCAGCTGGCTGCCCCGGTCTTTTTAGACATGATATTTCATTTTTTTTATCCTCTTTCAACTGTATATAAGAGCTGAAAAATTCTGTCGTATACAGGGGAGAAAGAAAAATAGAATTACTGTTGGTTATTGTTGTTTTTGCTTAAACTTTGATTTTTGTTTTTGCTTTATTGTTTGGACAAAAATCTTTAGTTTATTTAAAATGTGTGTCAGAAGTTTCCTGAAGAGTTAAGTAAGCGATAACGAAATGGCCATCGGGACGTGCTTTGAACCTCAGTAATCAATATCGGTAATTAATATAATCGGGATAGTTAAATAAAAAATAGCACGAAATTTTATTTATGAATGTTAAAAATTTTAAAAATATTCCCGTATCTTTAATTAAATAATTCGCAAAGTGCCTGTGCATAGAAATAATTTATCGTAGTGTTTTTGATATTTTATTTTTCATCCTCTTTCAACTGTATATAAGAAAGAAAAGAAAGAAAGAAAAAGAAAAATAGAATTACTGTTGGTTATTGTTGTTTTTGCTTAAACTTTGATTTTTGTCTTTGCTTTATTGTTTGGACAAAAATCTTTAGTTTATTTAAAATGTGTGTCAGAAGTTTCCTGAAGAGTTAAGTAAGCGATAACGAAATGGCCGTCGGGACGTGCTTTGAACCTCAGTAATCAATATCGGTAATTAATATAATCGGGATAGTTAAATAAAAAATAGCACGAAATTTTATTTATGAATGTTAAAAATTTTAAAAATATTCCCGTATCTTTAATTAAATAATTCGCAAAGTGCCTGTGCATAGAAATAATTTATCGTAGTGTTTTTGATATTTTATTTTTCATCCTCTTTCAACTGTATATAAGAAAGAAAAGAAAGAAAGAAAAAGAAAAATAGAATTACTGTTGGTTATTGTTGTTTTTGCTTAAACTTTGATTTTTGTCTTTGCTTTATTGTTTGGACAAAAATCCTTAATTTATTTAAAAAGTTTGTCAGAAGTTTCCTGAAGAATTAAGTAAGCGTTAACGAAATGGCCATCGAGACGTTCTTTGACCCTCAATAATCAATATCGGCAATTAATATAATCAGGATAGTTAAATAAATAAAATAGCACGAAATTTTATTTATGAAAATTAAAATTGAGTATTTTGTAATTGCAAAAGATCCAAAAATACATATGTATGCATATATTTGTTTTAAAACACATATAATTTTTGTAATTAATTACTATAACAAAGAGAAAAAAACAACTTACAAATATTCAAATAAGAAAAAATAACAAACTAAAACAAAATAATTATATGTATGTATATTCAGGTCACAAAGGGTAAACCAGTTCTACAACAAAAAAAAACTTTTCATAAAATAATTAAGGAATTTATTCCTGCGCTTGACTTTTGCATTTAAGTTCTAATTCAAAAGGCCGCAATCGCTCCTCTTTCTGTATTTCAAGCTTTTTAAACTCAACTTTCTTTCCTTTACACTTGCTTTAAATTGTCTTTCTTTTAGTTGAAACTCCTTTTCCTTGAATTTCAACTCCATTTCAAGTTTTTCTTTTTCAAAATCAAATTGCATTTTTAAAACAGAAAGTTGAATAAAAGAAACTTGGTCCAACGCATTTTTGGGAGCAGATTTTTTCAATCTTCTGGCAAATTCCCGTACTCGTTTATTTCTCCGCTCTGCTAAAGTTGGAGCATCTGGCAACAAAGGAGGTGTGGATGCATTCAGATTGTAAACGGTAATAAAAACTGAATCGTCAACTTCTGGTGTTATATTTGCATTACCGGACTAAGAGAGTCATTTCCTTATTATCCACACGCTTCCATGTACGTCAGTATCGTAAATTTCAAATGGGAAATTTCATATTTTTCACCCGAACAAGCAGTGAAGTTCGTTGCAAAACCTTTACATTTTTAATAGTTTAAAAAAAATTTTGGGACTTACAAGTAAATATTTCCCAACCTTGTAAAGTTACATCGCCGTTCTCCAATAATCCAGCGCCGATCGATTTCCTCCAGTTCTCCGCTTAAAGTAAACATTTTTTAAGTTTTCAACTTTCCAGCGGACCAGATCCCAAGATGTGTCAATCCCTGTCTGCTCTATTAATCTTCTATAATAAATTTGGGCCGTGGGTTCTGCAATATTATAACAAACACACAAATGTATGTTTGGAAATTAAAATTTGATAATAACAAAATGTTTTGACTTACCTAAAATTCTGGATGTTGTTGTAAATATTCCAACAACATTTTAACTTCACCATCAGTCCATCTTTTGTTTAAGCTTTTGTCACATTTTCTTTTTATTAGTTTATTAGTATTTTCTGTGTTTTTAGTTTGTTCCAATTTTTATAAAAGATATGTATATTTTTTAACAGCAAATTAGTATGGCGCCAAATATGCCAGCTGTTTAACACTTGTAAACCTCTATTACAGTTTTTATTATTGTAGATGGTAAAACAATTTTAATTTTAAAATAAATGCATTTTGTTGTTGTCATGTTTTAAGATATCCAAAGCTACAAGATGTAAAAGCTCTACAATAGCAAACCGAATTCCGCTTATGTATTTAAAAGTAATTATTAATTAAATAAAATCTCGAAAAGAAATAATAAAAAATTGTTTTGTTTCGTTAAGTATTTTATTGGCGCAGTCGTGAAACGTACTAAGCGAAAAACTCGTTACAAAGTTTAATAATAATGGTATTACGATTCAGTGTGAAAAATGTGTAACACAAAAAAGTTATGAGAAAGGCAAGCAAATTAATAAGAAAAACGATTGAAGGAAGTGAAAATTTTAAGCAAGCGGGCCAATTAGCAATAACCATAGCTTTTACAAATGCAGGTTGGCAAGCTAATCAACCTTTACTGAGTAAAACGCTTAAAAACTTTTCAGATAAAAAAATAGATATAAGTCCAGATTAACACTATGCAACGTTATGCGTTATCTAAAAGTAAACATTAGCAACAGTAACATCCCCTCAAAACTCAACCAATACCATGTCGCTTAGTCCTCCTGCTTCACAAACAAACAAAAATTTCATGCTAGTTTCATGAAAAATTGCATAGTTTAAATGTCGTATGAGGAAGCAACATATACATCACATAAAGAACTACTTAAAATTAAAGTATTTACAGTTTAACTACAACATTACCAACAAAATAGGAACTAAGCAATTCGAAAAATTTTCAGAAAGTAAAATTATTTACAAATGTATGTGGACCTTTTCCAAAGAAAACAAGAACAATTAGACACTAGCAGAATGAAATCAGCATTCTTCGCATTTATCAGCATTCTTTGCATCTATCTCAAACTTTATACTAATTTGGTTAGACGAAGTTCACACGCAACAAAAAGCATTTCGTTGCCGTTGTCTCTGTAACTCGTCTTGTACATTTGTTTTTGTTTCGTACCAACCTTTGGTATGACCACGAAATGCACTTTTAAATTCAATTATTCATACTTGATTGCTTACAACATTATAGATGCTGTTCCAGTATAGTATTGACTGTTATAGGTTGAGTATGAATGCGTGCCTTGCGTTTATTTTGATTATTAAATTAAAAAGGATTCATAATTAACTTTAATGTATCTGATAGTATAGAATATATTGTTAATTCAATTAAAACTACAGAAATTAAAAGTAATACAGGGTGTTCGCCGGGAAGGTATACTGCTTGCAGCAATTCCATTGTAATTCCGGCTGTATGTAATGTAGCTGCATCTTGTTGATACAGTTGTGTCGATAAAAAGTTTTCAATCATAACACGATATCGCTCCCTATTCACAGTTATCGTTACGCCGTGTTCATTTTTAAAGAAGCAAAGTCCAATGATTTTTTTTGACCAAAATGCACACCACACTATCACTTTTAATGGATGCAATGGTGATTGATAATTAACATACGAACATATTAATTTAATTCATTTGTTATATCACAAAAATTCAAGTAATAATTTAATAAAAATTTAATAATAAGGGGAGGTACACCACATGCATACTTTCATGCTTAAATCATAACAATCAATACGATACTGTAACAGCATCTGTAATATTGTGGGGAAGCAAGTAAAATACAAATTGCATTCGTAAGCAACCGAAGGTTGGTACAAAGTCAGGGAAAGGCAGGAAAATTGCTTTCTTTGTATTTCCTTAATTTTCTACATCTTTTCATTAAAATGTTCGTTTAATAAATAAATAGTTTAATGTACTTATATGAATTTTAGTAAAAAATTTTATTTCAGGGAAAGTAACAAGACAACAAATTCATTTACTGAACAAAAACAAAACGAAAACAAAAACGGAAAACGTATGAAATATTAATACCGATAATACTTATGAGGACTTAAATTGGGACTATCGCCATTCAATAAAATAAGTTAAAGTAGGATTTGATATTTTTCTTTGGAAGATTGAGCTTCGATAAAACTTACTACTTTAATTATTTTTAAAGTGCCGTTATAAAAGAAAAATTTAAGTCTTGTTTGCTTAAAACTTAAACATAAAATTACAGGTACATTTTCCGTAATATAACCCGGCACTCCCTGAAGGAGAATCAAACACAAGTATCTTCTAAATCGAGGTATTGTACGGTTGTTAAATTTTTCAAGCCGAATAACTGCTAACAATTTTCGCAAGCTTGAACAGAATGTTTGGTTTTCCGAACTATATATATCCACTTCGTATTATTTCACAGTTAAAAGAATTGTTTTCAGAACATTTTGCTGTTTCATGAACATGAAGCAAGAAACATTTCGTGATTCCTCTAGTATTAAACAAAGTAAAAGTTTAGCAATGTTACTTTTAGTTTATTTCAAACAGTCAACAGGGGATGTCAACTACATTTTGTAATTATCTACACATGCAATTACTTAATTACATGTAATTGTACTTGAATTTCTCAATTACAATTATATTTAATATTTGTAATTTAAAATTGAGTTTTTCAAATTACACATTACATGTAATTTGTAATTGAAAAACTGCAATTACAATTACTTGTAATTATATAAACATTTTTTTTATTTGCTTTACTTAAGACATTTTTTCATCATTTTCATCTGTTAAGCTCTGTCGTGTTAAAATAATACTAGCGACTGAAAAAACCTTTCAACTGGTACTAAAGTGGTTAACGTTTTTTTACAATTTATTTTAATTAATTGTACAAAATTCTTTTAGCTCTAAGACTATTAAACCGTAAAAGTTTGAATATTGCAAGCAGGTAAACTATTATAAATAAAAGTATTTTACGACCACATATGTACATACTCGTATAATGTACAATATACACTTTGGTTCACTTATTTAAAGCCACAAAAGGTCCCATATTCAGGAGCCGGTATCTTTTACAATTTTTAACCGATTCCAGAATTTTAAAATAGAAATGGGAGCTAGACATCTTGAGATTTAAACAAAATCATGAGAATCGTGGTTTCTTAACTAAGGAATCTTTTTTTGAGAAATTTATAAAAAAAATCGAAAAATATGGTATATTTCTTTGGTTCCCTTGAATAACGGCACTTTAACTAACTTTAACGAAAACCAGTTTTTCTTGTTCTTAAGTTATTATTACTTTATTTGCTTTATTAAAGAACTATTAGTAATGGGTATAACCCCCTTTGTTTTTAATAAATTCAAATATACCGGTCTTCATTGACAGATAAAGAGAATTGATGTAATTCAACGAAATTTCATTTCAAGCATCCTTAATGGCCTGAATTAGTGACTGCTTGCCATCAAATTGTCTACTTTCTTCATAGACCTTACGAGTTATGTTCGATAATGTTTAGATTTGGCAAATAGGGTGGCCAGTCAAGAATATTAACATTTTGGTTTGCAATGTACTTCTTTACTACTCTGCCGTTGTGTATAGGGGCACTATCCTTTTGCAATATCCAAGGTATTGGACCAAATAGTTCATTGAACTTCGAAAAAGAAGACTCCAATAAAGTTCTATAGGTTGCACCAGTCATTTTTGCACTTTGAAATTCAAGATCGATGGTGCCATAGTACGTAATAGCACCCCACACCATAACGCCACCCTCTCGGCTGTGATGTCGGTTCATAAATCGCTTTTCTCTACGCAGATCATGGAAATAATAGTTGTAGCCATCAGGCCCATCCAAATTAAACTTCTTTTCATCCGTAAATACAACGGTTTTCCAGTCATTAACATGGCATCTTTGCTGCACATCCCATACCATGTAGTATTTTGCGAATTGATGACGCTTCTCCTTACGAGGACAATTAAGTGGCGGCTTTTTTTGTTATTACTGGTATTTAAGATACTTACAGCTCTTAATAACTATGCGCACTGATGATTCGCTTACTTTCACTCCAGCTTGAGCTCTGATTTTTGACAAGAATAAGGCAGAATTAGAAGCAATTCTGACGATTTTTCTTTTCTCATAAGTAGTTAAAGACAACGAAACCCTTTCTTTAAAATTTTTCATACCCCTCGGGGTCCTTCATGTAATTGTCGACAACTGTTGGGCTTTTAGCTATTGCGCGGTTAGAATATCCTTCAGAACGGTAAACATCGATTTTAGCCCTTTCCGATAGATTTAAAATTTTTTGTTTTTCCATTTTGACTCGTAAATCGACTAAGATGTAATAAATTGCAATAAACAAACGCCCCCAACAAAAAATCACCGCTTACTTTAAAAATAATACAAAAATACCATATGTTTAGTTAAGAGACCACCATTGTCATAATTTTGTTTATATCTCAAGATGTCTAGCTTCCTTTTCTATTTTAATATTGTGGAATCGGTTAAAAATTGCAAAAGATACCGGCTCCTGAATATGGGATCTTTTGTGCCTTAAAATAAGTGAACCGAAGTGTATATTGTATAGAATCATTGTGCAGTGTACAAAAGATAGTTCCAAAATATAATCTTTTGAAAATTACACCTTGAAGAGAATGCTTAATATTCTTCTGAGCTTCATTAAAAAATTTTAACAAAATAGTTCAAATTACTCTAGGCGTGTGAGAAGTTCATTTGTAGGATTTTTAGTTACACTTAATATTTTTAAGAAAATAATTGAGTTTTGTTCAATTACAAGTAATTATTATTGCCTAATTATAATTATTTTTAATTTGTAATTAAGAATTTCCAATTACAATTACATGTAATTTGTAATTGAAAATGTTGAATTACAAATTACAAATTATTGTAGTTGAAATTTTTTAAATTACAATTACATATAATTGTAATTGATTTTAGTCCCGCATTTCAATTACAATTATTTGTAACTGTAATCCCCCCAGGTCTGATTTTAAACTAACTTTTTATGTCGGATATGGATTACATATGTTGTTAAAATCGAATTGATATGTTAAGAAAAGTTGACATGTCAAGAGAGATTCTTATCTCAGATAATGAATCAAGTATTGTGTTTGTACCAAAAGTAACGAAAATTTTGCCTAACATAACAAAATTATACTACTTATTATACTTTAAACGGCAACACCGCTACAAAGCAAAAACAAGTGTACAAGACATGTTGCAGAGCGAACGAGGAAATGGTTTGGATTGTGTTGACTAAGTCCTATGTTTATTTAGAAATTTATTTGATAAAATATATGATGTTTACAATGTACACAACCATAGGTAGATACACATGAAAAATGGTGTTGAATGATGTAACGACCCAGAAAATGCTGCATTACATTCTGCTGGTGTCTCATTTTTCCTGCTTTGAAAAACGTCCGCATACATTTGTAATTGTTTTTTCTTTCTTAGAAAAAAGAAAAAAATCTAGAAAGAAAATGGAATTGAACTTAACCCAAATTCATTTGTTATATTATAACAGTTCAACTAATAATTATACCAAAATAATAAAAATTAATTAGGAACATCTAATTTTGAAAACTTACCAACTAACAAGTTGCACAACTTCTTTAAATTCTCAAAGAAGGAAAATCTCGACAAATTAGCATTAATAGTTCGAATTGAGCAGAAGGTTTATTGATGTAATTCAGGCCTCAAGTTTTCAATTACTTGTCGAAGATCCTCACGCTGTCTAGTTTTAAAAACAACAACAATTCCAATAAAATATTTGTTGACGCGGAGTCTGGTACTACTTTTATTGAGAAAGGTTTATTTATTATAGGTCCTGTCAAATATAACTTGAAACCCCATTTAAAATATTTTTGAGAAGTTTCCTAAAGAGCTAAGTAAGCGGTAGCGAAATGGCCATCGAGATATGTTTTTACCTTCAATAATCAATAAAATAATAAGTTGTTCGGAAAAATAGCACGATGCTTTTGAAGTCCAATTAATATAATTAAATATTCCCGTGCTTTTGTGATACTTTCTTGGTGTTTTTATTTTATTTTTCAACATCTTTAAACTGTATAAAAGAGCCGAAAAAGGTCAGCCGTATGCAGTGGATAAAAGAAAAATAAAATCATAAATAAACAATAGATAATTAAATCATAGTTGATTATTATGTTTTCCCGAACTACGCTTTTTGTCTTTACTTTACTTGAACTGTAGCGAAATGGCCATCGATATATGCTTTCACTTTCCATATTTTTTAAGTTCGATTATTAAAATTTAATATTCCCGTGTTTTTATACCCTTCACCACAAAAATTGGAAAAAGGGTAAGTTTGTCAGTCCGTGTGTAATTTTTACAATATCCATTTCCGTCACCACAAAGTATTTATTTTCTGACTTCTTATGCATAGCGAAGTCGATTAAGCCATGTCTGTCTTTCCTTCCGTGCTAGTATTGCCAAAGCAAACTTGACTTCACCAAAAAATAAATATGTCAATCAATTAAATATAGTCTCGAAAGAAGTGCTATTTAAATCAGCATATCGGTCGATTTCCTTCGAGGCAGCAGGCAAAACACCACGCCTACCTCTAATGTTTTCATTTCATATGGAACAATAAAGTAACTCCGATAAAAAAAAAATAATTAAACAATAAGAAAAAAAGCATCAAGTGAAAAAATTGGCATTCGCCCATATTTTCCGAGTTACGGGGCTCTGAAATTTAAAACCGTTTGAAGAGATATTTAAGAAAATACAACAATATTTTAAAAATTCTTAACTTATTAAGAGCCGTTGTTATTTTTATGTTAAATTACTATTTTTTTTACTCTCTGTCTTTCCAATATTTGCTATTTTGATTGATGTTACTTGTCTAAACTAGATTTGCATAGATGGTGAAGGGTATATAAGAGTCAGCATAGCCGAATATAGCACTATTACTTAAGTTGATTGGGTTTGTTCCGCCAGTAAATATTATACTGTTGTTATATCTTTCGGTGAAAACCGTTGTAAGAGCGTTTTAATAGTTTGAGCGGTGTAAAAATTGTGTCAGTGGTTGTGTTTACCTGTTCGTTAATAATGTCTCCGTTAAACGTTCGTGTTTTGTAAATAAAAAAATATCTAGTCTTCCTCCTTTTTTACTTAGGTGTAATACTGTCATACATTCAGCTATCTTCCTTGGTTCGTGTCCATTAGGGGGTCCCAAAAAAAAAATTTTTCTGATTTTCAATCAAAATTTAAAAACTTATAGGGTTAAGTATTTATGAATTTTTTAAGAATTTTCGGAATAGGTTTAGAGGTCGCGCAAATGGAGTTTTCATAAAAAAAAAACGGAGTTTTTGGCCTTTTTCTAACTTTACTCATTACTTGATTAAAAACCACGGGTTTCTTAACTTCTGAGAACACAGTGTGTGAAAAACTTATATGTTTTGGTAATTATTTAGCTCATTTAAATACTCCAAAAAGTTTGAAATATTGCTTTAAAACTTTTTAAGTTTCAATAAAAACGAAAAAAAAAAAAACTAATGATGCAGTTTAAAAGGCAACTTTATTCTAATTAATATTTATACAACAATTTTTTAATTCATTCTAAGCGTTTCTGAGTTATACCCGTTTTAACATTTATACCCAGTATATGTTATTATAAGATGTTTGCCAGTTCACCAAACATACACAATCAACAAAAAGATAACACAAACTTTTGTTTTGCTCTGTATTAAATCATTTATTGGAGTAACTGCGATGTCGTTCTAAACTTTGCGTTAAATTCTGGAAATCAGTTTCAGAAGTTGTGACATTGATATATGTATTAGCCAAAGCCACACCTCGTTCTGCCACATGATTTACCAATTGTAAATGTTGAACTTTTCCTTCGCATCTTGAAATGACTTGTTGGCTTTCCAATTCTCTGGATCTATTTTAAAAAATCGGTTGAAATATTGCAAGCTTCAAAAAAAGTAAGACTGGCTTTTGAAATAACTTGTTGAATTTCTTTATTTCTGAAGTTTTCTTCTGCCATACATTTCTTGTTTTCACAATATTCATATCTATTTTGAATAAAATTACAAATTTAAGCTCTAACCAAAAATATAAAATAAAAAATCTCACCGGTACGTTGACAAATCTTGCATATATTAAAAAAAATCTTCTATTTGATTCGTCGGTCAGATAACTCAAAAGTTTTTGTGATGTAAAATTGTAAAACGACAATATTTTAGCGGAAAATACACATAAAATAGAAATTTAAAATGACAGCGTGTAACGATTTAGATCAATAAATTTCAAAAGTTAATAGCAGTTAAAATCCCTATGTTATAACCTTGCCAGATCTATATTATTTATTCAAACCCTGAAGATATTTTGAAAAAATAAATTAAACGGGGGATTAAATTGAAATGAAATAATATTTTGTTAATTCGCAGAAATAACCTTAAAAACACAACTATAAAAATTTATGGAAATATAAAATAATTATAACGAAAAAAGTATCACCATTTTTAAGGTACAAACTATAGAAATAGTGTAACTAAGGAATAGTGTAACTAAAGAACATATCCCTCTTCAAAATCGCGTCACCAGTTTTTAACATCTCCATATAAATTTGAAGAGTAATTAACTGTTTTTACAGAATTTGTTAAAATATTACAAATATACTTAATATGTTGAATTGAAATGGACAAAAATATTGCCGAAACTTAAACTTTTTGCATATAGAAATAAAGTTTGGAAACTGTCCTTAGAAATATTCGGTCCATAAATTAAATCAACGTATTTATTGACAAAAGTGTGAGTCAAGTTTGAAAAACCCGATTTTTAACAAAGACTTGATTTGCGCGACCTCTAAACCTCTTCCTAAGAATCTAAAAAAAAAACTCAAAAATACTGGACCCTATAAGCTTTCAAATTTCTTGGGACACCCTAGTGTCCATGTGTGTTTAGGTGTATTGCTAAATTGGAGTCTTCCCTTTTCCGTTTGTATGTTCGTATGTCTTGTTTAATCTTTTTTTTTAATGTTCGTCCAGTTTGTCAAATGTATGTATGTTTGCAGGAGCAAGTAGGTCTGTATACTCCGCTGGTACCAAATTTATCGGTTGTTTCTGTTGATGTTTTGAGATTGTTGCTCGTTTTTAGTGTTGTCTGTAAACCTTCTTTCTGAAAAGGGTTAGTTAATCTATATATTTCTGGTCCTGTGTAAGTAAAGATGTGTCGTCGTGTTCTATCGATTGTTTGCTTGTCTTCTTTCTTCTTGTTTTTGGTGTTGTGTTATCTGAGTAGGTTGTCAATGGTTGAGTGGTTGTACCCATTATTTTTAGCTATAGTGTAAATTATGTCGAGTTCTTTGTTGTATTTATCTGGAGCAATTGGGACTATCTTAAGTCTGTGGCAGAGAACTGCACGAGTACACCGCAACTCATGAGTACACCGCATACTTACTCTATACATACTCTATACTTTTCATACTCGAGTATTATAAACACCGCAATAAAAAGTTGCGATGTTTATTTTACCCATTCTTGTAAAAACGAGTATCAAAAATATCGCAATCAGAATTTTAAGTATTTTTTATACTCGTACGCCAGAATTTTTTAATTCTTTTTATTTGTAAGCAACGTTGCCACATTTTTACCCTATTAAAGTTTTTTACTGCCGTTTTATGAAATACTGCATTGTATGCAGATCTATTTATAAGCAATAAAAAAAACAAAATTTGATCAAATCTATTGCTTAAACATTCTAAGCAGAAAAACAGACAACAACCGTTTTCATAGGTATGAAATACAACACATATTAAGTTAATAAAATGCAGTAAAAACCGCTGAAAGGCACAGCTTTTGTACACTTTTTAAAGCAGGTATACTTATTTTATTGCTGCTTTTTATGTACAAATATTTTCAGTCTGTACGCCTTGTTGTCATAAACGTGCTACTAACGGTATTTAGGAAAACAAAACGATAAAATAAATCGGGGAATAAAAGGAAAATTACTTAATTTTTTTAGTTTTAACAAAACTGTATATAAGCAGATGTAATATTGCATTGACTGAATGTCATTAGACCTCATAAATAATAATAAATAAAATAAAGTTTTTAGAGTACATATTTTATTTTGTTAAATATAATTATTGCTTTTATAATTAGTTGTTCATTTTAAAAATCTATTTGCTTAACGAATAGAATTTTTAAATTTCTATCCTGTGTAACTTTAAAAAAAAACCCTAACAAAAACGTAATATAATAAACAATGAACTATTCTTGAGCTATTAGTAAACTTTTGTCGTGTTTTTAATTAATGAAAATATGGCGAATTTTACGGGTTCTATTAAATTTATTTTCTGTTATATATTAAATAAACTTTCATAATTTCAAAGAAATATGTATGTTAGCTAATTTAGACATTGGCGACTTTTGATATTGTGTTTGATTTAATAATTCTGATCTGATAACTCTGTTTTCCTCTCACTACACACGTTAAAATCTCTCTCTTGGTGTTTGTTGTGAGCATGAGTACGAATAAAGTAAAGCAAACATTTTACTTGAGTATGGTAGACACTTATACTCAAATGGAATGGGTATAGTAAATACTCGCACTTAAGAAATGCGGTGGCGATCACACCGCAACCGCATTTAAAATGAGTATACTTAGAGTATTAAAAACAGACACTCTTGCAGTTCTCTGGTCTGTGGATCATATGTCTAAATGCTGCGAGTTTGTGTTGAGTAAGATGGTTTAAGGAACATTGGATAATTGTGTCTGTCATAGTTGGAGTTTTATAAATGTCACAGTTTAAGAGATCAATTCCTCCTCTTATTGATAATTCAAGATAATGTTAAGTTTTGTCGTGCTCTTTCCATTATGTATTTGATTTTGTTATGTATCGTGTTTAATCTGCTGTTTCTGTATTACAGGCGATCATCTCGTCTGAAAAATTTATATGAAAATAACTCAAAAAACTGAGTGCTTTTCATATAAATTTTTCAGACGAGTTGATCGCCTGTAATATAGAAACAGCACATAAGTCTGTTGGAACTTGTTCGGCGCTGTCTTTTCCTAGGATGCGTATTATGTTGTCTACGTATTTGTATTAATAAGTTATCTTATGTTTTTCCATCAGTTTTTTAACGAGTAGTTGTTCTAAATATTGCATTAAAATCTCTGTGAAAATTGCTGATGTTGGGTTTCTCATGCCAAGTCCATCAAGTAGCTTATAGAAATTATTATTGAATCTAAAGTAGTTTTGTTTTAATATCGTCTTGCGATATCCATTATTTCGTTGAGATATTGATTGTCGTAAGAGTTAGAAAGTATGTTACGTAGTTTAGTCAAAGTTCGGTGCGTGGGTACTGATGTATAAAGATCCTTTATGTCGAAGGAAACGAGTCTCATATTATCAGTGATTTTGAATTCCTTATTTTGTTGATGTTCTGCAAATTTATTTTCTCTTTTAATCATGTGGTGAGGTGTTTGGCCTAGTTATATGCAGGCGCAGATTTGTAGTTTACTACAATCTTATTGGTATATTTTCTTTATGAATCTTGGGTTGTGCTCTGAGTGTAGGTGGTCCTGGGTTCATGTTCATGTATATGTATAACTTTCCGTCAGTAAACGTTTTGCAGCGTTTTATTAAGCTACGCTTTTCTCTTTAGAATGAATCGGTTGGGTCATTCTTGAATTTTGTGCATTTTACCAGCTGTATGAATTGTTGTGTTTTCTCTACATAGTCTTTCTTGTACATTATTACAGTTATGTTCCCTTTGGCTGCTTTAGTAAGTAATAGATTATTATTTCGAACTTTTGCTTTTGTGTGTCTAGCAGTTTGTTGTTCGTCAGGATTTGTTTTAGATGTAGTGTGTTCTTTTATTGTGTTTTTAATTACATCGGCTATTTTGTGTCTCATGTGTTCTTGTCGATCAGTTTACAATTTGGGTTTCAATAGTTTTTTTTATTTTGTTAAAAGGTAGATTATGTTTTAGTCCCTTCTCCATTAGCTTTGTTACATTTTCGCTGAATTCTATGTTTGTAAGGTTTTTCACCCGTGAGTTTTGAGTTCACGTTCTGTGTTTGTACGTTTTTCAGTCTGTTTTGTGAGTTTTGTAAATTTTCTTTCGATCCGCATGTACAGGGTGTTTTTTATAGACGTATAGAACTTCGAATTGAAATAAAACACAAGAAAATCGTTTTAATGTCCATCAATTTGGCTTTATTGGAAGGATAATTTTATGCCATTAATGTTTAAATATGATTTCGGGCATGTGGCCGCCGCGGCTGGCTCGAATAAAGTCAATTCTACAGGTCCAATTTTCAACCACTTTTTTGAGCATGTGGGGCCGTATGTTGGCAATAACGCCACGAATGTTGGCTTCCAATTCCCCTAACGTTTCTGGTTTGTTGGCGTAGACGAGCGACTTCACATATCCCCAAAGAAAATAATCCAATGGTGTCAAATCGCACGATCTTGGTGACCAATTGACAGGTCCATTCCGCGAAATTATGCGCTCATCGAATGTTTCCTTCAATAAATCGATTGTAACGTGCGCTGTGTGGCATGTAGCGCCGTCTTGTTGGAACCACAACTCATGCACATTCATGCCATCCAATTGGGGAACAAAATAGTCGGTTATCATGGCTCTATACCGGTCTCCATTAACGGTAACTGACTCTCCAGCATTATTTCGAAAGAAGTATGGCCCAATGACTCCACCAGCCCATAGAGCACACCAAACAGTCAGTTTTTGTGCATGTAATGGCGTTTCAAGGGTCTCATGTGGATTCCCTTCACTCCAAATGCGGCAATTTTGCTTGTTGACGTAGCCATTCAACCAAAAATGAGCCTCATCACTGAACAAAATTTTGCTATGAAAATCAGCATCGAGATCAATCTCATTTTCGGCCCATACACCAAAATCGCGACGCATTGCATGGTCTCGCGGCTTTAATTCTTGCACAGCTGGATCCATAAAGTTGATGGACAAAGCTCTAATTGCTGTGCACGGTGGCGAATCGATTCATTCGGGTCCTCTTCAACACTTTGCTCTACAGCGGCAATTGTTTCTTCGGTGCGCACTGTTCGACGTCTCTGCGGATGCGCATTATCACATAGAGTAAACGTAGTGCGAAAACGATCCATGGTTAACCGAATTAATTGCTCTGATGGCCGATTATGTCGACCATAAAATGGACGGAGCTTGCGGTAAACTTCGCGAACTGAACCATTATTTTCGAAATAAATTTGCACG
Organism: Gymnosoma rotundatum; assembly: GCA_916610165.2. NCBI lineage: Eukaryota > Metazoa > Arthropoda > Insecta > Diptera > Tachinidae > Gymnosoma > Gymnosoma rotundatum. The sequence continues at coordinate 88,584,806 of OU744336.1, forward strand.
ATTTGCAAGCGTTGTTCTTTTGTCAACCTATTCATGATGAAATGGCAAACCAAACTAAATATTAATCACTTGACAGCTGACAAAATGGCCGCCAGTTAAAAAAGTGATGCCAACTTAAAGTTCTATACGTCTATAAAAAACACCCTGTATTTGTCAGTCATCTGATTTTGTATCCTTTCATGTAAGTTGTGTTAAAATGTGGGAAAAAATGGTAAAGCTTATGTCTTGTCAACAAGCCTGTTACTTTTAAATAAATATGATAAATTTCCGTACTGAATTTGTCTTTTTTAGTGTAAAGTGAGCGTATCTTGTCCTTGTCCATCTCAATTAGGCTACATGCTTTGCGCGTTGGGAAGCGTATGTTTGAGTCGTAACTAATCGTTACGTAACGTGGAGCTATGTTGTTGTTAAGACATTTTTTGTTGTATCGTATGTGTGATATTGCCTTGTGTAGTTTAAGTATGTTGTTATTGAGTCTTGTTAATAGTACCTTAGCTTGGCTGGCTGTATTCGGTATTAAGTTACATTACATTATCTATTTTTAAAACTCTTTCTTTAGTACTAACGAAAACGTTGGTTGAAAATTATGTTATCACATCGAAAGCGCTCGCTAGACGTACCAAGTATACAGACAGAGAAGACGATTTTTATCGAAAGATGTAACAACAGCACTCTTCTTTATTTTATTTTAAACACTATTTGCTCTAAAATTACAACATCGACAACAACAACAAAGTAACTGAAAATGGAACTTTAGTTTGTAATATTTTCAAATCTTTAGCAGCAAGAATTGACTTACTGCAACTGAGAAAGTTACAATATATCTTCAACAGAATTTAATGAGAATGATAAAACATATTTAGAATCTTAAGTTTTAGGTTTAAATTTTAATGAATCTAAATAAATTCAATATTTGGAAGATTCATTAAGAAATATGAATTTAAATAATAAAGAGATCAAAGAATTAAGGAAATTAATTAAAGCATTCAAAAATTGATTTTACATAGAAGGTAAAACCTTATCATTTACCTACAATAAATTATATCTCTGTACATTCTAGAACGTACCGCTTTCTAGAAATTCGCATTTGCTTTATTGCTTAGACAAAAATCTTTAGTTTATTTAAAATGTTTGTCAGAAGTTTCCTGAATAGTTAAGTAAGCGATAACGAAATGGCCTTCGAGACGTGCTTTGACCCTCAATAATCAATATCGGCAATTAATATAATCGAGATAGTTAAATAAAAAATAGCACGAAGTTTTTGTGAAAACAAATTTTATTGAAGAGACAGGTAAGCATTTAAAAGAATTTTTTAATATCAAACAAAAATTCCAACTTTTAAATTTGAAAGAAATATTACCGAAATGGAAATGTCCTGACTTTTTTCTTTAATCACTTACTACAACATTTTTTTGCTATTTTTGTTGCAATTTCATTACCGACTTTCAACAGCTAAGATTTGAAAAAAGAAAAGAAATATTTAAAGCAGCTTTGAGTATGAAAAAAAACAAACCAAAACATTAAATCTTATTTCACACTGCGTGGCCTTGTCTACGTAAAAATGATAGATTCCGAAGCGCCTATCCTCGTGGAATTTCTGAAAGATTAAAATAAGCTTTTTCGCCAGTAGAGGATTTGAATATTTGTTCGATGTTTTTACCAAAAATTATGTATTTAAGAATTTATTAATTAAAATAGCTACAAACTTCTTTTTGAAAACTATCATGTTAACAATTTTTAAGATTATCTCAATTTATAAAATTTTAAAATTTTCTTAGTTTTATTGCGTGGTGTTAGATATCGTCATCGATGGTGAGTATGACTAGCTCTTAGTATAATCGATTTGATTCCAGGGAAAGTAATTTTAGGCATATCATTCTAACTCATTTAGTATATATCAGAGAGTTCGCAGAGTTTGCTACCAAAAATAGACGAGTTTCGTTACCTATTTGAAAACTCTGATATTGATGCCATATGTATATCGGAAACATGGTTTAATAAGGAAGTAGATAATGGAGTGCTTTATGTGGAAGGCTATCGTCTTTTCAGAGCTCATAGGTCAGGTAATGAAGGTGGTGTTGCTATATATATAAAAAGTCACATTCGTAGTAAGCTCGTAATGAGTTCTTGTGAAAAAATCAAACTGAATATATTTTTATTGAATTGAATTGCCTTCATAACAAAATGCTGCTGGGATGTGTGTACAGGCGAAATAAAAATATCAAATTAGACAATGTCACTGAAAAACTAGAAGTTTTGTTGGTAGAAAATTCTGAGGTCATCATAGCAGGCGATTTCAATAGCAATCTATTTGTTACGAATGAACTAACTGACAATATGTCAACTTTCGGCTTATCGCCCATCAATAACATCAGGCCTACTCATTTTACAACTACTTCATCCAAACTTTTAGATCTATTTTTTGTTAGTCAAATACATAATGTCTTTTTCGAAACACGATGCCATTTTTATTTCATATAACTTTGTAGTTGAAAATCCATCTCAGAACTTTACTTATCGTAATTTCAAAAATATTGACTACCAGTGTCATATCTTGACATTGAACATACTGATTGGGACACGATATACTATATACCTGATGTGAATGAAAAGTTAACATATCTTAATGACACTATTTTGAAGATATACAATGACAAGGTTCCTATAGCAACAAAAATACTACGTAAAGACTGTAGATCATGGTTTACCAATGAGGCTAAAGCATTGATATCATTTGTGGAAACGTTATCATTTGTGAAAACGTTACAAAATTCTATTCTGAATTTCGCAAAGCTAGAAAAGCCGTTGAATGTAAGAAAAAATGGAATTGTATTAGAGAGATTGGAATTGGAAAAACTATCAATAGACCAGTTGATGTTGATGTAAATATAATAAACGAAAGCTTTCTTAATTTACCACAACCAACAGCTTATGTCAACTTTTATAATGAAAACTCCAATATTCTTAACTCCTTAATGCAATTTAATTTTCAAACGGTTCAAGTTATTGACGTAATTGAAGCCTTTTACAAAATAAAATCTAACTCGATTGGCTTAGATGGTATAGATCCTCGATTTGTCAAGATTATCCTACCGTGGATAATTTAATACATAACGCATATCTTCAATTGTATTATTGTGACCGGTATATTCCCAAAAGTATGAAAACATGCCAAAATTATCCCCGTCCCAAAATCTGGAAGCGAATACCGTCCAATAGCCATATTACCATATTTTTCCAAAGCATTCGAACGTCTAATTTATAATAATATTTACACCTTTGTAAACAAAAATAATCTTTTAATGAGTCGACAATCTGGCTTCAGACCCCTGCATAGCTGTATTACAGCACTTTCAGATGTAGTCGAGAATATCAGGGAAAATTTAGATGATGACTAACTCTCGTTTTTGGTCCTACTGGACCACTTCAAGGCGTTTGATACTGTTCACCACCCGATTCTTCTCATAAAATTAATTAATCAATTCAGGTTCTCTCCACAAGCTATAAGGTCTTATCTTGAAGGCAGAAGTTAATCTGCCGTTAACAATGATGAAATCTCTCGTTCATTGCCTGTAACTAGAGGAGTACCTCAAGGCTCCATCCTTGGACCCACAACAACTCAGCTTTTCAAATATACAAATGTATGCCGATGATATCCAGTTATATCTCAGTAGTACCAAAGACTCAATCGTTTCTAAGATAAACAAACTAAACACCGATTTAGAAAATATTTTTATCTGGGCTTCTGCCAATGGCTTAATAATTAGCTCTAAAAATTCTTGTTTTCTTATCATTTGTAAAAACTGTATTAGGTCAGAAAATGATATTAATATTTCTATTGGTGGTACGAAAATTGAGTAAGTAAACACAGCCAGACTCTTAGGTGTGACATTTAACAGGACCCTATTCTGGTCAGACCATATAAGTCAGGCCTGTGGTAGGGTATACAGTAAGCTACGAAGCTTATGGCTTACACAACATTTTACACCTCTTAGTATAAGAACTCTTCTAGCTAAAACATATCTACTTCCAACATTATCATATGGGTCCAAAATTTTTTCAGGCTGTTCTTCCCACGATATGAATAAACTAAATACAACTTGTAATAATATCGTCCGTTATATTTACGGTTTAAAAAAAAGTGACAGAATATCACCATTTTCAAGTCATTTTATGCAATTATCCTTTAACAACTTTTTAAAATTTAAATGCTTGATTTCCTCCACAAAATCATTGTAACAAAGGAGCCAGAATACCTATATGATCGTTTAAAATTTGCTAGATCCCAAAGAGGTAGATATATTATACAGATGCGCCATCGGAACCATGCTACCGAATACCAATTTTTCATCCTGAGCATACGTCTCTGGAATCAACTTCATAATTATATTCAACGCAACGACAACGCAATAAAATTTAGAAAATTACTAAACGATTATTTTATTTTAATTTTATTTAATTTTTCTAAGCAACATTATCAAGATTTATCTCTGTCTTAGTTAAATTTGACTAATCTGATTTTAATACTTTAATTTATAATAAACAAATAAATAAATAAACAAATATTGTGTACTACTCCGGTTTTGGCATATCTTAAATTTGATAATTCGTTTTGACTACGGGCGCAAGTACGAATTCAAAGAAAAAGAGTCAGTAAAGAATCTTGGATTTTACTCTTTAAACCAAACTTCGAAATATGTTATTAAGGACGTCAAAGAAAAAGTTAAAACAAATTTTATTGAAGAGACAGGTAAGCATTTAAAAGAATTTTTTTATATCAAACAAAACTTCCAACTTTTAAATTTGAAAGAAATATTACCGAAATGGAAATGTCCTGACTTTTTGCTTTAATCACTTACTACAACATTTTTTTTGCTATTTTTGTTACAATTTCATTACCGACTTTCAACAGCTAAGATTTAAAAAAAGGTATGCATTTATTTACATATATTAAAAACAATTATTGTTTTTTGCTTAAAAAACAAAATATTCTGAATTTAACTTATCATTTGAATACAAATTGACGTACTAAACAATGTGTGTAATAATAACAAATAAAAAACTGAGAAAACTTACTTAAATGTACATATATACGTCTGCCAACATAATACACCTAATTCTGTTCTTACACTACTTAGAAAATGAAAAGTTTAATTTTTACAGGATTTTTTTCAAATTAGCACAATTCAAAATTTTTGGGATTAAATTTTTCTGCCACATTTAATTTCTGCGAAACACACATGTTCATAACACAAATTTAAGGGAAATCCCTCTTTGTGCATACAAGCAAATTCATAGTCAGATCAATTAAAATGTGTTAACATTTTGCGAACTATTAATGCAATCATACGTGTTGAAAAAAGACTCCATTTAAATTTTTTTCTCAAAAATCGAACAAGGTACTTTTTTTATTAACAAGCTTTTTATTCAAATTGTTTTTAGTTCCTGAACTTGTCATACATTTATATGAATTTCTTTTAAGCTTATAGTGCAACTAAATATAATATCGCACTTGTCCAGCGAGAGGGTATTAACTCAAAATTTATAAAATTTCACTTTTTGCAAGAAATCTACTAACAATATCAATATACTTTAAACGCATTTCGATATGTAGTGATCAACAAAAAGGTATTACCTTGAGTTAATATAAAGTTATTTTGAGTTAAGCATTTTTTCAAAATAAAAATAATCAAATTATTTCATTTAAATTTGTTTTTATTTTGAGTTGATACTGTTTTGTTGATAAAACTTGTTTTATTTATGATCGACAAATTTCAGAAAAATGGTATTACTCGTAACCCAAAAAATAAAATTTTTTTCAATACTTGCACCGTTTTACAGGAAAAATAATGTAAATACATACATTTTTCTAATAAAATTTGCTTACTATGATGTATTCCGATTTTCAAATGCTGCTAAAATGTAACTGCAATCAGTATTTCGCATCTACTGAAATTTTAAATTTTAAGTTAATACCCTCTTGTCGATCAAGTGCGACATATGTACATAAGTATGTGTATATTAAATATCTGCAATGAATGTCTTAAATGGCATACCAAGGCATTCACCTTAATATTGAATGCGTAAAATATTACATTCACTACCAATAAAACAAACTAGTACTTCTACGATCATTCATTTCCAAACAAAACATCAAGACATCAAAACATTTTATAAGCAAAAGTACTACCTTTCAGAGTATACTGAAATGATTACTCATTGCTGTTTCAAATGAAAAAAAAACTCTTTGGTTATGTTTGTGTTTGAATAGGCTAGTTGGGTACATACATTAGGGCGCCTCACAGAAATTGAAAGTACTTAGGTCTACATGGATCTGCATCACAAATTTCAGAAAACCTTTCAATTTTTTTTTTGATATGAAATATATTAACTGGCCAGAAGCAAAAGAAATTAATTAAACTTTTTGCAACAAAAAAATATATATTTTTCTAAACATCATCTATATAAACGTAAAATATATCCATGAAGAAAAACAGAATTAAATACGATCTATATAAATTAACTCCTAATTAGTTTTCAATTTTCCCAAAAATATTCCACACAATGCTCCTCCCTCTTTTGTTATTAAATTTACTCTCCCCAGTCAAAAGCCTAGATTTAATAGTGGAATTACTAAACAAGCATACATTTGATTCATCTGCGTGAGTAGAACCGTTTATTGATACCTGTTCAAATAAATACATATTATACATATGCCAGGTAACGCAATTTTTGTGCACTGCCCTAATTAAAGTTTTTTTTATCTCAAAAGAAAAAAAAGTTACCATGTATTATGGTTGCCGTTTGAACAATGACAATGCAGTGACGACCCAATGAAATAAAAAAATATATTTGGCTTGGTGTACTTGGTGTACTTCAAAACAGAAAGCAAACAGTGTTTATAATTCATTGTAAAATAGCAGGTAGAGTATTGTGTTGGTTTGCTATATATCAAGTGGAGTATTGTGCTTGGTTTTCTTGTTAGAATACTCATTCCCTTTATAGTCATTGCAAAAAGTACTACGTAATAGAGTGCAATGAAATAAAACAAATGCGGAGATGCATAAATGAATGTCTTGATGCAGCCATTTAGTGTATATGTATATATGTATGTGTGTGTATGTGATGTAGTAAAATAAAAGTGAATAGTTCTTCTCAAAAAAACACCTGTTTTTTCAGTAATTTTAATAGGTTTTAGGGACAAGGAACCTATCACCTCTTTTTTCATACGATCAATTTTACTTTTTAAATTGTTTTTACACGGTTTTTTTAGAACCATTCTACCATGTAAAAACAGAATGGGCTGCATACATACCTCACAAAATTATGGAGTATAAAAATCTTTAAAAGAAAATAAAGTAAATATTTTTCAGAAAATAAGAATTAAATTATAAAAACATTTCAAACTGATAAAAACAACACCACCTGTTAACAAAAAGAAATGTTGCACATGCAAATAGTTGCAAATAAAATGGCTAATACTAGATATACTTACATACATAGATTTAAATGTTTGTTAGTATAAAATTGTAAGTTTTTATTGTTTTTCGTTAACTCGTGAAAATACTTGTCATCCTAAGTTATGCTGTAAGTTAAAAAAACTTTATGTTAACAACATGAGTTTCACACCCTGACGCATATGTATAAGAAGACCCAAATAATCAAGTTATCAGCTTTGCTTTATTCCTAGCGAGCGTTGCAATTAACTATATTTAACGCAAAATTTCATTGTTTTTAAGTCATTTTTAATATTACGTTTTGTTTTGTATATTTTCCATGAATTTTTCTTTATTATTATTGAAACACAAAATTCGTACTTTAATAAGAAGAAGACATTTGCAAATTATAACTTAAATATTTGGCAAAAATAAGTGGAATTGATATTTCCAATGTTTAATTGTTCAATAAATAAAATTGAGGAGACATATGCCCAAATATATAAATATATGTACATACATGGAAGAGCAATCAGATTTAATTTGGTTTCAACAAGCATACAAAACTAAACTAACTGTTTATTACAGTTTTAATGACCTTATTTGTAGAATGGTTGATAACGGAGTGAGAATTTTTTAACATTAAGACGTGTCGAAATTTATCTGAACGTCATTTCATTAACTAAAGGCTGACAATAACATATCTATCTGTCTACTTCTACATCTGAAAATAAAATAAAACTGTAACAAGATTGTGTCTGTACATACAATAATGATTGATTTAAAATACCTAACACCAACTTTTTTGAACTTTTTTATCTGTCTGTAACGCGTCAAGCAAAAATACACGACGAATTTTAATATAATTTTATTGAGAGCTACCTAAATGTGCGTTTCAATAGTTAACTTTTAACCGATTAGATATCTCATTTTCAAAAGCCCAAAAAAGAAAAAAGTAAAAGTACCTGGTCAAAGCTGATATGAGCTAGTCTTAAATATAATGGAAGTAACAGCTAAAATTCTTATCTTCACAGTTATACTAAACCAACTCTGCAAAAGCGTTAGATGTATATTTTAATTTAGCAGTGTTAGCACAGATCCCTCACACCATTTATATTTATGTACCATAGCGGTCTCTTGTACTAGCGAGTTTAATAGAATTTCGTAGCAGAGGACACGCAGCGCATATCGGATCAGGGTCATTCATTGAAATAAACATTCAGTTTCCATGGCTATAAAAGCTTCTGAACTCACAAAAATCGGTGAACATCTTTAAAAGTTATAAATTTAGTTCACCACAACCATGTCAAAGCAAGCTACCATTCATTATTAGCTTTTCAAATGAGATATAGTTACATTTATCTGATTTAATAATATAAATATCTCTCATTTGAAAAACCAATGACGCTTTAAAATGAAGTAACAATGGAAAAACACAAATACATATTTCATTTCTTCAGTGGCGGAAATGAAATATGCAACTTCATTTTTATCAAAAAAACAAAAAAGAAACATGCACACCTAAGAACTAACTTCGAAGCAAAGTTAAACATTACTACTCGTAACAAAAAGCAAACTGCTTAGTGTATTGTAATGTGCGTATCTTAATTTTTATACTCTTAATTATTTAAAGTATTTCCTTATGCTTAAAATATTTTGTTCTTTTGAGTAAAACCATGGCGGACACCCACTCACAACTAATTTCATTCACATTACTATATTTTAATTTAGCTAATAAATAAGTTTAATAGCGATAATTTTTTCGCTGAGTATTGGTTTTGCTTATAATTAGTATTGTTATTTCTAGCAGTTCTCAAACGGGTAAAAAAAAGCGTGGTCGCTTAAAAGTATAATAATTTATAATGATGAATAATTTCTTGTTTCTAAAAGATTATTGGATTTGCAAAAAAGCACTGAAAGAAAATTTTGAAAAAAAAACACTAAAAATACCCACGTATGTATTTAAAATTCGTATAAAACGAACTTCTTCTTCTATACAGGGTTAAAATACACCAATGGCAACGCTTTTTATAACTGTTTTATAACCTGTTCAAACATATTTTCTTAATTGAGTTAATTTATTTTTAATTGCGCAATTTAATTTGGTGTTCATACATGCTTAATTAAGCTTATTCAATTAGCACAATGCATATTTATTTTACAAGATAGTGTCGTCCACCCAGCTGATTTCTCTTTTTATAAGAAAAACAACATGGCTTTTTGTTGTTGCTTGGAAGTTGGAAGTGTCAAAAGCCTTTTTCGTATGACCCGTCATTTTTTTTATTTGTTTGTTTATATTTTTTACTTGTGGCTTGTCAATTTTATGAATATTTTCTTCTCACTGAACATAGTTCCAGAGTAAACATACTTGTTGGCAAGGGTTGCATTTCGCATCTTATTCAATTACTGATGCAATTAAGTACTAATTGCTTAATTTATTAATTGACTTCGTATATGGTAAATTGAGCTCAATTAAGGCGTATGTCAATTAAAGCGTATGTCTGAACAGGTATTACGGCAAAGCTATAAGTGCTACAATCATTCTCTATAGTTCAAGAAGAAAATAAAAATTAACTCGAAAAAACTGAGTTTAAAGATTAAAAAAAGTTGACGTAAGTAATCGAGAGCGACACTCTCAATTCTTATTTAGAGTTGAGCAAAACACACTCAATCTATACCTTAAAAACTTAATGCACCGCAAAGTTTCCTCTGCACCGCAAGTTTACGTTCCACATAAACGATAAGGGTCCCTCCAGTATTTAAGCCGCCACGAATTTTATATTGCTTACTGCAGTGGTTTTCGTTTTTATATTTTTACAAGGCGTACTTTTAATCAAAAATTTGAATATTACCGCCAAGCAGTCACAGTAGTATACCAACTTTAATTGTCTCAAAGCTACGTTTAGGAATTAACCTCAATCTATAAACAATTACACCAACATCTTGCAGCAATTGCTGAAGCTCTGTTCAGTTTTAATGCAGGTAGTGCTCAATAAATTACGAACTGCTCAAAAATATCATATGCTTTGCCCTTCGCGTGTTGGAATAATGTTTCACGCACAACAAAGCATAAAAAATCCTTACAAATACGATAACTGAAATGTTCGCAAAATAATGTTTTTTCCTATATTTCATAAATTTAAGCTCCATTTTCTCCTGCTTTCGAATAGAAACATTTTTACTCAATATCTAATGGGTTTGTAGATTTAAAATTTCCACAAGCTATCAATTTTAACACAATAATAACAGTTAAGCAGACTGGCACTGTTAAATTGGATTTTGTTTCAAATACAAAGGGAATGGAAAACAATGTATTTACATATCGCTAGCTTGAGGTAGAAAGTCCATCACTAGTATTTTCAGTATTTTGCAGGAGAAAGAAAAGCATCTGTAGCGCTGCACAGTTAAATTGAAGTCTAAATTGACAAAATCTTGATTATTTTTAATAATGGCATATTCATCTTTGCAAGCAGTTTGTTTTAAGAGTGGCCAACCAGAATAATCAAAAATCTCACTTGCAGTAACGTATGAAAAAAGTTTTAGATAAGCAACGACAAAAACCGCGTGTAGTAACTATTGCAACAAGTAACACCACATATTACTTTGGATAAAGCAGTATATAACGCTGCCTATAACGTAATGTACCCTGCCTTATCGTATGTATCGTTAGCAGAGACTTATTCCTTAATCGGACGTTGTATTTTTTGCTGATATTAAGAAACAGGGTGTTGTTTGAATCTGCCTACTAACGACATTACATAGCGTCTACATAAATAAAGTAAGATTTAGGTATAAAGAATATTAAATGTCTGTGTCTTTCGTACTTATTTGCATACATACAGTAAAATAGCACTGAATGATTCTGGACATGTCCTTAAGCATAAGTACTGACTCCATTAAAAATTGGGCTAAATAATTTAGGATGAGAAACAAGAAACTATTTTTCGGGTTGTTAAAATTTTCTTAAATTATCTCTCAAACTTATAAGTGAAATAAAACTATAATATAAAATTTATTTACTACCTGTTTACTATTAGCTTATGCGTCATTCAGTACAGCCTGATTTTAATAAAATTTGAATTATAGATAGGTGACATATTTTGAGTATCCTCGAGTAATTTATATAAAGTAATTTATATAAATGTATATCCCAGCAAACCATATGAATCAGAGGAAAATTTACTAACTAGTTTCTCGGAGCTTTCACGCTCATAAAAAGAACAAAAGCAATGATTGGCCATCTGAAAACCTTCAGAAATGCCCCAATATTTTCTACTAAACTGGTTCATCCTAAAGAGCTCTTACTTTACTTCAGAAAAGGCTTTTTGATAGCTTTTTGTCTCTAAAAGTGCTTTTAAGATACACATATTTTAGTATCATATAGAACTTATGGCGTGAGCAATTTTAAGGTATGCTCAAAAAAAGTTGTGTTCTTTTAAGTTTTTTTTTCGGAGTGCTTATTTAATTGTTGACTGGGATTTTTCTCAATAAATTGAAATTTAGTTAAAAAAAAAAAAGAATTGCTGTGGCAAACAAAATAAAGTGCATAATATAAGTGTAACATCACTTTTGGTTTATCTGCAGCATTTTTAATTAATATTTTTTAGTTTCGGGTAATACCTATAAATTCTTAAAATAAAATATAGTCTTAAACGTCTTAAGGTTTCGCTGAATTGTTGCTAGCGGTTAATCTTCCTAAGGGATTTTACATATAAATTTCCATGCAAATAGTTTGCACAATAATCAATACTGTGTCGATTCAATCATTATTTTAATAATAATTTTAATAATTCCAAATATTTGATCTAATCACAAAATATGAAGAGACCAGATTTAAATTTTATTAAGTTCATTATGTTGCTGTAGTCAAAGTGGTAAGCACGTTGACTACAAATCTGGCTGCCCTGGGTTTTGTTTTTTTCTGTTTAATGGTATAAAAACATATTCAGAACAACATTGAGACTTGCAGCCTCCTTCGTCGGTACTTCTCCATAGCATATTCGCCGACGAAGTAAAATAATTAATAAAATGGCTATATCTTTCTATTTCACCACCATTCTTTCTCTCATCTATTCCTTTCCTTAAGAATGTAGCACGGTTACAAACTAAGTAGGTATTAATCCCTGAAGTACTACTTCTCTTAAAAAAAATTTGGTTTGTTCATTGTCAACAAGATTTAAAGAAGTAATAACAAAGAACAATTTAAAATATGGTTTTATATCCAAAAGTGTAAAGAGAGTTTAGTAGAGTTTAATTTTACTTCATAACGCTATACAGTATAACTATTACAGACTTATTATTCTGCGCCTTATTTATTTAACAAAGGGGAAGATTAAATATGTCTGCGTGAATAATTTTCTCCGATTCTGTATTTATCAAGGCGAATAAATTATAAGGTGGTAGCGATGGCAAATTCGTTAGTTTTCGCCATCGCTCCCCCCTTATATTATATTCGCCGTGGTATTTATTCACAATGTTTTTATTTGTATTTTTAGAGCAAATTCTTACAGGCACTATTTTTTTGTTATTTATTAATATTGTTTTTATCATACATGCGAATATTTAATTGGATGGATTAATTAATTTACGATTTCATTGGTATTGAATGATTAATAATGCTAATGATTTTTTTAGCATTTTTATTATTTTCACTCATGGTAATGCTTTTTAATGAAAAGGTTTCAATGATAATTAGTTTAAAACTATTATCATTAATGAAGATGTTCCTTATCTTTATGCACTAAATACACACCTTAACGTGTAGTAGAGCAATATTTTAAAATGGCATTTAGATCAAAAATATTTGGTGAAATATTTATGTTTTAAATTTCTCATAGAAACAATTTTTTTTATTAAATTGTAATTAGATATGAAACGATTTAATTGAAATTTTAGTACCATTATTAAAAACAACTATAATTAGAATAAAATCATTAGCATTAAATGGTAGTTAAAATTTTTTCATTGTCATTATTTCAAACAATGCCTATAAAACTTCAATGATAATGAAAAAATCATTAAATTTTTCATTGCCATTATTTCAAATAATGCCTTTGAAACTTTAGTGATAATGAAAAAATCTCAAGTATGGTATATTTTATAATTATATCACAAATCACACACAAAATACGCATATGTAACTTCAAAATTTTTGGATGATTTTTTTTTTCAAATTTATAACATATATTAGTTTTTTGAAAATTTGAATTTTTGTTTTTATTTATGTTTCTAAATAAACTACTTTTGATAGGTCGAGCCAGCAAAAAACACAAGCAAACAAAAAAACGACTGCGCTATCGAACCACCTGGTAGTCAATTCGCTTAGTAGAGAAAAGAAATTGTTGCTACAATCAAGGCAAATAAATTTTAAGATGGTAGCGAAGGCGTATTCGTTAGTTTTCGCCGTACGCCCGAATGTCAAACTCCATATATAAAAAATTCCAAGGCAATTTTTTTTTATATGTAGCAAGGCAGATTAATATACTAGGTAGTGGCAGTAGATCAGTTGACTTTCTTGTTTATGTTTTCAGATGTCATATTTTGTTTACACTTATTATTTTTTTTCCAACAAAATTTTTTTTCTTACAGTGGTGTGGAAATATTTTTAAAATTTTCATAAAACAAAATTGTTTCACACACTTTTTGAAACTGAATTTTATTTACAAACCGTAGGCTTCGTCTCTTCATGATTTTGTTTGCTCATTTTATATGTGATACAAAATGTGTTTATACACATTTTTGGTTTTTACATATAAAAAATAAGCTGACATAATCACGAGGTTTAGGAAGCTCCTTGAATATATGCATGTAAGTGGCATCAAAGGAAAGCTTATGACGTCTAAATTAATAATATTCTAATTATTTTTTTCGAGCCACATTTTCAAAAACTGAAAAAATCATGTTAAGATGGGTTTTTGAGAAATTAAATATCACAACGCATCGGGCTATTCCTACAAAATGTTTAAGTAATACAGCTAAAAGAGTTTTTAATCAAATGGTAAAATAAAATTTATTTTTTTTTTGTTTTACCATATAAATTCCCGAAAAGGGGAAAATGTCCCAAAAAATTGTTTTTTTTTTAAGAGGCCTTAGATACTCACGGTATGTAGCCAAAATTTGGAGACTTACCGTTTACCTTTTTTAATCGGTGCTTTACACTCCAAGGAGTTTTACAATAATTTTAAAATCTTGTTCCAAAATTGGCAATGTTGGAAAGGCCTGGAGGGGAACCGTTATAATTGTTGACCTAATTTTGCTTTAGTTTGTCTTTAAAATTGTTTAAACAAATTTGCTACTACTGAAGTAAATTTAAATTACATAAGCAAAGAAAAGAATACCACCTTTTTGCGGAAAGTCCTTAAAAAACGATATTTTTTACATTTTCTCAATCATAACTTTAAACTTGTTTATTTTAAATTTTATTAATAATATAGCAAATGACCTAAAGTAATAATCCGATAATTAATAAGCGTACTACGCCAAAAACACTAAGTTAAGATTAGCTACATTTAAACATATTTTTATAGACATTTTCAAGGTTTGATTAAATTTAAAAAATCTTAACATTTGAGTTAAAAATTAACTTCTTATCACATTTGGGTACGTTAGACATTTTAAAAATACTGTTCTGCCTCTGTAGAATTTCGTTGAGATATATTAAGTGGTTTATATGATACCCAATTTTGCTAAAAAAAAAACTTTTTCAAACCACTGTGATTTATTTGAATTTGACATCTGAAAATATATTTTACACAAACAAAATACATGTTGTTTACTTATTGTTGTAGTTGTTTTAGAACTGCTATTACCTGTAAAATTAATGTGCCTTGATATGTAGTTTGGCATTCGGGCGTACGGCGAAAACTATCGAATATCCAAATATTCGCCTTGGCTACAATTGGTCAAACAGTTGTTTCTTATTTATGTTTACAAAATGATTCGTTAAAAAAATCTATTTTTATGTTCAAATATAAATAATCCATATTGCCATTTCACTACTGCTCACATAGCTCATCAGTGGATTCTACCCTAGAGCTCTCGATAGTTTAATTTTTGACACACTATAGAAATTTGTAACGCTGCTTAAAAGTCAATCCTTAAACCAAAAAGATGAAATTTTAATTTTAGTTGGGAAATCATATCCATATGATACTTTTACTACCGTTTATGTATATATTCTTATTCCTAAATTTTTACTTATTATATCAAAATTGTATTATTATTTACAAAGATGTATAAGTTTCTAAAAATTATTCAGGGTTTTAATTTCATCCCATGAATGGCTTGCATTATATTCGCCTTAAGGGTGATCGTTTATTCTTCACAGAATATCGGTCTTTAACGACACCTCGCATAAAAAAGATCGACTGTGTGGTAAAGTGTGCATCCTGCTGAAGTAAACTGAAACTAATGGAGTATTTTGATAATCAAATTAATTTAAAATTAGAGATAATTATTGAATTAATAGGAAAGTATATTTATTAAGTTACATTTACAGAAAAATTAAAATTCTACATTCAAAATATTGCTAAAATTGGTTGAGTCATTTACCCATGATTGACGCATACACAAACAATTAAATTTATTTGTATTCATACGTTTATATTTTAGATTTTCCGTAAAGTAATTCAAGCTGTTAGATAAGTTTGTCTTTTCATTATGCAACCGCCATAGCCGCCGATATTGTTTAATCGCGCCGCCGCAGACAACAATGATTCGGCATCACACTTGGTTTTCAGCATTAAATTAAGCCACGCCCTTACAACTGCTGCTTTAACAACAACAGTTAGAGCAAATCAGACATGCCATTATGAAATTGTTTCTATAATTTGTAAATGGACGACAGGTTATCTTTGACCAATAACAGAATCTTTGTTGTTCATAATTTTATTTGTGTATTTTGTAATTCCAGACTTGCAAGAATGATGATTTTTGCCAAAGATGAGAAGTTCATTACAAATACCTTTATTATTTTTCACAGTAAAAAAGATTTTAAGTTTTGCTACATTTTACGATCTTCTACTGTGCATATTTAACATAATTTAAAATGTTTATTAGATTTTATAATAAAATAAAAGATCATTAAATAAAACGTGAAGAAAAAAATTATAAGGTTTTCGTTTCTATTTTCCGTCAAATGAAAACCATATTTTTAATGAAAGTAAAAACATTTGTTATAGAACAACAAATTTATGCTTACAGATTGTTTGTCCCGTTTTCAAAGTAGTTTACGAGTATAATCATAAAATTAAAGGGTTTCCCCATACAAAATGCATGTTTTTTACGTGTATCATGAACCGTAAAAGTTACCACTTAAAAATGAAAAAAAAACTATGTATCACTATAGCTCCAAACAGCAAAAAATTAATATAAATATAAATCTAAAAATTAAAAGGTGTTACCATAGGTGGCGTGAATTCATCTATACGGGCCTACCTTTTGAACTATTATAGAAATGCTTGAAAGTTAGGCAAAATATCGATTACTGTGACCGTTATAATTAAAAGTAAAAATGTTTAAAATTAAAGGTTGCCCCAGTAGTTCATTTAATGTGATGTATATGGCTATACTTTTGAACTGTTGTAGACAAATGGAAGAAATTTACAATAAAAATGTGTTACTAAGTCCGATTTAACAACAACAATAGCATTTCAATTGAATATTGAACATTTTGAACCGTTATATAAAAAAAACACTTGAAAATCAGCGTAATGCCCACTACATTGTCTGGTATAATAAGAAGTATAAATGTTTAAAATTATACATTAAAGGGTGTTAGCAAAATTGGGGTAATTTGATGTACCTATATGGCCAAACTATAGAATCGTTATAAACAGACGGTTGAAATTTAAAAAGAAATTGTATTGCTAAGTCCTCTATAACAAGTGTAAAATGTGAATTTGAAATTAAAACGTGTCCCAATAGTTAATGTCATTTGATGTATGTGTAAAACTTTTGAACCATTATAGACAGACAGCAAAAATTAGGAATCTGGGGGCTTATTCTAAATTGCCATGCAAAAATCAATGCGATGCGATAGAAAATTGGTATTCTGTTGGACTTTCGCAATCGCATTCGCAATTTATTTCCAAACGTGGCAACGCTGCTCAAATAAACGTCAGTGTCAACAAAAGTCAAATTAAAAATAAATAAATTGTTTGTGCTTGGCTGTAAAGATTGTTTTAAAATATTTATTAAGAAAATCTATAAGAAAAAAAAAAATTAATAATGGCACTGTGGTGCTTGCGAAAAATATATGTAAACTAATGCAGAATATTTCTTTTTTCAGCTTTGTATATGTATTAAATAATATTAGTTCGGAATGCAATACTACGAAATTAAGTGCAATTCCTCCAATTATCTAATTAGCGGATGCTTTTAAATTTTCTTGTCAAGGTGGGTACTGATATGTATGCGATAAATAACAAGACGGGTTGGACGCTGGGCTTATACTGATTTATTTACTTAGATAATATTACATAGGCAGTAATAATAATTAGAGTATAATGATAATAGTATATAATAATAAAGAGAGTAATATTACAATAACATTAAACAAGAACTTACTTTTAAATATATTACAATTCCTTACCCTTTTATAGGAATAAAAATTACTATATTACGAAATTATATATATACATATATATATATATATTTTTTTAATTACGTAAAAAATTTTAAATGCAATATTACTAAGTGTATATATTTTCTGATTCATCTTTAATAACGCTACCATCTCCTTCCCGCATTTTTCTGGCCTTACTTCTAGTCACTATGTTAGATTCCTCGTTATACCTTAGTCTCTTTCTAGTTTCCATACAATAAGTTATAGGCCTATATTGTACATATCTCGTATTAACCTTTCTCAACTGATTTACATGGGCGTGTTTTACACTACCATTTATCTGTACCATGTATCTTATGTTACTAATTTTCTTTATAATTCTTCCCGGAATCCATTTAATATAATTTGAAAATACGTTCCTATACAATACCTGTTCATTGACCTCAAATTTTCTGTACTTTGGAACCTTATTTTCTGATATATTCTGACATCGGCTTACCATACTGCTATTCTCTCTATTTCTCTCTTCCTTTTTACTAACTAAAACGTCCAATAGTGTTCTCGGTTTATATGTAAAAGTAATTGCCAAGGCGTCATATTGGTTACTGTCGATGTGGTATTTCTGTAATGGAGTAAAAAGTTATTTAATTTCATATCCCAGCTTAAGTCCTTCATT
This sequence comes from Gymnosoma rotundatum, assembly GCA_916610165.2. Lineage (NCBI taxonomy): Eukaryota > Metazoa > Arthropoda > Insecta > Diptera > Tachinidae > Gymnosoma > Gymnosoma rotundatum. Next base: position 88,603,482 of record OU744336.1, read on the forward strand.
TTAATATCTATAATAAATTTCTTAAGTGTCTGTTTAACAGTTTGTACAGCGCGTTCTGCACTACCGTTAGATTGCGGATGATATGACGGTGATTTTAACACCTCAATTCCATTCATTCTACAAAATTTTATGAAATAATCAGAATTAAAAGGCGGACCATTATCACTAACAAGTGTTGTAGGTAACCCAAAGGTTACAAATATCTTTCTCAACTCTTCACATACAGTTTTAGCATCTGTCTTTCTTAAACTCATACACTCAATCCATTTGGAAAATACGTCCACTAAAACCAATATTGTTATATTTCCAATTTTACAAAAATCTACATGGATTCTCTCGAAGGGATAAGTAGACTGTTTCCATGTTGTTAAAATAGGTTTCGGTGCTTTTTGAACACTTTAACATGGAACACAACTACTGACAAAATTTTCAATATTCTTGTCAATACCAGGCCACCAAACGTAACTACGTGCAATACTTTTCATTCGTACTATGCCTGTGTGACCCTCATGTAATATTTGTAATATACTGTGTACCAATGTTCTAGGTATCACTAATCTTTCTGCATAAGACAGACAGCCATTTTCAGTACCTAACGCACTACATTTGTTATAGAAAGGTCTTAACTCCTCCTCAATGTGTTGAGGCCATTTTCCATGGGTAACGTACTTATAAACCATATTTAATATCGTATCATTTTTCATTTAAAGTTTTACAATATCTAAATTTATCGGAAAATTATCCGGAGTTATGTTGTTTATACTCGTTTCTTCTACTTCGGTAGGTTTATTTACAGGTAATCTCTACAAACCGTCCGCGTGTTTCATTTCTGAACATTTCCTGTAGCATATTGTATACTCATACATTGATAAAATTATTGCCCAACGCTGCAACCGATTTGCTGCCACTGCTGGTACATCTTTTTTATCTCCGAAAATAGCCCGTAGGGGTTGATGATCAGTCTGAATTGTGAACTTAAGTCCGTAAATATATTTGTGGAATTTATTTACTGCAAAAATTATAGCTAACGCTTCCCTATGAAGCTGGGAGTAATTTCTTTCAGCCGCCGAAAGAGTACTAGATACAAACATTACTGGCTTTTCTTCGCCATTAATTATGTGCGACATTACAGCCCCTACTCCATAAGGGCTGGCGTCACATGCTGTGACTATTGGTTTTAATGGGTCATAATGAACAAGTGTATTGATGTCTACAAGTAACTTTTTACTTTTTTCAAATACTTGAGCATGTTGAGTTGTCCATACCCAGTTCTCATTTTTCCCATTAAGATGATACAATGAGGCTAACTCGCTAGATAAATTCGGTATGTACTTATGATAAAAATTTAACATGCCCAAATATGATGCTAACTGTGTTTTGTTCTTAGGTGCTGGAGCATTCAAAACTGCCTGTATACTCTCTTTGTTCGGCGAAATTCCCTGACTGTTGATATTAAATCCTAAAAAAACCAATTGTTCTGTAAAAAATATACATTTCTCGTCATTTACCCGTACATTATATTCTTTCAATCTATCAAAAACACTTCTTAAATTTTGCTCACATTCCTCCATATCTGCGCCTCCTACTAATATATCATCAAAATAAATATGTACTTTGTTCAAACCTTTCAAGATCTCGCACATTATTCCATTAAATATCTGTGGTGCCGTTTTGAGTCCGAATATTAGTCGTGTATATTGATATAAGCCACTTTGAGTATTTATTGTTAATAGTTCACGTGATCTTTCTGAAACCTCTACCTGTAGGTATGCACCCATTAAATCAATTTTACAAAACACTTTCCAACCTGACATGTTGGCAAAAATATCATCCATTCTAGGAATCGGAATGTGTTCGCTAACTACAAATTTGTTTATTGTTCGTTTACAGTTGACACACAACCTAATCGTTCCATTTGGTTTATTTACAACTACCAAGGGACTAGCCCATTTACTCCGAGTAACGGGTACTAAAACTCCCTCAGTGCATAATCTTTTAATTTCGTTTTCGACTTTTGTTCTTAAACCATATGGAACAACGTTAGGTTTACAAAAAATTGGATATGCTTCTTCTTTCAGAGCAATTTCTGCCTTAAAATTTTTGATAACATCACCACTACTGGGTTTCTTAAATACAACATTATATTTATTTTTAAATTCTATCAACCTATTAAGATTAACATTATAACATGATGGCTCACTAACCTTAAACATAAAAAATTTTCGCCAGGATGGTATTATAATGTCTAACCAATTTCGACCAAGTAAGGGAATAAAATTATCCTGTGTTTCTATAACTGCTAAGTCTAGATTATAATGGTCATTGTCTACAACGACAGATACTGTTATTTTTCCATACGTTTCTACGCTATCACCCGTTATCAATTTCATTTTTCTATTATCTTTAATAATTGTACAATTTCCAAAATAAATCTCGTAATGATTCTTATTAATAATCGTTTCGCAAGCTCCTGTATCCACTTCAAATATAATCAATTTGTTATTAATAAGTAAGCTAATTAAATATATTACAGCTACCAACACCAAATCGGTCAAAATCATTTTCTCGGAATATCTCAGCTAACTATGTAGCGATGTTTGGCGGAAGTGTGTAAGGCAATTGAAAACGGTCTATGTCCTAAGCATATTCAATTTGAAATGTTCGAAGACATTGGTCTATTAATATTTAGTTCTTTAGTTAACGTTTGCCACAAAGTATTTGACGACTGACGTGCATTTGGTGTTTTCAAATGGGCTCTTACCAATTGGCGTTTATTCATTATTTCAAATTGACGCGTTTTGATGGTCTTATTGCTTGCTTTCCTGATTAAAAAAATAAATATATGATGAATAAATATATAAAATATTATCTTTTACTTACATGTTTGTACTTTGCGAATGCCATTTTGTTGTCGAATAAATTTTGCGAATTTGACATTTGCTTTCGCCATGTAGAATACCGACTTGCCACATTTTCGCATTTGAAATGCGATTAAAAAAGAACTAAGCGATTATTGCAATACAGAATTGCAATTGTTCGCATTTGTGTATTTTCGCATGGCATTGATTTTCGCATCGTAATTCAGAATAAGCCTCCAGTATTGCTAAATCCGCTACATTAAGAAGTGTACTATTTGAATTTATAAAATAAAGGGTGTTCCGTTTTATACAAACACTTAAAAATTTGAGAGAATATCCACTACCTTGTCTGGCAAAATAAGAATTATAAATGTTTGAAATTATATATTAAAGGGCGTAAGAATAGTTGATGTAATTTGATGCATATGGCCAAACTATGAAAACGTTATAGACAGATGGTTGAAATTTAAAAACAAAATGTATCGCCATATCCACTACACAGAAAGTATAAAATTTAAATAATGGATGTCCCTATAGTTGATGTAATTAATGTACATGGCAAAACTTTTGACCTGTTATAGCCAGATAGTTTACAAAGAACCTTTGAGTTTACTATAATGGGTAGCAAATTTGATTTAGTTATTAATGGCTGTCCATATAACTGATGTAATTTAACCTATATGGCCCCATCTTTGAAACCGCTATAGATAAACACTTGAAAATTAGACAGAATATCCATACTATATGCAGTATGATAAGAAGTATAAATATTTTAAATTAGAAATTAAAGTGGGCCCTAATAGTTAATGTTTTTTGGTGTATATGGCCAATCGTTTGTGCGGTTATAGATATACGCTTAAAATTTAAACAAATTTTGTTTTAGCACTTTTGTGTCAGCAATAACAGGTGTGAAAAAATAAAGGGTATCTCATAGCTGCTAAATTATTTTGTGTATGGTTTTTTCTTTTAAACTGTTATACAGAGGCACTAAATATTTATACAGAACGTACACTAAACTATGTATAATACTCGTATGTCCACTACACAACAATTATAAAGGTTAAATCATGGATGTCCCTATATTTAGTGATGTTTGATCTATATGACATTATCTTTTGAACCCTTATTAATAAAGACTTAAAATCCTAACAAATCGAATATTACTATGCCCGCAATATTAAGTACAAAAAAGTTGAAGGGCGGTCTTTTTAGGTGAGGTAATTTCACTTATGTGGCGACACCTTCAGAACCGTTACAGACAGATACTTGATATACTTGTGTCCACATAACAAGTATGAAAAAGGAAAGGAAAGGGTGTCACTATAGCTTATAAAATTTAATATATCGTCTGGCACAGGTTGACAACTGTTAACATGTTTTTTTGTACTTTTCACGAGACAAAAAAAGTTATTATTAAGTTATTACTATTGTTTTGATGTTTGTTGTACTTTTCTTTATATATTTGCTTTAAGGAGTAGCTTAGGTGTCACACATGTCTTTTTTGGACGCTGGAAAGATATGTTCTGTTTTTTATAATGTTGTCAAATGACAAAATCTTTACAAGAATTGCAGTAATATATGTATGTACAGTAAGCATGCCTTCAATGACAGGTTCTAAATAGTTTTTTTGGAGTATATTTGCGACCGCAATTGGACTTTTTTCTCAAGGAGTTCATTGTCCATTTACCAATAATTAAAGTATTTAAAAACATTTGTTTGCAAACTCTTAATTTTGTGTTTTTAACCACAAAAATTCGCATTTCTACCCATGTCATATTCTAAAATAATTTAAATAGATATTTACGATCTTCCTTGGTAAAACTTTGGCAATAGCGTGATTGGGATTGGCGTTAGTATTCTGAATAACATGTAGGCTTTATCTGTCTTTCTGGGCGATGTATAATTGTTTTTGTTACAAGAATTTTCATGTCGTTTCCATCCAGTATATGATTTACCCGATTCTCGTAGTTTTTTGTTAATGTTTTTTTTTTTCAATTTTGCTTTTATGAAACCCCTTTCGGTTTTTTAACGCGCTTTGATCATTTTCATCATAACTTGAGTCTGATCATTCCGAAGATTCCATAACCGTCAAACATTCATTAATACTGTATTGATCTAAGTCAACTCTATTATCGGCAGAATTATTTTTAATATCTTTAAATAATAAAAGTTAATGTCTCAATATCAAGCATCAGATAAAATTACGTTTTCTTGCAAGAATAAAATATGCCGGTTATGTCTTTTCTCGTTTCAGCAGTCCCCTCTGTGTTCCTCTCTGTTATAAAATTTTAGCTGATACTTTTTAAGTTGACAACTCATAACTACCCTACTAAATTGAACATTTATACTTTTCATTATGATTGTAAGTTATGAGTTTCCAATTGAAAAATTTTGCGGGAAGGAAATTTTTTAAAAATATAAATGAAACTCACTAACAGGCAGAAGGACAAACACAGACTTTTGGCACCAAAAACCCGATTTGATTTTTTGCGAGTTAAGAGTTGTCAACCTGTGACCGACGATATGCCTTATCTTTTGAACCGTTATAGCGAAATTTAAAAAATGCAATTACTGTTTTGTCAACAATAACTAGTTTGCTGCATGCGACGTTATTATTTTGCCTTTATAGACAAACAATAATATTTACAAAATTATAAATAATGAAAATTATAAATTAAAGGGTGTATTAAGAAAAAACTTAAAGAACTAGTGCAATTACTTCTTCGGTTTTTGCTAACTAAAGTAATGTATTTTTAAGCGAGTAAAAAATATGGCAATCACAAAAGTAAGTCATTATATAGAAGCACTTTTTAAGGTAATGTCTAATTTTTTGCTGGTATTGGATACATCCAACGTTTTATTAAATTTTTTTGAATAATCTGCTTATTTCACTACTCTAGGCCTAAAACCTGGATTTCATCAAATCTGCTTAGCAGAAAATCACAGGAATAAGATAGTTCTTAGCGTCCATAGAATTTTGTTGACTTCAAAATGTAAAAATTTGTCATGAGAAAGAAGCACTCATCGCATTAACAAAAAAGAAAATAAAACAATATATTGGCAGCAGAAGATGTCTTATTACTTCATCCAAATTTTAATATGCCACTTAAATTTACTACGATGCGTTTTTTAGCGTAACCCGTGCTGTACTGACACATAATGGGAGACATGTAACGATCATATCAAGGACTTTATCTGCAACAGAAGAAAATTACTCCAGCAATGCTCGTAAGCTGTTGGATACAGTGCGGTCCTTATAAGATAATATATATATATGGTAAAAACACGTGAATATTTATACAGAACACCAGCCACTAGCATTTTCGGGTAAAAAATTATTGAAAAAAATCAGCATGTTTTAAAAAAGTCATCAAATTCAGCTGTAGTTTTCTAAACCGTTTGTCAACTGAGTGAGACACTTAATCAATTTCATTAAGGTAAATTACATCATGAAGTTATTAAGAAAAAATAAAACCGTGAATCCAAATTACATTCATTGCTATCGTCATGGGTTACGACAAATAAAAAGCGATATTTTAAAATATTTCCCGATCTTAAAATTCTCGCGAAGTTGTTTAACGTCGAAGTTTTTACGGTTCGACCAGCGCACAGCACAAGTAACGGCCAAGTTAAACGTTTTTGTAGTAGCTTAGCCGAAATCGCCAATTACTTGAAAGCTGAAGGAAGGTACGTCGAACAAAGTTAAATAATTCTTACTGCTGTTGCTAACTATAATTCTGAAAAGCTAAGATTATCTTTGAAGAAGAAGCAAATTATGGGTTAAGACAAGGACTTGACTTTTCATAAAAGCGCAGAGTTACGAAACCAATTTCTACAGGCGGCAGTTTTTGTAAAAATTACAGGGCAATAAGTTCAGTAAACTTAAGTATCGGTCTTTTTCTGACTTACATTTGACAAGCTATCCCCAACAACGCGGAAAGGGAGAATTCAATTAAATTTTATTATTTAAGTAAATTTGTAAATAAGCTTTGAATAAATTTATAATTAATCAAATATTGTGATTAAGGCAATTTATTATGTTTTCTTATCGGAAAAGGTAAAATTAATTTGTACTCTGGTTTACAGTACTAAGAAAGTTGTAATAAATAATTTTAAAATTACAAATACCGAGCCAGCCACATCCTAATAAAGAATCTCGGTAATCTTTACAATGCATTGTTATCAATAAATACTCCCTCAGTTGAAAGTGTATGATTTTTTTGTCTCTATCGCCTTACAGTGGCACATTTTGTGATAGTGTTTTTCGACTTATAATAAAGAAGCCACTTGAGAAACTCAAAAGTTAGATTTTTTTTAACTGCTTTCCCGTCTTTCCGATAAAAATATTTTGGTTAAAAATGAAGCACAAAATTGCTTCCAAAAATATTTTAGTGCAGAATTCTTACCATATTTCAAACTACCTCTCTCAAAAAAACATTTTTTTAAATCTCAGAACTCTGCTTGTCTCACCTGTAGGCGAGAATTCGCTTAGTGAAAAAACGTAATTATGAATTATACCCTCGAGAGTTTAAGAACGACCTCTGTCGAAAAACCAGAAACCTCTAAATGCATCTGTAGAGGATAAAAAAATGTGGCCAATTCATTAAACACATTGAATTTCCATATAACGCTTAAGTTCGCGAAATATATATGTTGTAAAATAAATGGCTTGTTAAAAAACCGTTGCCGATTAAATTGTTGACACATGCTGCTAATTTACGCCTTGGATAACTTCAATATCAGTATGACTTTACAGGCGCAGAGGTAAGCAAAAGTTTGACTCTCTATAGGAAAAGCAAAAAGAGAATTAGAATAAGCAGCTACAGTTAGCTTTTATGCAATAAATTGCTTATTTGATGATCCTAAAATGTTTTGTATATGGGCGAAAAAACTCCCGAATCGCCAGGCAATGATTTACACAAAATTAGTTCATACATATATTTCGTTTATAGCGTACGTGTCACTAGTTAAGTGATTGTAAATTTATCAACACTTACGTGTTACAACACTCAGGATAGTTAGCATTTATTGGCATTAACAATATTTTATACTATAAAATTAAGTGAAACCTTTGATAACTTTGTTTGAATTAACAGTCTTTAAAAAAAATGGTTATATACCCCTCACCACAAAAATTTAAAAAAAGGTATATACATATAAGTTTGTTATTCCGTGTGTAATTTTTACAATATCCATTTCCAACTCCATAAAGTATATATGTATATTCTGACTTCTTAGGCTTAGCGAATTTTTTCATGTCATTTCGAAAAATAAAGTAACTCCAATCAAAAAAACAAATATATGGGACGATAGAGAATTAAGATGAGAAAAAAATATCAAGTGAAAAAATAGGCGCTCGCCCTTATTTTCCGAGTTACGGGCCGTTGAAATTTTAAAATTTTTTTATATATCAATATGGGTATCATGTTGAAACTTTTGTAGAGATCTTTAAGAAAATACTAAAAATACTAAAAATTATATATATATGTAGTACTTAAATATTTTTTCTTATTTTTTAATTCTCTGTCACCCCAATATTTGCTATTTTTGTTGGAGTTACTTCACTAAACTAGATTTACATAGATAGTAAAGGTTATAAAAGATTCGTCTGTGCCAAATATAGCACTTTTACTTGTTTATTTTATTTGTGACCAAAATATGACAAAATATATTTACATATTTATATTTTTTCTTGTATCTAAATTTTGTTTAATGAAGCAACGATAAAGATAAGACCTCACTTGTGTTTTGTTTTAACTGAAAGTTGGTTTTTAAAATCTCTAAGTATTAAATGATAATAGCAGTTGCCATATCAGGGCCTGTGAGTCATATAATTTATTGATATATAATTTGAGAAAAATTCTTTACTTCAGTATGCTCCCGTTAATAATAATCTAAACCATATTATAAACCTCTTTGTTGGTTTAATGTTTTATCTTTCTTAGTGCGTCACTAAACGACTAAGCGGCTAAACGACTGAACCGATTGTAATAAAATTTTAAACGCGGTAGAAGGAAAAAAGGGGAAGCCGGCGTTTGAATCAATTTTAACAAAGTCTTGGCTAGTCGATTTTGTCGAAATTTTTGACATAGATAAGTCCTTATCTATATCTGTTTCCAGATAAATGACCTAGAGGAGAGACAAAGGAGAAAAATGGGAATTTATGTCTGTACCGATTGCAATAAAATTTTAAACATAGTTAGATATTTATGTTAAGGTTAAAATAAATTTAAAAAAGGGGATTAAGAGGGGGAGAGGGGAGTAGGAGCAAGGACAAACGATTAGTTTTATGAATATGAACCGTTCTTAATACAATCAGATTCATAGCATATTTTTCTGATATTGCAAAATAACTCGCAAATAAAATAACTTTTTATGATCGTTGAATGGGTAACGATATGAACGTCTCTGTACAGAATAATCTTCTTCCTGGCTCCAAAACGCATAATGGCGTTGCACAAAAATTAATTTTTTTTTTTTTAGCTAATTTTGTATTTGATGAAATATAATATTATATATGGTTATATTTTACGTAAAAATTAATGATGGTAAAAAGATAATGTTTCATCTATTTGGATTTACATATGTTGCGAATAATTTTTGTAAAATATATAATAATCTAAAATCGGACGTTAAAGAATGTTTTATTGTAAGCAAGTTTTTATTGATTGCTTAGCTACGTTTAATTTTTATTTATTTTGATTAAAATTTTAAAATGTAACTGAATTTTTAGTTGTAAGATTATTATTTCTATTGTGAATGTTTTACATAATTAAATGACAGTAGAAATGTCATTGTCAAGTTATATTTCTTAAGCTAAAATATTGTCTTTAAAAGAAATAAAATAAATGCTCATCCAAAAAAATTTTAAGATTTTGCATTGATGTTTTCACTGCACTATAGTGACGGTTGTCATATTTGGCAACTAAAATACTACAATTTCTGATTAGATTCGTTTGTCATTTTGTCATGGTTCACTTCGGTAATTTTCTTGTGCGTTACATTTGAGAGATTGGCGCACCGTGCAGACTCGATTCACCGTCGAACAAAACAATTAGACCTGTGTCGTTCCACCTTTTAAAAAGTACAGATATCGACTTATCACAAATATTAGCTTTTTTCTAGTATTTTCAACCAACTATTTGATCACAACATTCTGTTTGGTGTTGCAGCTGTCACCAATGGATCCTTAGGTACATGGGACATTCTAACATTATCTAGCCAAATGGCTATGCAAATCGTGAAGAATTAACGATTTCAAAATATTTTCTCCGAGCTTCAGTAAAAAAACTCAAAACTAAACAAAACTTTTCAGCATTTTGGAAATTTTCTGTTACGGATTCAGGTTAATAGTTACTCTTTGCAAAACTTTCTACATAATCAACTGACTTACCTCTTTACATGCTTCCAATATTTAATTTGACGTATATATAATTATTTCAATAACAAATTATTCAGTCACTATTTAATATTCACGCTTAAAATTTTACTGTCAATAAAATGCTTAGGAAATTAGAACTGTATTGACAGTGGTTTAAAAAAAAATTGAAGTTCATTCAGCAAATAATTCTTAATATTTATTATTCTTATTGTGAAAATAATTATACGGTCAACTACTGCATGTTGATGTAATTAAAATTATCTAAAGTTGGCCATTGACTTTAACATGGATTATTATGACGAGTATTCAAATTTATAATTACAATTACTATTTCGATTAAGAATTATTTTACACACAATCAAATATATTTACATAAAGAACCAATAAAATCTTAAAGTTATGGCCTCATATAAATATTTAACCCGTAAACAATATGACAAATCACTTCTAACTTCGTAATAACCTTTAATTAAAATTATTAATAAAAAATTCCATTAAAATAACATTCGTCAAATGAAAGTGTTATTTAAAACAACCAATAGCAGAAATGTTTGTTATTTTGCCCGAATTTTCACAGACAAAATAAAAAAATTTATTGCCGGATGAAAAAACAACAACATTTAGATAACGTAACACTTTTTGTTCTGCGTAGCAATTTTTATTTTAATCAGAATTGTTTTCCTTTTTTTGTTTTGTTCTTACATACAAAACTTTATATCTACCAATTTATTTTTAACACTAAAAGTTTTATTTTATTTGTTGTCTTGCGTTTGGAAAATAAAAACGTTCGTTGTCAGAAAACACACGGATTATGAATGAAGTGCGATTTTTTTATTTGGGTGTGAATTGCTGTTAAATTCTGAAAACTAAGTCATTCACTTAGTTAGAATTTGTTATAAAAAGTACTACTTTATGCAGACAATAAGACCGCCACCATCATGGTTGAGTCTCGTGCACTGAGAAGATAATAGAAAAAAAGGTTTGCAGAGCTGCGCCAAGAGTCAAAACAAATACATAAACCTACGACAGAAACCGTTTAAAACTTACGTAACAAAAAGAAATAGAAACAGTAAATAAATATAATTTAAAGACACATTCACATAAACACTTCTAACTGAACGGATTTGCGCATGGACTTATGTGTGCGAAAATTACACTCAAAGATAAATATAAGTATATGTATGAAATAAATGTTAGAAACTAACTTATTTCTCATTCTAAGGTAAAAAAAGTAGACAAAGAACAGAAAAGAAGTAGTTTTCAATATTTACAAAAATTAAAGTTAAATTATTTTATAAAATCATATATTATTGGTTATCGACAGGTCGTGATTTCTTGGGAGCTACTTTTAAAATTAGTTTGAATGTGATGGATAACTATTTAATTGGTCAATCTACTGATTAAAAAGACACTGCGCTGCTGATTTTGGCGGTTATTATTCGTATTATCTTAAGACCATACACCCACTGCTGTAACTTTGTGAACTCCCAAGGGATTTAACACGCCAAGGGAAAGTAATTTCTAAGGTGGCCGAAACGGCATAAAAAGTTACGAGAATTTACAAGAACTACGTATTAAAGAGATGATAGTGAAAAAAAAAATATTTTTTGAATATTTAAAAACAGTTTTACCCTGGACAAACCAAATGAAAAAGCCAATTTATCACCTTATACTGTTGAAACAGCAGTCCCGTTTAGATCTTATCACCAACATAATGCCACAATCAGTAATAAAATGCTTGTAGAGTTGCTTATGTAGCAGTCAAAATAATTTCTTTATTTTTAAAAACTTCCTACACACTGAGTTCTTCCCTGCATAATATCAAAGCAAGGAAATAATACACAGAGCTAGGATCATATGGAATTATTATTATTCTGTTTTTGAAACGTGTAAAAACTATCTTATAGTACCAGGCCTTGCCTAGGTCTAATTTTAGGACCTTTGTAGGCACTGTTTAATATATTGTAACCTTGCTTTCTATGGGAATCTACTCCGAACACGAGAGATATTCATCAAATCGGTTTGGATCTTATAGACTAAGATATATGTAAGATATTTTAATTATCTTTAGGATATAAGTTTATTATTATTCATAAAATTGCTTGTTTGTCCTTTCCCTACTTAACCCTCTTAATCCCTTTTTTTCAAAATAAACACAGACTTTTATACCCTTTACATCGGTACAGACTTAAATGCATATTTTTCTCCTCTGTCTACCATTTAGGTCGTAGCTCTGGAAGCAGATATAGATGAGGATCTATCTATGCTTTGAATTTCATTAAAATCAATTAGCCGAAACTTTCTTAAAATTGATTGAGACGCATAAAAATGCCGGCTTTCCCTTTCCCCCCTTCTAGGCCAATATTAAAAAAATAATAAATATCCTGTTTTACAATGAGGACATTAAAATCGGTTTAGACGTTATTGATGCCCGCAGAAACAAATACACAAACATATAAACAAACAAATAAAAAGCAAACTTACAAAGAGATTTATAATTGCTTACTTCACATATTCTTGCATGGTGTATTTTGTATAAAATACACTTTCTGTTTATATGCTTGTGAATACTCAGTGTATTATTGTATTTTGTATGTTAAACGTAAAAAAGCAAATAAGAAGAAGAAAATAAGTATTCAAAAGATGGTATTCAGGATGTAAAATGGACAATAGGACTGAAAAATGCAATTAATTTCCATTTTTCTTTTTTTTTGTTAACAAATTTTTAACATCAACAATACAATTAAATGTCTTTTGTTTATTTTCTTCTTCTCAATTTAATATGGAATTCACATGTAGTTGATAACACGATTACCAATACAACTTTTCAAAAACATGCAAAATAAAATTGTATTGGTGTATTGAAATTTTATATGAAAATTTCCAACAACAAGCATACACTATTGTACGAGGGCTGCTCTATATATTTCTGGCCTAATAGTGAAAATGCGAATATTTATAATCAAAAATGGTTTTATTGTTTTTCAAAGATTCTCCAGCATGATTTATACACTTTTGCATGCGCTCAAACCAGTTGTCGAAGCACTTTCTCCACTCCGATTGAGACACCTCTAAAACATAGTTTTTGAACACTTCAACAGCTTTTTCTGGCGACGAAAATCGTTGACCACGCATTTTTTTCTTGATGTGCGGAAACAAGAAGAAGACATTAGGTGCCAAGTCAGGGCTGTACGGCGGATGACCCATTAATTCAACGTTTTGGCCGGTCAAAAACGCTCTGGTTTGAGCCGATGTGTGAGAGCTAGCATTGTCATGGTGAACAATGATTCGTCTTCTCTTGTTGGTTTTTCGAATTTCTCCGATGACTTCAGGCAAACAAATTGTAGTGTACCACTCAGAAGTGACCGTCCTACGTTGCTCAAGCGGAACAGTTTTACCGAAGAAACAGGCGACCATTTGCTTCGAAGTGCTTCTTCCACGAACAACTTTCGTTGGATTTTGCTCGTCTTAGAAGGCCCAAACGGTCGATTGTTGTTTCGTTTCGGGCTCATACGCATAGATCCATGATTCGTCACCTGCGACGATCATATAAATGTCTATTGAAGCACCGCAATCGTATTTTTGCAACATTTCTTTGCACCAATCGACACGAGCCTTTTTTTGAGCGACTTTCAAATTGTTTGGGATCCAACGAGAACAAACCTTTTTTACGGCCAGGTGTTCATGCAGTATCGAATGTATGCTGGTGGAAGAAATGTCCAAGGATGTCTCTATCTCTCGGTATGTCGCATGTCGAACTTGCATTATGAGTTCACGCACGGCATCAATGTTCTCTGGCAAAACAGCCGTTTTTGGACGTTCACGGAATTCGTCTTTGAGCGTGCTTCATCACCATACAAAGATTTAAGTTCACCAATGCACTCTTGTCGTGATAATCCACGTCGAAAATTGTGAAAAATGATGACACAAAAATGTTCACGAGTTAACTCCATTTTTTTCTATATTAATTTTTTCAAGTCACTGTTAACAACACAAATAATGGTCGTACGTCAAAACGTTTTGAGTACGATTATGCTTAAAAATGACAAACTTTCCAATGGAAATGTCAGATTGCACTTGGCAGCACTCAGTGTTGCCAGGCCAGAAATATATATAGCAGCCCTCGTATTTTAATTGAACAGTACACAGTATACACGGATACAAGGGGTTTTGTGAATTAAGCACAAAAAAAGGTCACCCATTGCCGCGAAAAAATTTAATTTCAGATTGTATTTGCCGACTGAAGATGATGTGGGTGTAACAATCGCCACGTTTTTGCCTCCTCCGGGCGAAGTTACTTCAACTCCAAAATTTTCCGCTTGGGGCCTCTGCAACCGAAATATGACATATGCGGTCGATGTCTACTTCCAGTGCCGTTAAGTTACTAACACGACAAGGCCCACCACTAGTTTCTTTTAAATTTTTGCTATTTTCCGCAATTTTTTTTAGCCTGCCTTTGAGATCTAGAATAAATCGAATTTATAGTTACGTGTATTGCCTTTAAGTAAGTAAATAAAACATTTTGATATACGTATCTACTTCCACTCACTACCAGTTCCAAATGGAGTGCCGTAGGCGTTGACTTTGGTTGCCACTGTATCCCAAGTATATTCCATTGCAGTTTCACTGCAACCAAAGTGAGCACCTGTTGGCAAGTGTGGGAACTGCTCCATACAACTAACCGCTTGTTGGAACTGCAGGCCTATTGTAATTTTAACGCTAAGCTTTTAAGCAAACTTTTTTAGTTGAAATTTCCATAATTATTTTTTATATTTCCTCAAAAAACAAAGAGTTTATAATACCACTTTTTGTTTAAAATTTAATTAAAAAACTTGTTGTGTTTTGACGACTATATTTTTTATTCGCGTAGCCTTGACACTTCTGGTAAGAAAATTCGTCTCCTATAAACCAAAATAAATTGACAACTGTTACGTCGTTTAATAAATATTGTCAATACTCGCGACCTATAAACCAAAAAAAAAAGGAAAGAGTTAAAAAGTTGGCGCTTCTTATAGACGAGTAGTGTCCTATAAACAGGCCGTAAGTTTTTTTCATCGCCAGATATATTAAAGCTCACGTTTTTTTAACGTTTTGTATGAAGCAAAATGATAGGTTGAAAACAAATTATTCCGAATCCATGCTTTCAGCATGCTTTAATATTTTTAAATTTGACTGGTTAATGATATTTTTTTCAGTAAACAGTAAACTTTTACTGCTATACATAATGCATTAAAAATATGCTGCAATATGCCCAAGTATGCAAATTTCACATTTGTTAATATTCGTTTTTCACAAATTAATATTCCTAACATAGATAAAATTAATTTTTTCAGAAATCAATTTTTTCAGTAACCAGTAAGTGTTTGCTGAAAAAACTTGCAGTAACCAGTAAACTTCTACTGGTGACTGCTATACATATTGCATTAAAAATATACTGCAGTATACTCAAGTATGATGTGTATGAATATTAACTATTTTTAAGTTTGTTATATAATCTGTATGCTGTGTATTTTTTATATAAGCCATTTTAATTGCATATGCATTAGGGAGGGTCGATTTGTGGGGAGGAAAAAAAATAGGCCATGGCTCAGTGAAAATCGTATTCTAGGGATCCAAATAAGAAACTTTTTCCGAAGAACTATACCTCTAAAACGAATTCTACTTCACCCGAACTGTTGACTTATGTCCCGTAGGGTAAAGTTTTGAAAAATCCCACTTTGACCCGTTTAAAGTGCCTCAATCGAGTCCAAATGTATGACCGACCCCCACTAACTTTGGAGGGTCGATCCACCCATGCTAGTGAAACACCCCCTGGAACTACCCTGGGGGGTTCCCCATACAAACATTTCAAAAAATCATCATTTTTGGCACTTTATTTTATTATTTTTTATTTATTTTTATTATTTTATTTATTATTTCAATGCAGACAAGAATTGCTTCGCAAACGGTTAGATGATACCAATTTGTTAGCATTTTCATTCGATGGCAGAAAAGATGATACTTTAACGAGAGATACAATTGATGAAAAGTATCATACTAGGATGGTAAAAGAACCTCATCTTGTTTTTTTGAGAGAACCGAATTCTGAATTGATTGGTTACGTAAGACTGGAAGATGAAACCGCTGAATACAAAACAACCAAATTAAATGATTTTTAAACGATAAAAATATATCACTGGATACATTAATTGGCATATGCACTGACGGTGAGCCAACAAACACCGGCCCACACGGTGGAATTATGCGACGATTCGAGTTGGTGTAAAAAAGACCTTTGCATTGGTTCGTTTGCCTTCTACACTTCAACGAACTTCCGTTTAGGCATTTGTTTGAAGCTTTGAGTAAATCAACCAGCACTGGACCAATATCGGCAACCGGAAAATTGAGCCGTCCGGTAAGTTATTGCTATCACTCATTTATTATAATTGTCAACTGTTTTTAATTGTTTTATTTTTATATATTTTCAGGTGGTGGACGGCTTTCAGAAAATTGTGTTGAAAAATATGTTCCCTGCTCCAGAAAAATTGAATTTTCCACCGATGCCAAGTACTTATACGACATGCCTAATGCAATTTCTAACGGCGTGGTTTCAGAGATCTGGCTAACATCAAACCAGGGAAAATTGTACATTTTCGGTGGCTCACCAAAGCCGCTAGGCTATTACGATTATATGTGACAATGGAAAATCCAGATGCAAATTAAAGAATACTGGTTGAATTTATAATTAATGTATGTGGCAATGTACTTCAATATCAAGTATTACAGCTCTGGCATGTACGGTAGTAGATTATTTTTCAAATTCATTAGTTGGTCAAGATTTCTAGAACCTCTTTTACGTAAAATTGTCAATAAAGTAATTACAGATAGTTCATATTATGCGCATTCGGAAAATATCTTGTTATCAATGTTGTTTGATGATAGCAAAGAAAAGCACTATTGTGCTATCAAGATAAATCTACGCTATCGAACCGATGTTGACGACCCAACAGGACTTAGAGCTTATAAAAAACCAGATATAAACTTTTATTGCACATGTTACACGGAAATGATCAATATGAATGACATAAATGACGTATTTGAACCACCATTCACGCGAAGCATTCCATACAATACTTTGAATGAATATTTAAATCAAGATGATCCACCGTTTAATGATCCAAAAGTTCCATCACACATAGAAGGAAAATAACGACACGTTCAATTGCTAGCTAGCGTTTCCCAACGTGTTATACCGGAAAATGTAGAGGCTGTTATGGCGACGACATTAGAGAGCGGTGCGAAATTGCGCAGACTTGAAAGCAAAAAAGACTTCAAACAGTATTTATTTTTCTTTTCTATTACTAAGTTAAATTAATTTTTTCGTTTACATATGTTCTGACTAAATAAATTTCTAAAGTGAAAAAATAAATAAAATAATAAAAATAAATAAAAAATAATACATATGGAAATATTTTTATAAATTACAGTTTTTGTTTATAATTACTGTAAATAAATGAAATGTTAAGGCGTTGGGATAAATTGAACATTATATGTTAGTTGAAAGTGAAGAGTTTATGGTAGTTATTTAGTTTTTAAAACAGTTTCCCCTTTTTCCTCTTTTTGGTTCCACTTGCAGTTTAGGTTATTTTACATAGGTTATACCATGCTATTCTATGTAAATTATATGATTGCGAAAACTGTACGATTAAATCTAAAATAGTTTTTTTTAAGGATTTGTAGCAAAACTAGTCTGTGCCATAATACAATACGACTGAAAGACAAATAACAATAACATTTTTCGAGAGTAAAAAGAGAGCCGTAAATAAAATATTTGAGCTCAAACTTATGCGTGTGAATGCTATGTCAGGTTTATTGATGGTTGTATATTTTGTTCTGTTTTATTTTGATGTGACTAAATCGTAAATCTAAACATTAGGCATACCCTTTATATATGTATATATGTACATACAAGCAGATGCGTATATTGCGAATAAACAGTTTCTGATACATATCAAACAAAAAATGTCTACGCTTTAGTCATAAATACATAAACACATATTTGGCCCAATACATATTTATATCTTAAACACCATCTTTCATTTCCTCTGTTGTCCTTCTCATCCAATGTATAACAGTTGCTTTCTTGTGCTTAGGAAGGATACAATGCTCCAATTATAAAATGGTATGTGGTCCTTCTTGAACTTTTTTATTGTAATTGACAATATTCTACTCCAAACATATGTACATAAATTGATGTATGTATGTAGTTATAAGTTTTCCCGATAAGAGCGTGCGCATTAGTTGTTTTATACACTGAAATTTTTGATAAGTCAAATTGTTTTGATTTATGAAATTGTTAACAAATGTTAAAAAGTGTAGCTAATTCACGTTTATGGAACTTACCACACAGCTTCACATTATGGAATATTTAATCATTTCTAAACTTAAATGATTAAAAAGGTCATATACTAAACTATTTAAATAACAAGTAAAAGTGCTATCAACACTTTTTTGATAAAAAAAAAAGTTTTTTTTTATGATTTAAATATTTATATAAAATAATAAAATTTAGTAAGAAATTTTGATAAGAATTAGAATTTTTATCCAAATTTTAAAATGTTAATAGAGTTCGGCTATGCCGAATCTCATCTATGTAAATCTAGTTAAGTGAAGTAATCCCAATCAAAAAGGCAAATTTTAGGGTGACAAAATTAAAAAAAATAAGCGTACATATAGAAAATTTTACATAAAAATTTCATCGGCTTTTAATGGGTTAATCTTTTTTTAAATTTTAGTATTTCTTTCAAGATCTCTTCAAAAGCTTTAATATGATACCCATATTGATATTTTAAAAAATTAAAAAATTTCAGAGGCCTGTAAATTGGAAAATATGGGCGAGCGCCAATATTTTTAGTTGATGTTTTTCTCTTTTTCTTTAATTTCTACCACCCTATATATATATATATTGTTTTTTTTTTGATTGGAGTTACTTCATTGTCCCAAATAATATGGGAAAAATTAAAGGTAATCGTGGTGTTTTGCCGGCTGCGTCCATAGACTCGGGCCGATCTCGCTGATTACGTGGTACCATGTCTGACCGAATGAAGTATTTAAATTTTTGTTTAATCAAGTTTGCCTTTGCAACTTAAGCAGCTTACTGTTGCATTTTTTATTATCTAGTAATTGCTGAAAATTGTTGTGTTATAGTAAAAAAAATCTATATTCTGTTCTCGCAGTTTATTTTTTTAAGTCTTAAACGGTTAGTTTAAAATTAATATTTTTGATAACACTTTAATCACAACTGAATTTTTAAAACTAAACGAAGTTATCATTGTAGTATTTATAACCATTATGTTAAAATTGAGTACTTTTTAAACAAATTTGCTAGATGAGTCGCTCGATTTTAATACAGAAACCGTCATTAAAGACGAACAAATAGTTTTTGATTTTAAATTTGTTTTGGTTTCATTCACTGCTTTTCTAGCAGTTCAATCGTAAGCGTATCTATTGAATTAATATTCATATTTAAGGATAATCTTTTGCCAAAAAATATTTTATTTAATTAATTCCTTAATTATTTAAAAACAAGCGAACGCAAGTTATAAAGAAATAAAATATTCAAAAAGAAATAAAACATTTCAAAATAAGTTAATAATTTGTTTGTCGTATTAATGTTGTACTAAATTGAAATATTACAAACACAAAATGATTCCTTCTTTTGTAATAGACCCTTAATAATTATGAATATTGCTCTGGTATGGTAATTTTCTTAGCCCTTAAACTCGTGTAAAAGTATAAATAGAGTTATAATTTAAACCTTCAATCATTTAAAAATTTTTACTAAGTGAAAAGTGAATAAAAGAACTATTTCCCACAGTGTAACATATTATCTATACTAAACGTAAGTGCTATAAGCTTTGAAATAATAACCTGCGCAATCAAAGTTTATCGATCAAATACATGAAAAGCAGAATACTAATGAAAAAAGCAACTACCAATAGTTAAAGAGAAAACAATGTTGCGTTGGCCATTGAAATTTTAATGTTGCATAAAAAAGGAGCAAAAGGCAACATATAGTAGCAAAAAGTTTTAATATTCTGGAGCTAAAATAACCCCATTTTTAAAATTAACTGCCATCCACAAGTATATTCTTTACATATATGTATATGTGTGTTATAAATTAAATGTTCGTAGAAATTTTATGAATATTGTTTTAAAAAAGTAAATTTTTATCACAATTTAATGTAGCAACTTAATTATATTTACATTCTTTAAGCAGGTAGGATGTTATAAATTTGGCTGATATACTTCTTTAAGAAATAGCTTCATGAGTCGAAAGAGCATTGCATTGCATTATAATAAGATTTCGAAATAAAAATCTATTGAATTATATTAAACAACGGGAATTTTTTTTATATTATATTTATTAATTTTGTAAAAAAATCTTTTTTCGTGCTATTAAAATTTGTTAATATCGAATGTTACTTCTCTACCGATATTCAACAGTGAGTTCGTATCTTAATTAGCGAAAACTCACAAAGTTATGTATTAAAGATTTCTAAAACACCATTTAAATAGCAACTGCGATAAGGAACCTGTAATCAAAGAATTGTAAAATCTATTGTCTCTTTTTAAAAAATTTATTTTTAATAACAACGCTTTTTTTAAAGTTTTATGCAAGTCATGCCCTAAAGAACTGTTCTGTAAACGCTAACTAAAGTTAATTACCCTTAAGGGCTAATTCTCACTTAATTATTTTTCAATTTTGTTTTTATCAAAAACTTGTTTTTGTAATTATTTAAGGAAAAACGCTATATACGGTACTCCGCTTAAAGCCACAAGTAAATGCAATAGCGTTTTTAGTCGAATTTTTGTTAGCCAAAATTAATATATATTCGTAAGTGCGAGTTTAAAATTGATTTCAACAATAATTTTCACACTTTTTTCGTCGTAGTTCTGAGGAATATACAGCTGTAGAAACAAAAATAGCACTACTAAATTTTTTTACAAATACGTAAATATTTACCTGGGCACTCTAGTTTCACCCACAAAAGACTTTTGGACTCACTAGTCCATAGAATATCATATTTCTATGGACTAGGCAAGCGCCTGTCTCTGTGTTCTCGGTAAGGAGTAGCTTCTTTTCTGGGCTGCAGGCCAATAGCTATTCTTCTTCGTAGAGTCATATCACAAAAACCCAGCTTCCCGTCTACACTTATTTGCCAAGCCGATTTGAATGGGTCTTCGGAAAGTCTTAAGATTCTACGATCGTCTTTGACTGAAGTTTTTGCATTCGTGTTCAATCGATGATTGAAACAAAGCAAAAACAAATGTACAAGACGAAATACAAAGAGAACAGTAAAGAAATACGTTGGTTTGTGTGTAAATTTCGTCTAACCAAATTAATGTTGATATGAGTTATGAGTATTCTCGTATTCTTATTTACAAAGTTAGTTGGTTAAACAGATGATGTTTATAAAATACACAACTAAGGTAGATAGATGCGAAGAATGCTGATAAAGGTCGTAGCGGTCCAGATAGTGCAGCATTTCATTCTGCTAGCGTCTAATTTTTCTTGTTTTCTTTGGAAAACGTCCGCATACATTTGCAAAATAAATTTTATTTCTAAAAAAAGATTTTTAGAAATTAAAAAAAAGAAACGAACTTAAGCCAAAATAATTTCTATTCATTTTCTAAGAAAAGTTTGATTAATCATTAAATTTTTTTTAGGTATGGATCGCAAAACTGTTTAAAATTAAAATGAAACAGGTTTTTCAGTAGAGAAAATGTCTCATTAATTTTAGGCGTTGGTTTGTCAGAATTAATATTATGTTTAACTAAAAAATGTTTTCCATAATTGCTCATTTGTATCAAATTACGTTAACCTTTTTATGTCACTATATTTATTATTGCAGTAAAAATTATTTTTTAACACAATCTGGAATTAAGCAGCAGCTTTTAAATTAAATATATATTTTTTTTTGTATTCAGTTACAACTTCAGACGTGTGCTTGTCTTTGAATGCATTTAAGTGAAGCACTTACGTGATTCTAATTGAGTATACAAATAATTAAACAGTTTCAAATTAACAAAGGCATGGTAATAACATAAACGTTTAGAAATATTAAATTTTAACACCTATGTATGTACTTATGTATGGAAAGTAAACAATGGCAACATTATCAACAATAACGGCATACCGGAATAAATGAAAGCTAATTTTGTTAATTACCTTTTTAAATAAATAAACAGTATGCGTTGACATGACGCAAAAATTCCTGCAAAATATTCTGCTACGACCGGTTGGTGAGTTGTTTATGCGTAGCGAAAAACAAGTAAGAGTGCTATATTCGGCTATACCGAATCTTATATACCCGTTATTATCTATTTAAATCTTGTTAAGTGAAGAAACTCCAATCAAAAAAGCAAATGTTGGGGTGACAGAGAATTAAAAAATAAGAAAAAAATTTAGTACTACACACATAATTTTACATAAAAATGTCCCCGGCTCCTAATGGATTAATCATTTTTTAAAAATTTTTGTATGTCCTTAAAGATCTCTTCAAAGGCTTTAAAATGATACCCAAATTGATATTTTATAAATTTAAAAATTACAGAGGCCCGAACTCAGAAAAAATATGGGCGAGCGCAAATTTTGCACATGATGTTTTCCTTATTTTTTAATTCTCTTTCGTCCCATATATTTGTCTTTTTGATCTGAGTTACTTCTTTGTTCCAAATAATGTTGAAAAATTAGAGGTAGGCGTGGTATTTTGCCCTCTGCCTATATTGACATGGACTGATCTTGCTGATTTCCAATAGCGCCTCTATCGACACTATGTCTCAGCGATTGGCCTATTTAAATATTTGCAAACTTGATTTCAATACTAACACGGACGGATAGACGGACATCGCTCAATCGACTTAGCTATGCATAAGAACTCAGAATTTATATACTTTATGGGGTCAGAAATGAATATTGTATAAATTAAAAAGGAACGAAGAACATAGTCGGCTCATATCCTTCAACATACTGCAGGCTTCAGAAAAAAAAATCGGAAAACCAAAAAATCCAAGTTTTTATCAAAAAAATAAAAAAACACATGGGTACAAAAAAATATTTTTTTACCGAGTTTAAAAAAACACGATATAATACATACATACATACATACAAGAAAAAAATAAACAAAAAGCGTTTTTATGTACATTAATTATTTTGTACAAAAAAATTAAATTGAAAGGATGAAGTTTTTAACAAAATTAATCAATTAATCGATTAGTCTTTCATCAAGTTTTAACAATTATAAGTTTTTTGAGAGTTCGGCGCTTAAATTTCTTCGGTTCCTCGTCATAATAATTGGAAAATCGCGAAAAAGATCTTTCCAGCGATGCCTGGGTTGTAGGCACTGCTAATGTTACTTCTGCAATTGTAGATTCAAAAGTAGATTCAAAATTTAAGCTCACAATATGTAAAAATATTTTTTCTGTGTGTAAGAAAATAAAAACATAAAGTTTTTATTTCAAATACAATAACCAAAACAAAACCTTTCCTATTTAGTTTTTCTAAGAAAACGGTTTGTTTCGAGAAAATCATTTTATCCAACTTGAGGGTTTTTTATTTAAATTTGTTTTAATTAATTTTTTTCTGTAGTGCAAGCGGGCGACTCGTCTAGAATATTTTATTGGGAATCACTCAAAAAATTAAGTATCTTTCATACAAACTTTCTAGTCGAGACGCTCAAGTCTAATACAGAAACAGCAGAATAGTTTAAATTATTTTTTCAACTTGAATGATAAATATTTTTATTACAAACAAAATAAAAAACTTTTTCTAGTTCCTGGTTAATTTTTTAAACATGGTAAGTTTTCAATCGATAGATTTCTTATTGTTAATTAGATTCTTAAGTACCAAAAATATGAATTTGACTAAAAATTATTAAACCAATAAGAGAAGAAAAAAACTGTATTAGGAGGTCCTGAAGAAATTCATCATCGTTAAAATAACTGAAATATCTTGGTTAAGGAAAGTAGGTGTAGTCTTACTTGCAAAACTCTTGACAACATTGGTTAAAAAAATTGCAATAAGTTTGTTAATCATACACCTAGTAGTTTGTTCTTAAAGGATAATCTGTCCAATAAAATTGAAGACGCTATTCTTAATTTGATTCAGACGTAAAATCATTATTTTGCTGCAACAGGCCTGGAATATTATATTTCCTAACGAAAAGTATTACTATATATAAATGTTTTTTTGACCTTTTTAAATAGTTTTTCTTTTTTAATTTATTAAGCACTAGGTCAGTTTTATAAATAATAAAAATGTTTATTTATATTTTCAATATTTCGCCACACCTTTGGGTGGCATCATCAGGAAACAGGAAACAAAAAATTAGATTTTTTTTTTTTTTTTGAAATATTGAAAATATAAATAAACATTTTTATTATTTATAAAACTGACCTAGTGCTTAATAAATTAGAAAAGAAAAGTATTACTAGTAAAACAATGTTATCTTTTTCAGAAAACGGAGAATTTATCAGAAAAAATAGATAAAAAATATAAGTGCAGTTTTTTATGGTATAAAAAGTAGATGGTGACAAACAAACCTGAGTTTAGTTTTTATAGCATGAATTATAACGTAACGAGAAGCAATTCTTAGTCTCTTTACCACAGGTGGAAGTTTGTCATTCCGTTTGTAATTTTTTACAATATCCATTTCCGATCCCATAAAGTAAATATATTCTGATGTCCATCTATCCGTCCGTGTTCGTGTTAAAAACAACTTTGCCAAGGCACTTGAAAAACTAGAGAAAATTTAAATACGCCAATCGAACAGTTTTGGAAAATTTTGTTATTGAAAATTATCAAGATATGTCATGTTCTTCGAGGCAGCCGGCAAAACACCACGCCTGCCTCCATTTTTCCATATCATTTTAAAACTTTCGTTTGTATAACTGCAGGTATTTATTTTTTGTGAAAATTTTAATATATTTGCGATGGACAGATGTTACTAAATTTATTATATTATTATATGGCTCGAAATTCATTGGGTTGTCTTCCTTGTACATTATAGTAAATCTATGTTTCCTAAATATCTTGCATGTTGTGTCGAAAAAACAAACCATCAATTCATTCTTATGCTATAACAACTTTAAAATTTTTATTATGTTTTAGATAATAACATCCCAGCAAATTTTACATTACCCTAAAAAGTACTTGTTACTCGCTTGCAAAACACATTACATTAGTTCGCAAAAGAGGAAGTAGTAATTCTAGTTCTTCAAGTTTAAAGAGAATATCTTACAATTCGTACTAATGATCACTATTATTTGGAATATTTAAGCAAAAATAATAATCAGATAAAAAGATTTTTATACATGTTATCTATTAAACGTGGTTGGAATCATATGTATTAAATACTGTTGTTGGAATAAATGGGTTTCATGTTTATAGAAATTATAGGACATGGTCAAGGCGGGTGGAGTTTTTCTCTGCATTTCCGAGAAAATTAAATCGAAACTGGTTTGTGATTAATATATGGAAGAAGGAAAACCGGGAATCTATTTGTAGAGATATTCCTTAACGGTATAGAAAAATTATTAGTTGATATTATTTATTTACCTCATAGTAATTTATGTGATTGTGAGGACTTATTAATGGATCAAAGCAGTAGGTATGCTCACGCAACTAGAATGGGTGACTTTAACACTGATTTGTTTATCAATTCCTTAATGATAAGACAGTTATGTTCGAGATCCATTTTATCGTTAGTATATAATATTCCGACACATTTTAGCCATATTTATAATAGTTCTTCTCTGTTAGATTTTTTTTCGTGACGGATATAAATTGTGTATTTCGGAAACAAGTAAAGTGGATAGATTCGATAGAAATTACGGATTAAAAAACAATAAAAATTTAGCTTGGCCGGCGGTTTCTGAAAACAGATTTAAGTATAATCGCCAAATTTTCAACAAATATCGTAATAAAGTGAACGCTGTAATCAGGCGTGTTAGGAAACAATATTGTCTTAACAATTTGGAGGGTCATTCGCAACAGCAAATTTGGAGCAAGTGGCATCAATACCAAAAAAGAGCTGTTGACTGAATTAAATATTGAAGAGTTTAACCGCAGTTCTATTTTTCCCCTTTACAGAATTCAAACAATTATTCAGGTAACACTGAGTTTACTTTTCCCAGTGTAGATAAAGTCAAAATGTTAAATAGTGTTATGACTATTTAGAACAACGCAATTGATCCTTATGACATCCACTTAAGTTCTTACAAGTAATATTTCAAATTATCTCTCGACCATAGTATTTTATTATCAATAGCAATATAACGACTGCCAACTTTCTAACCTGTTGGAAAATGCAAGAGGTACTGCATTTCCAAAGATTAAGCTGTTTCGTACTGCATCAGATTTTAGACCAGTCAGTGTGTTTAATCTTATTTCTAAAATACTTTAAATTTTATTATCAGTTACAAGAACTTATTGATACTGAAAGTTTCATTAATTCCTATCAGTCCGGATTAAGAAAAAATTATAATACCACAGGATTAGTTTAAGATTCTGTGGAGCAATTAAGAGGCAACTAAGTCAAGAAATTAAACTCTATAAATGTGTTCATAGATTTTAACAAAGGTATTAAGTTAATTGGATTAATTCCGCCAGTATATATTAAACTGTTGTTATAATTTTCAGTAAAAATCGCCGTTTTACCGTTTATTTTAACAAATCTTTCGACCCCCTAATCATAACACGTTATGCGACAAGTTATATCACCAATATAACCTAGGACACTCGGCGTATAGACTAGTATTTAATTTACGATTTAATTTCTTGTCTTATTTTAAAAATTTTAAAGCTTTATCAGGCTTAAAAAATACCTGATCATCAGTAATACTTCATTTGTTTTAGGAACCTACTTGTAAGTACCACAGGAATTAATTTAAGTAAAACTCTATTTACGCTTTATTTAAACTACTTGTACGGTTAAATTCTTTAAAATGTACACATATGCCGATGATGTTCAATTACTCGCTGACGATAGAGGATCGAAAGGATCGAGTTACCTTGATGACAACGTTAATATAGACTTACAAAGAATCATAAATATAAATTGGTCGGTATCGAATTTTCTTAACTTAGAATCCTTTAAGAGAAGAGCAATATGGTTTTCTCAGAAAGTTGTCACACGTTGTCTAAGAATAAGCAATAACTCAATCGAGTTTGAGTCGTATTATAAAACCTTAGAAGTGTAGATTGACAAGGTTGACTGTCATGAGAATCACATTATCTCGACAGCAAATTTTGCTGTTCCGGTATCATTTTGATTGTGATGAAGTAAGCATGAATGCTCGCTGTGCCTTGCTTCTATAATGTTGTGAGTAAACAAGTAAGAATGACTAAAAACTAAATTTGCATTCGTGTTCAATCGATGATTGAAACAAAGCAAAAACAAATGTACAAGACGAAATACAGAGAGAACAGTAAAGAAATACGTTGGTTTGTGTGTAAATTTCGTCTAATCAAATTAATGTTGATATGAATATTCTCGTATTCTTATTTACAAAGTTAGTTGGTTAAATAGATGATGTTTATAAAATACACAACTAAGGTATGTAGATAGATGCGAAGAATGCTGATAAAGGTCGTTAGCGGTCCAGAAAGTGCAGCATTTCATTCTGCTAGCGTCTAATTTTTCTTGTTTTCTTTGGAAAACGTCCGCGCATATATTTGTAAAATAAATTTTCTTTCTAAAAAAGATTTTTAGAAATTAAAAATATATGAACTTAAGCCAAAATAATTTCTATTTATTTGTAAAAATGTTCTTTTATATTTGCACACATCCAAACTTAAATTTAATTTTACTTTGTGAAAGAGAAATATAAGTACTTTTGACTCTTTTATTCTTTCTTTATTCATATGTATATCAAAGCAGCTTCCTTGTTATGCATGAATCAAGAAAACAAGATTGCGCATTCAGCCGTTCAAAAAATATTTCTACTGCGCATCTACGTCACAATAGAATTATTACGTGTGTTTGTTGTAAAAAAATAAGAGTTTTTTGGCTCTCTTACTTTAGTTTTCATACACTTTCCATACAAATAGCCTATTTCTACGTCACACAAAAGAGACAACAAACTAACGGACCTGCGCAATGCGCAATCTTGTTTTCTTGATTCATGTTTGTTACGTAGCTTTTTCTTGCTTCTACTTATTGACAGCACTTATTCTTTTTTCCAAACTTCACACATACATACATATGTAGCAAAAAAAAAAAAAACAAAAAAATCAGGGACCGAAAATAACTGTTCTTTTTGAATTTTTGATTAAAAAAAAGCAACCTCAAGGAAATGTCTGTGTTATTTTTTGATTTTAATTTTTTTGAGCAGAAATAGAAGTTATTTTGACTTTTATTTTTCCGAGTAGAAATAAAAGTTATTTTTTGACTTTAATTTTTTTGAGCAGAAATTTCTTCTTTGACAAAGAAATTATTACAGTGTCTCAAAGTAATAATGGGACACAACCAAAGTATTTTTTTATCTAACATATTTTTTCTCACAGTTGCGTTAATTTTTATGCTTTTTATGTTCTTATGTTGCTTTTACTCTTGATTTTGTTAGGACGTAATTTTATCGCTGTTTGTTTTGAAGAGAAAAAGTTACAAGCGATAATTCACAATAACGCATATTTATATCACAAAGTAATAATGGGACATCTGGCAACTTCGATTTGATTTTATAACGGAACTATTTGCAAATATTTTTCATTTAAATGTTTTAAGAGTTTGTTTACAAGCCTTTTTTAACAACTTTAAATATTTTACTGACTATGGCGAATCGGGGTTCCCAAACAACGCCTGAAATTAGAAAATTGATTATTGAACACTCAAAATCCGGAAAATCTGTACGAAATATTGCAGAAATAGTCAATAAACCTAAGTCTACAGTGTTTTATATTATAAAACGTTATTCCGGTGCAAAAAATTTCGAGAATGCTTCAAAGCCAAGCAAAAGGAAAATATTTTCCGACGCAGATGAACGGTGGTTAATAAGAGAAGTAAAGAAAAGACCTTACATAAGCGCCCCTAAATTACCTGCTGAAGCAGAAAAACATCTCAAAAAGAAAGCTAATCCTGAAACTGTAAGAAATATTTTGAGAAAACATGGTTATAATGGCCGCGTAGCTAGAAAAAAGCCTTATGTAAATGATGTAAACAGACGTAAGCGTTCAAGTTTTGCTGAAGAACATAAAAATAAGGACTTTTCGTTTTGGAGTAAAGTAATCTTTACCGACGAAAGTAAATTTAATGTTTTCCGGTCGGATGGACGTTCTTACGTGTGGAGAAAACCGCTTACAGAGCTCGCCAAAGAAAATTTGAGACCAACAGTAAAACATGGTATGGGGTCGGTTATGGTATGGGGTGCAATATCAGCAGCTGGACCGGGTAATCTCCATATTGTAGAAGAAATTATGGATCACAGTTACTATTTAGATATTCTACGTAAAATCTTGCGGAATCAGCGAACAAATTGGGTCTTAAAGATGACTATTACTTCTACCAAGACAATGACCCGAAGCACAAGGCATACAATGTCAGAAGCTGGCTGCTCTATAACTGCCCGCATATGCTTGAAACTCCACCACAATCGCCGGATGTTAATCCAATAGAGCACGTGTGGAGCCATTTAGAGGAAAAATTAAAAGTCCATCAAATAAATACCAAAAACGACTTAATAGTTGCTCTAAAGGAGGAATGGGGAAGGATATCACCTGAGTACTGCCGTAGACTTGTTGAATCGATGCCAAATCGATTGAAATGGGTAATACGACAAAAAGGGCTCCCAACAAAATATTAATCTTAGTCTACAATATTAAATTCAATACTTTATGAATTGTTCTTTTACTTTGTCCCATTATTACTTTGAGCTCTAATAAACGTGTTATGAAGTTTATTTTGTTATTATTTTATTTTGCCGGCATTAATTGAATTTCTTGTTTATGTTTTTAATAAAACACCATATATGCTTTTCAATTCCATAAAAACTTTTTTCCTGGGATTTTTATATTAACCAAATTATTACAAGAAGTGTCCGCGTAAGTGTGTGTCCCATTATTAGTTTGAGCCACTGTATTTAATATTCCAAATATTCTTTTCTAAATAAGTAAATTTAACGATTCGCTATTGCAAACGCGCCAAAATTGACGTCGAACAATAATGACTTATAAATGTGGTCATAACGTATTTTAGAATTATAAAATGTGAAAGAAAACATATGTATTTATTTTCACATCTCTGAAATTTAAATTAAATTGTATAAAAAATAAAAAAGGTTCAATTTACTTGAGTTTCGAACTCGGGCCCCAAATATTCAAGTTGTTCTAAAAATAGCCCATAAATATTTGTAGGAAGTAATTTTTTTCTATTCAATAAAATAACTCCGTTATTTTGATCATTTGGTTTTTTTTAATTTTTGATGAAAATAGTATTGTTCGTAGCTCATTATTTACGAGAATTTTTTATAGAAGTTGATAGTAAAGCAATTTGCAAATTGTGTAAAAAAGAAGTTAGTAACTTTTCCACAAATTTAAAAAGACATTTAGAAAAACAACATAGTGAAATTTATGAAAATGTTCTTAAAAAAAATGAGAAAAAGTAGTGAGGACAGTGCTGTGGAAACAAAAACAAAATTTTCCATAGAAATGAACAAAAATGAGGTGACAAACGCGTGCATAGAAATGGTTACCAAAGAATCTCTTCCACTTTAATTTTTTGACTCTAATTCATTTAAAGTGTTAGTGAACCCTACATTGCACGGCTTAGATATTCCAATTATAAATTCCAGAAATATAATGGAATTGGTGGTTGTGAATGCAAATGAAATAAAAGTCAAAATTAAAACCGTTTTAAAAATTGACACTGCAACTCGAAGTGATCGGGCAATTTTAGGAATAAATGCTCAAATTATTTTGAAAAACGAAATTACCATTTTTTCGCTGGCGATGTTAGAACTTATAAAAGGACACACCGCAGAAAATATAAAAATTGAAATTGATCATTTGTTAACTAATTATGATATAAACAAAAAACGAATATATTCTGTAACAACAGATAACGGTCGCAATTTAATAAAAGCGATTCAACTTTTGTCGCCATAAGAAGGTGAAATCGAAAGAGAAGGTGAAGAGGTAGATGTAGATGACGATGGAGATCAAAATCAAAACGAAGATTTTGTTGAAAATATTATAAGTTCTATAAGATTTGAAAATGTTATTTCCATAAAATGCGCCGCACACACACTGCAGCTGTCTGTGAAAGATTTTCCTCGAGATTGCATGACAGATATTAACCGAGCATGCAATACTGTTAAAGTTCTGAGAGCTCCATCGTTTCGGTAAGTTATCCCGATACGAATTTTTCAATTAGAATGGGTCCAACAAATTATAGTCTTGTGATAACCACTTCAATAAAATGTAAAAATTTCGATTCCATATAAATTTTAGATATAAAATACAAAATTGTGGAATGCCAAAACCACAATTAGATGTTGCAACCCGATAGAGTTCCACCTATAACATGTTAAAACGTATTTTAGGGCTGAAAGAGTTTTGCATTAGCAATTTTTCAGGTTCTGAGCATCTAAAAAGTAGTGAGTGGGTATTAATTGAAAATCTGGTGGTAGTTTTATAGCTGGTCCATGAACTCACTCTGAAACTCCAAAGATCGCAATTAATCTTAGGCGATTTTTATAAGTTTTGTATGGAACAAATTTTTAAGCTGAAAAATTATAACACGGAGCATTCCAAAAAGCTTTTAGTTGCGTCAGTCAAATCTATTGGAGAATGACACAATGTATGCATCATTATTTTTGGATCCCAGATTTAGACATTTACTATCATCCACAAATAAGAAGCTGCAAAGAGGCATTTAAAAAACGTTTTTTAGCAAACACAATATATTGAAAACGTAAGCAAGCTTAATAAAAAGTTGGATTTAGCGCAGTATTCGTCAAATTTTGCTTATGCTTATTTTATAGAAAATTACTACAACAGAACTCAACACTAATACCGCGGATGAAGTTTTTGTCGGTGAAGCCAGTATGCAGAGCTCTTCATCATCATTATTTAGAAGCGGATTTCGTGAATTGCAAATTTTAAATTCGTCTTCTGCAAATACCCGCAAAGCTTTTAACAAAATTGACCATTACACAGAAAAAAGAATAGATATTGACGATGACTTAATGGAGTACTGGAGGAACAAAAAATTTGTTCTCCCAGGTTTTCGGAAACTTGCACTCGGTTCCAGCTACTCAAGTTAGTGTAGAAAGGTCGTTTCTGTATTAAAGCTGATTTTGGGAGACTTGAAATACAATTTATCGGAAGGAAATTTGGAGGCAATTATGATAGCAAAACTCAACTCCATTAATTTTTGAGCATTTGCAAATTATTTTCATTGAAAAATTATCTTTGTTTGAAAAAGTTTTTTAATAAATATAATTAATTTATCACAAAATAACTTTTATTTTTGCTCAAAAAAATTAAAATCAAAATTAACTTTTATTTCTGCTCGAAAAATTAAAAGTCAAAAATAACTGCTATTTTTGCTCAATTTAAAAAATAACATTTATTTTTGCTCAAAAAAATAAAAGTTAAAAAATAACTGTTATTTCTGCTTGAAAAAATAAAAATCAAAAAATAACTTTTATTTTCTGACTTTTACGATAAAAGTTATAACAGTTACGGTCTCTGAAAAAAATACAATAAACGTTGTGTGCTTTTTTTATTTGAACCTATAACCAATCACTGTTCCGAATTCTACATTTCTGGGCAAATTTAATTACACCTGCTTTTGATGTAGAGATCAAATTACCTCTTTCCTTATTATTACTGTTTGCATAAAATATTATTTAGTTTTATATACTTCCTATATAAACATGAATGTTTAAATAAGAACAAACTGCAAACGGTGATCACGGTAACTACTTAAAAGAACGGTGATTTGAAAATTACGTTCACTGGTAACAATGTTTCTCGAAAACCACGGATCGCTCATCCCTAATTCTCCTTGTCGAAAGACAAACAAAAATTATATATGTTCATATATAAAAAAACTAAACACAAAAAATTTTGTTAAATTTTAATTCACAAAAGTAGATTTTTTTTAGAATTAAATTTGTAATTTATTGATGTAAATAAATTATATGAATGTTATGTTAAAATAGATAGAGAATTTTTAATAGATCTCCAAAATGTGAGATAAATAGATTTTTGGCATATTTGAAAAATGTGGCCGTACCCCATGTTTTTGTATTGGTGATTCTAACATTGATATTATAGATCTTCAGCAATCATAGGAGCTTTAAAGTTTGCGTACAAATTAAGATCTTAACATTTATAATGACACGTTTGTTGAATCAGTTGAGTGCAGATTATCAGATCATAATATGATTTCTTTTCGGATTGGAATAGAAACACAAATTCTATATTTCATAACAGAACCTTGTTTTTTTTTGTGATTTTAATTGTATCAAAAACAATATTGAAGTTGAATTGTCATTGATGCATGAATCAAGGGATCCATCTGCTGATACATCTTCTTTAATTTCCTGCCTAGATAATGTTGTTAAAAATTCTACAATTGCAAAACAGTTCAAACAGATTTATAAACATGAAATCACACCTTGGATTAATGCGAATTTGCAAAAATTATTTTAAAAATTATTAAGATTGAGAAGAAAATAGAAAAAATAGTTGGAAATTCATAAATGACACGCTAGGTTGGGCCTCAATGAGGAGTATTCAAATCAAAAATGGGAATGGATGTGAAATTTTTGATGATTTACGAAAAGCTAAAACATTGAACAACTATATCATTCAATCACTAATGATTTTAAGGATACAAATTCAATATTCGCGAATGCGAATTTGCAAAAATTTATTTTAAAAATTATTAAGATTGAAAAGAAAATAGAAAAAATAGTTGGAAATTCATAAATGACACGCTAGGTTGGTCCTCAATGAGGAGTGTTCAAATCAAAGATGGGAATGGATGTGAAATTTTTGATGATTTACGAAAAGCTAAAACATTGAACAACTATTTCATTCAATCACTACTGACTTTAAGGATATAAATTCAATATTCGCCAATTGATTCTTTAAATTTATTAATAACATTAATTTAATACCAAACAAGATTTAATTTTGATTACAAAATCCTGCGGAATGAGGAATATTATATTAAAATTAAAACCGAACAAAAGTTGTGGCCATGACAATGTTTCACCAGAGGTTATACTCGTATTAAAATGCGTAAATAAATTAACACATTACACATTAGTAAATATTTTTAATAATATTTTTTACAATGTTTATTAATGATGTACATAATCTTGATCTTATTGGGAAGAAATACATGTATGCTGACGATATTTGCTTGTTTTACCCACACAAACATGAAACAGTAGTAAAGGCTTACATGGAACGTGATGCTAATATCTATGTTTGCTGAAACAAACAGACGTATTGAATTTAAAACAAAAAAAAAAAAAAAGTTGATAAGATTTAAGCCAACCTCTTATAATTATAAGTTTTCATTGCTTGTTGATGGCACAGAAATTGTTGTTAGTTTTATGAAATATTTGGGAATAATTACACAGAACAATCTTGTTTGGGACCAACATTTACAATCTTTCAGAAGAAAGACTGCTCAAACTGTCGGTATTTCATATAAACTTAAAAACAAATTTGAGGCAAAGTATTGTAGTATGAATATATTGAAAATAAAATTTACGAAAACCAAAACACTTTTTATGTTCTTCTGACAAACATTTTAAATTAACTTATGTGCTGTTTCTGTATTACAGGCGATGAACTCGTCTGAAAAATTCATATGAAAAGCACTCAGTTTTTTGAGTTATTTCCATATAAATTTTTCAGACGAGTTGATCGCCTATAATATAGAAACAGCACATTAAAATTTTTGTTCAAACAATCAGGCAAAGATAAAAATAAAAGTTAAGCAAAAACAACAATAACCCACTGTTGTTAAATTATCCCAATTAAATTAATTACCGATATTGATTATTAAGGGTCAAAGCATGCCAGAACAAAGTTCTGGCAACACTGATCTCAACGCATCGTTCCAGAGCAATAATTATAGTAAGTTAATTTGAGAAAAATTCCTAATTCAATTAAAATTAATTCACTTAATTTTCAAAAAAATCTTTTTTTCATGCTATTGAGAGTGAAAGCACGTCTCGATGTCTATTTCTCACAAACATTTTAAATAAACTAAAGAATATTGTCCAAACAATAAAGTAAAGACAAAAATCAAAGTTTAAGCAAAGACAACAATAATCAACTATGATTTTTATTTTCTTTCTTCTTTTATACAGTTAAAAGATGATGAAAATTAAAATATCACAAAACACTACGAGATATAAATTATCGAAATACGTATAACTGGATTATATACCCCAAATGTAGAAACGAAGCTAAAAAAGTCATCTGCATTATTCCAAATCATTTGAAGGTTTAAATACAAAGCAAATGTGAAATCGTTTGAGAAATTCTTGCTCTAGTAATTTGATGCCAAGTATTGATAGTATAGAAGTTAATTAATTGAATAATTTTTTTCAAGCAACTTAAACTCAAACCTGATAATTCATTTTATTTAAACTTAATTGAGGAAAACTCCAACAGTTTTCTTTAGCTGGTTTGTATGTAGCGTTTTCTAAAATCAAATTTATGTCTGCTGTGTTGATGGAATACAACTGAGATTCTATAAAATTGTTTTCCCATTGCTATCTGATCGAATTCTTTATTTTAATAATGGCGCTTTTACAACATCAATTTTTCCTACTCCATGGAAACGCGCAAAAGTAATTGCAATACCAAACGTAAACAAACAGGCTTTCGAAGAAAAAGCAGTGCACCTTTGACGCTCCTAGGAATTACCGGTGTTATGGAAACACCCTTTATTTTTAAATTCAAATTTTATACTTATTATAGCGGGCTTAGCAGAGTAAGTTCATTGCAAATTTTAGCTGTCTGTCTGTAAGGTACGAAAGTTTGGCCACATAAATCAAATTACATAATTTTCCAAATTTTATTTTTATTATATGGGAGTTAGCAATACAGTTTCAACCGCCTGTCTGCATCAAATTATATCAACTTAGGATAAATGTTGCTATAGCGGACCTAGCAATATAGTTCACTTGTAAATTTCAGCAGTCTGGTTACAACTGTTTAACAGTTTGGCCACATACATCAAATTACTTCAACTAATGCAACATCTTTAATTTATAATTTTTTATGTTTATACTTCTTAGTGGATATTTTTCTAACTTTCAAGACATTGTATGTTTCGGTTCAGAAGGTAGGCCCATATATGTCAATTAGCACCAATTATGAGAACACTCCTTAATTTCTGGTTATATTCTTGTTTTTAAGAGGACAAGTTTTATACTTGCAGCTATAGCGGACTAAACAGTAAAGGTTCTTTGTAAATTTCAACCGTCTGTATACAATTGTTCAATAGTAGGGCCTTGAACAGTTGGACACTTATTCCATTTTAAAAATTTATACTTGTTATTATAACGGTCATAGCAATATGTATTTGTCCAATTTTAAGCGTTTGCTATAACGGTTCAAAATATAGTCCCATATAGGCCAATTTACTTCACCCATGGGGGCATCCTTTAATTTTTGAATTTTTTCCAATATTTTTTAATATTGGTAGCTTCAGTTTTTGTAAATTTTAGAATGGTGCCCTTTACGGTTCATAATAAGCATATCCTTTCAAATAAAGAAAAAAATTCCAAAATCGGTTCAAAAATGACTGTGCTTTGCAGGCACAGGCATAAAAAACACACTCACTCGAATTGATAACTTCCATCTTTTTTGAATTCGGTTTAAAAAAACTTCCTACATAACGGAGATCTGTAAGAAATATGAAAGGTAGGACATTTCTAAAGTAGTCAGTAAGAAATAGCGATAAAAATACACATCCAGTAGGCCGGGTGCACGGATGCCTTCCTGCATGAATACACTACTGTTTGATTTACTGTCAACCTTACTAAAAAGTTGGAGTTCATATATAAGCTCTGTTTAAATCATCAAGTATGTAAGTTAGTGTCGATGAAGAAGCTAAGAATTAAGTTGCTTTCACTGATAAAGAGTCCATAATAATCAAACCGCATATTGATCAATTTTACATAATTTGATCAAAAAGTGATGTTGGCAAAGCCTTAGAGGAAAAAGTTGACCGTTCTTCAGAAAATACTGGACGTACTAGCCTACATCAGGAAGTAGATAACATAACAAAAGATATTTTTACGATACGTTGATATTAGAAGAACTAGAGAAAAAGAAAAAAATATTTCACAAATTTTTTTATGTTTCAAAAGAGCCACTTTATGTTATTGAGTTAAAAATAATAAATAAAAAAATATGAGTACAACTTTTAGATTGGTCTACGTTACGAAGATTAAGATTGCACAGCTAGACCTTCGTTTAGCCTGCCCTATTATTGAGACCTTCAGATCTAAAAACATTTTTTCAAAACTTTGGAAATCTTATTTTAGAAACTAAAATTTTTTTAACCTTTTTTAACAACCATCATAGAACTTTTTGTATTTAAGTACATACTCTTGAGCAATACAGGGCCGTAATATTAATCGTCTCCTTTTGACACTAATATTTAAAAAATTTCGTCACATTAAATTTGCAATTTACACTTCTTATATTTTTTCAGTTTTTTTACACCCTTCACCACAAAAAGTGGTGTGTGTAATTTCGACAATATCCATTCCTACACCATAAAGTATAAATATTCTGAGTTCTTATTGAGCGATGTCCATCTGGCCGTCCGTGTTTGGGTTGAAATCAACTTTGCCAGGCCACTAGATGAGCTAGAGAAAATTTAAATACGCCAATCGATCAGACATAGTTT
Organism: Gymnosoma rotundatum; assembly: GCA_916610165.2. Lineage (NCBI taxonomy): Eukaryota > Metazoa > Arthropoda > Insecta > Diptera > Tachinidae > Gymnosoma > Gymnosoma rotundatum. Next base: position 88,641,656 of record OU744336.1, read on the forward strand.
CGAATATTTTGCTATTAGATTTTGTCAAAATTGAATAGCAAATTTTTTATTAAAATTCAAGTGAAAATCAACTAGATTTAGAGGTATAATATGAATGCACTATTATTACTCTGAGTTGGGGTCACGTCGGAGCGTCACGCTACAAATCATTGTGGTGAGAATGGCTGCATATGTTTGTAAAAGCGCAGGTTAAGCAAATGAAATAATCAGTACAGAGTGGAGTGACAGAGTAGGCGGTTTTGATCAACAGAACTACAGAGTAAAAAACCCAGAGGGCAAATTACGGCACTCGATATCGATCGTAATTTCAATAGAACTTAAATGTAAATTTTGATCGACAAGACAAGAGGTGCTTACATTTGCAATTAAACGAACTCCTACGATTAAAAAAGAGAAAAAGCATTAGTTTTGATTTAAAATTTGAAGTATTAAAATATATAATTTCTTTTTACAAATATATATATATATATATATACATATATATAATAAAGATTTGTAGCAATCATTTATGGAATCATAATTCCTTGCAGTACAATTTTTATAAAGTGGTATCTTTTTATTTTACAAACATTCATGCCGGTCTCATTTTATACCATTCAGTTAAAATGAAGTGTTTAGATGTCATAAAGTTTATGTAATTTTACTGCAGTTAGAATTTCAAAATTTTTATAATCTATAGATAAACAGTCATGCGGCACAGGCCATTAAAAGGATATACTCCTTCCAATAAGCTTTGTGATTAAATGTCTTGTATAAGAAAACAAAAACCCGTAGCTATCGGGTTCAATAGATATTTCTGTGATGCAAAAAATTTTATTTTATTGTCGTTAACAAAATGTTCTTATTATTTTCTTTTTGTACTAAATGTGTTTGTACACTGAAACAAATTTTTAGGGAATTAAATGTTTTGAATTCTGCGAATAGGGAACATGTTTCTTTTTATATACAAATGTTTCCTAATTGCGGGGAGTTGCATTTGCCAGTTATATTTCTAGGAGTTCAATGTATGCATATCTGTAAGTCTTTCAGATTAATCCACCGTTCTTAGGCGGAAAGTGTTTTAATTTTTAATTTTCACCCTGACCAGGATTCGAACCATCGATTTTATAAATTAATGAAATTTTACTTTATTTTCGGCTTTTTGGTTCTTTTTAATTAATTTTCTAAACATTTTTAGAAAGAAAAATTATTTACAAATGTATGCGGACGTTTTCCAAAGAAAACAAGAAAAATTAGACGCTAGCAGAATGAAATGCAGCATTTTCTGGACCGCCACATCCTTCATCAGCATTCTTTGCATCTATCTACTTTATGTTATGTACATCGTAAACATCATCTATTTAACCAACTAATCTTAATGTTAATTTGGTGAGACGAAGTTCACACACAACTTAAAGCTTTTCTTTGTCATTCTCTTTGTAACTCGTCTTGTACATTTGTTGTTGCTTTTTTGTACTAGCAATTTGATAGTCACAAATGCAACTTTTTTATTTTTAATTATTCATACTTGTTTGCTCACAACATTATAGACACTGTTTCAGTATCATATTAACTTTTATGAGTTAAGTATGAATGTAAATACGCGGTGCCTAGCGTTTGTTTTTAATTTTTAATTTTCACCCTGACCAGGATTCGAACCATCGATTTTATAAATTAATGAAATTTTACTTTATTTTCGGCTTTTTGGTTCTTTTTAATTAATTTTCTAAACATTTTTAGAAAGAAAAATTATTTACAAATGTATGCGGACGTTTTCCAAAGAAAACAAGAAAAATTAGACGCTAGCAGAATGAAATGCAGCATTTTCTGGACCGCCACATCCTTCATCAGCATTCTTTGCATCTATCTACCTTATGTTATGTACATCGTAAACATCATTTATTTAACCAACTAATCTTAATGTTAATTTGGTGAGACGAAGTTCACACACAACTTAAAGCTTTTCTTTGTCATTCTCTTTGTAACTCGTCTTGTACATTTGTTGTTGCTTTTTTGTACTAGCAATTTGATAGTCACAAGTGTTTTATTAAGAAAGATCTTATTTTTATAAATGGCATTCGTGACAAAGAACTAGTCCAATTGCTAAATCTTGTCTTAAAAGCATGGACATTAATTTACACAAAGCTTTCTTAACGAGGTAAAAAACCTAGAAATTAATTTTATGAAGATGAATGAGAGAGTTATCAGGAAAGTGTTAGTTTTCTATTTACTTCTTTTTTTCCTTGTGGACATGGGGTTACTGAATGAATGGTAATCTCTATACCTCTTTGTTACTCTCAGGTAGTTGTTAGTTAAACTCAAATAGCTACACTATTCTGTTACCGTTATTTAAAGACAAATAAATTGAACTGAGTTATACTTACATGAATTTTAACTTAGCTCTGGTAATAAACATTTCAGTTGTTTGCGTTTACTTGCGTAAAATTCCTAACTTAGCTTTTCACTGCAGCACGAACAAGTTATACTCGCGTATTTGAAAGTAACATTACATTCGTTTATTTGATAATGAACTAATTATGAGAAACCTTAATTAAATTGAACCTTAATTCTTAAAAATGTGGGCATGTCGTAGCGCAAGAACTTTTTCCTCTAAGATATAACCATCTCCTCTGTGGTAAAACCGACACCGGATTTGCTTACCAAAGATATTTTTCAAGCCAATTTATAAGAACGTTATATTTTTCTTAGAATACTATAAAATATATCTGCAATATCCATGGACGTTATGACTATGTTGATGCACATTATGTTTAATTAAGTTTCTTAAGTAAGTATCTTTTCCCTGAAAACACTTCCATTATGATGTAATTATACTGTTTACATCTCAACAGTATCGAGAAGGAGAATATTTAATCTATAGGTGTCTAACAAAGATTTTTGATTTCTGCTTTAACTAATGCAATCCTCTGATTTGTATGAATATTAAAGTTATCAGTATATTTTGCACCGATTCTAATTTTTTGAAGAATCTTATTTAGAATTCTTGTCTTTTCTGTAAGTACCTCATATCTAAATACCATAACACCTTATTGCTGTAATAAAGTTAAATTAAAAATATTTTACACTTCGCGTAAGAAGGTAAATTCTACAAATGTTTTTAATATCAACAAATTATTACAACATACATTTCTTTCAATGTAATTTTATATTGAATGTAATGCCAGACATGAAAACTTTCAGGGATTAAAATAATGTTAAAAATGTTGATGTGAAAACAAGAAACGAAAAAAAACAGGCGGTACTCATTAAATGAGGGTTATAATACGATGCTCACAACTATGAGGATTCATTTCAATACATCATTATTAATGGAGTTCCTTTCTTAGTCTCAGGACTGCCATAAATGTTTACGATGAAATATAAATGAATTTTTCCAGTTTTCTTTATAAGTTTCATATGTTGTATTGTATTTTGTTAGAGTAACAAAAAAACTAGTAAAACAAATCTCCCACCACCACCAAATTTGATGTTCGCTTTCGTTAAACACCCCAAGTGTATTTTATGTAATGAAATCAGCCATTTATTTTAATTGCTAAACAGACATATTGCCGCAGCACTCCACCCATAAAACAAAGAACAAACATTTACTCTAAATAGTGATATATGCGAATGAATGTACGTATTATTCATCAAATTCCTTGTTTTACCCCAAAGCGAAAACCAATAAAGGAAAAATTTTATAGATTCGTCTTATTATCGCCATTCAATTTCTTGCTTATTGTCTGTTATGTATTCTCTTTTACATAAAAAGTTTCTTCGAACAAAACGGTAGTCCACTTGGCCAATATTGACGCGTGTTTTAAAAATTGTAATTCTTTTAGAAATATTTCGGCTTTGAGTGACAAAATAAAATTAAGAATGCAATCGAATTGTAACTGCTTAATACAGTATCACGCAAAATAAAAAAACGAAGGCCATATTCATAAAAAGAGTTAAGTGTGATTTTACAAAAACAAAATTGATACTATTTGTACGAAAATATGTTTGCAAAGAAAATCGCACCTAGACTTCAAAATATTTTGACGAATTCCTTTTTCGGTACTTACTTTTGACATACATATGTATATATTTACATATGTTTGTTTGTATGCATGCACATATGTATTTATACACATTTTAAAAGATTTTTCAAGGCAAATAAAAATGAAAGTTTGATCATAAAGCTATAAACTGTATGAAACTCGTATTGATTCCGGCAGAGTTGCCGGTTCATTTTTAATAGAAATCTTCAATCTTAGAGGTAGTTAAACCACACGCAACATATGTATATATATATATATATATATATATGTGTGTGTGTGTGTGTATGTATATTTATGTATGTATGTTAGTATAACAATATATATTATAAATCTTTTAGCAAGTTTGTTGGTGCGGCTAAAAGGCGAAAAAATTTTAATAAAAATTGCTATTGATATTTCTCCACACAATGCAGTAGGGTATTTACGTCGTAAAAAGTGTACCAGTAGGGGTGAAAAGGGGAAAGTGGATATTTTGAAGCCTCTTAATAGATATAAATAAAAAAGATAAAATTCCAAACATAGATAGGTCCCCACCGATCTGTTCCCAGAGAAACGGGGAAAAACGGGCATTTACTGTTGTTCAGATTTGATAAAAATTAAACATAGTTAGACTTTTATATTTAGTACACAAAATTGTTTTCGGTTATAAATATCTGCTTTTAAATATTAATAAAAATGGTTTTTGACCTTTATTATAAATTGGCTTTTCTAATTTATTTAAGCACTAGTTCAATTTTAAAATATAAATTAGAAAGAAGTTCTGCTTTTTCAATATTTTCTAACTGTGATGCCTCCAGAGGGAAAAAGCCATGAACGTGTAACTAAGACACCAAGCTAAGCTATTCCCATATTATATTAATAATTAAGCTTATTTTGAATCTTTTTTTGAATTTTCAGAAAGGGAGTATAATGGTATTATAAGTAATATAATATAATAATTTTTATTTGCATACGTCCATTTTAGGTAGATCTAATAATTCGAATATTTACGTTGAACACCATATACTTTTCACGCTTCTGTTAATTTTCATCATCGAATAAAAGAATTACGAAACTTCGAGTAGTTTTTGGTGCTTTATGTAGAACTTCTTCAAATGTATCGCTAACGATTTACTAATGGTTGGTACGACGACTCAAGAAGATTTATAGTCTACATTAATCTGTTTTCGATTTATAAATATGCAGTCACTGCAAAAACAAAGTAATGTATCGTCAAGTTTTAATAGACAGAATTGACATAACTTATTCATTAGTCCTTTGGCGATAAAATCCAGCTGCTTCGTTGAAAGTGTTTGGTTTAAACACTGTAAGATGCGGCACAGCATCAGAACAATTTTTAGCGAGAGTTTAACTATTGGTTCAAAAGTTGTCCGCAGTAATTTCTATGTGGATGATTTATGAAGTGGCGGTGATAGCTACTAAGATCTGAGAATAATTCGTAACCAGGTTACTGAAATTTTAAGTTCAGCTGGTTTGAAAGTTGCGAAATGATTTTTAAATCATTCTGAGTTAATGAGTTCAATACAAAACGAAAAACTATTACAGAGCGATTCCGATTCAGCAAAAGCTCTTGGCATACATTGAGTTCCGAATGAAGATTTATTAAAGTTTCATTTGGAAAATTAAAATCAAGAATTAAAAACAAAAACAATAAACATATTGTTAGTTTCTTCCCGGTTATTCGGTCTTTTCGAACTATTATGCCCTAAGGTAACAAAATCCAAAATGATATTACAAGAACTTTGGATTCAAAACTTGACTGGGATGAATCAATCCCCATGAGATTAAATACTTTATGGGAAAATTTCAAATCTAATTTACTGAAAATTGATTCTATACAACTTCTGCAGCAAAAATGCATATACATGGATTTGCTGATGCCTCAATTCGAGCATCTTCATTCGAAGCTCCGAATCGAACAAAATTGTTTTAAGACTACTTGCGACAAAATTTAAAGTTACTCCTCTCAACATCAAGTCTTTTCCGAGACTTTTGCTATGTGTTGCACACCTATTAGCTAAGTGATCTTATCGATAAACACAAATAAGAAAACATTTAACACAATCATCAAATACTTCGGTTATATCGCACTGGTTAAGACTTGTGCTTGCAGTTTGCGTTTGTGCGCTTTCATTATTAAGAAAATTTGAGGGGCTCTTATCGCTTCGCTTTGGAACATTTTATTAAAATTATTAATAATATACAGAATGTACTTTAGAAAGACAAACATATTTAATTAGTATCGTTAACATGAATTTTGCATTTTCGATTTGAATAATATTAACAGCAAACGAAAAATCAATTTTAAACATTAATATAATTCTCATAAGCGACTTACAGCCGACTCTACGAAAAGCCAACGTGTTTGGAATGGGTTTAAAATTTAATAAACTTTGTATTTTATCAAATTAGTTAAATTGTTTTGGACTGTTCGACAAATAATTCTATACATCTCTAGCTAGCGTGTCTACAGCAGATAGAAGTTTTTGTTATGCATACGACAAACATAATACCAGTGAGTGACATATGCATTTTTTAACAAATAAATCTGATATTTTACTTTTCAAAAATTGGGCAACGGAATTTTTTTTTGCATGTCATGACAGCAGCTTCATCTTTTCTATGCATTTCTTATTTGAAGGGGCTTTTTAAATTTAATTTTATACGAAAATTGAAATTAATCTTGGTTTAAAACTTTTTTTAAAGAAAAACTATTTTACAAATGCATGCGGATGTTTCCCAAGGAAAACAAGAAAAATTAGACACCGCAGATTCCAAATTTGCATAAAAAATTAAATTAAATTAAAAAACGCAAGGCACATCGTACATATGTAAATGCTGAAACAGAATCTATAATATGTTTCTCTTCTTTGGAAAACGTCCGCAAACATTTGTAAAATAATTCTTCTTTCCAAAAAAAGGCTTTTAGAAATTAAAAAAAATAACAAACTAAAATCAATTTCAATTTACTTATTATCTTATTTAGAACATACATAATATATCAACATTTAACAAACACGTTTAAAAATGCTTTTTTTTCTTTAAAAAAGAATAGTTGATAATTTCCGTTTTAAAGACATAGGTCAAGAATAAGCCAAAGTCAACGTAATAGAAGTTGCTACACAGATTTAAGAAAATCTTCAATTTTAGGCCAACAATCTTCAAATCTGGTTTTGGCAATTTGAGAGGCTAAAATCTGCAAAATGCAGTTAAATCTGCACTCCTGGCAACAGTGATTGAGATAAATTCTTTTGGAACTGGGTTAGTTATATACTGTATCATCTCAATTAGGCATTTTTGTTTGATTGTAAAATTTAGTTTTCAGAGGTTGTGGCTTGAAGCGTAGAACGCTTGTTGGCTTGATTATGCTTGTAACAGAATTAGTATCCAATAAGCACTTGAACACCTAACTACCGATATGAATCTTCTTTGCTTGTATTTTTGATTCAGAGCCTTTATCGGAAAATTTACATCATCGTCAGGATTTTGAGTTTGTCTTTACATATATGTAACTTTTTTTGTCCAGGTAATGTTTGATTGATTAACACTCATAACTGCTTGATGAGTTTGGCCAGACCGATATGGCTTATGACGATTGTCACATTATTTCTATTCTATAAATTTTTAATAGGAAAATGTCTATTGTGTTGACTTTCTAGATATCTTCGTGTTAGATAAGTGGTCGTCGCTATTTTTGCGTTAATATAGTTTTACTTTCTGGCAGCGGAAGTTGTTAATTTGTAAGGTTAGGTGTGTGTTTCTTTCTTGTCATTGCTTGTCTATAACGTAAAAATTTGTAGAAAAACTCATCAAAATTTTCATGGCATTGCCGCTATATGTAAAGTTAAGTGATTAAAACAAAGGTTATTAGTTTTATTCTACCACAATTCTTACATTAGAAAAAATTGTCACTTTAATTAAAGTGGAACTATTTATTTAAGATTTAACTCTAGTCAAAATTAAACACCTTTTCCTGATGCTTGAACGTACTGAAGTTAGCAAATATATCAACCCACAGGGTGAGACAAATATAAGCAAAATAGATAAATGAATGAGTAGTACATTTCTATACCCAATAGACGAAACAAACGGGTTTGTGAATTGAACAAGTAAATTCAATAAAAACAAACAACCCCTTATGAATAAAAAAAAACTTTTAGTACTAAAATTGGCCCTTTTTTATTTACCTGCTGGAACAGTGACACTCATTTGTTAGAAAAACCAATTAAACCTATTACCACACGTTTAAAGGCAAAATAAAAAAATGAGTAAAACTTTTGTACACGTGATTTCGCATATCTTGCGAACTTATTGAATCAATTAATTATAAGACACATACATATTGTTACGTTTTTCCCTTTTTAGAACAAACGTATGGATTCTTTTGATTGGCTCATTATAGTTTTATCTGGCTATACTTCTTGATCCTACGATCCTGGGAATCCTATGGTCTCGTATTTACTAAACATGCGTTACTATTACAAACGCAGCCATCCACGCTACACTACTGTGTTACTCCGGCGAGACATGAAATACTCGATGCCTTGCTTAGTAACCTTAACCATCCACAGACAACTCCACTACGCCTTTTATCCAAGCCAGTCGTTCCCCTTAATCCAATAGCCACAACACGCGTCTGCCATACACTGTTAATATGCTGTTACACTTTCCTGCTCTAACCGCTCCGTTCTTACTTTTTATTATAAAGGGCTTCTTGACAATTATCTGTTAGTCTTTTATTAAATTAGACGTCTCCACTAAATTATCTGCCATGGATTCACACACAATAATTGTCTTTTCTCTTCCGGGAGGTTTGTACTTCTGCTTCTTAATTTTTAATTGTTTTATACAACTATTATTTTTAATTTTTACTCATGTCTGAAGGTGGGCTCGAACAAACTATCGTCTGTTTACAGCAATATTGTTACGAATAATAAAATTATGCAACCTCTGTTGGTGTTTCCGTATGAGCGTGGTGAATAAGTTACTTCTACTAATGGTGTGTGTATAAAATAATACAACATTTAGCTAACAAGAGCTGAGCAACCTCGATGGTTGCGTTAGTAGAGGGACTTGCTGTAAAACAGAATATCGTGAATTCGGGCACAATTTCGGACATGCATACAAAGGAAAAATAATAATTGTATAAAGCAATTAACAATTATTGTGTGACGCCATGACAGATAACCTATTTGAGACGGTCTAGTTTTATATAAGAGTAACAGATAGTTGTCAAGACGACCTTTATAATAAAAAGTAAGAACGGTAGCGGTTAGCGCAGGAAAGTGTTACAGCATAATAACAGTATATGCGTTGTGGCTTTTAGATAAAGGTTAAGGTTACTAAACAAGGCATTGAGTAGTTCATGTCTCGCCGGAGTAACACAGTATCGTCAACTAGATCGCTGCGTTTGTTATAATAACGGATGTTTAATAAATACGAGACCATAGAATTCACAAGACCGTAGGATCAAGAAATATGGCCAGATAAAGCCATAAAGTAAGAATACAGAATTTATAATGAGCCACAGTTGTATTTGCAATCAAAAGAATCCGTACGTTTGTGTTCTAAAAGGGAAAAACGTAACAATATATTTGCCCTGCTCACCTTACTGTACAATGATAATACCCTCACAGTTTATTGACATACCGGTCACACTTGATTGTTATGCCAGTTATTTGAATACTTGTGATGTCTATAGCAAACAGCGTTGCCACTTACTTTTTTTTAGAAAAAAAATATAATGCAACTTCTGCCGTATATTTGGAACAGTTAAACAGTTAAGTAGTTAAAGTTAGTGAATTGCACTACTGACACCTATTGCGCAACAAAATAAAAACTCCAATTTATTTTCTGTCTGACACCTTAAACTGTATCCGCGAGTGAAAATTTATCCATGTTTAATTAACAAAAGGCTTTTTAACATCTTCAAACAAATGAAATGTTTATAAATATATATTAAGTAGGTAAGAATTGAGAATTGTTTTAAATACAAATAGTAATTCAGTATCTATAATAATTTGGTTTAAATGGACCAGCCTTATTAAGGCCTAAGTATTTAGCCTGTTCATCAGTCAACTCCGTCAAATGACCATCAAACGTCGACAAATGTAAACTGGCTACGTACTCATCTAAAGAAATAATAAAATCAGTTAAATTATTTTTGCATTTTTTTATTTTTACTGACCCATTTTCTTTGGCAGTAGATACACATCTGATTTATAGCGTCCAGGAATGGCACTGTACAATTCAATGAGAGCCAAAGCTTGTGCAGAAGCCGTTATCGATACAACGAACGATGGAATTGTCGAACATGACATATTAACCAATCTACCTTCGGCTAAAAGAATAATCAATCTTCCATCCGGCCATATGATATGATCAACTTGAGAACGTACACGTTCCCAGGTGAGTTCTGGTGTATGTAAACTATTCTAAATAGACAAAACTTAAATTAACATTTGATTCACTATGTTTATTCTGATTGGGATACCCACTATGTCTATTTCTGAATTGGAGTGGCCCATGTTACAAACAATGCAACCGTTTTTCATACGATCCATATGTTCACGCGTGATCACATTTTTATTTCCAGTTGCTGTAACGACAATATCGACATTTCGTATAACTTCCATTAGCTTCACTACACGAAAACCATCCATGCTGTTAAAAACAATTTAGATTTAACTTTTTGTTTTTTTTTTTTGTTTGTTGTTGATTGCATTTAAACTTACCTCGCCTGAAGAGCACAAATCGGATCAATTTCAGTCACATAAACAATACAGCCTTGACCCTTGAGACCCTTAGCACAACCTTTACCGACTTCACCATAACCGCATACAACCACTTGTTTACCTCCAAACATTATGTCGGTTGATCGTTTAAGACTGAAAATAATTTTTTTAATACCTTGTACAAAAAACTAATCTAACTTTAAAAAAATAACTTATATAATATAAATACGCTTACGAAGCGGTTTATCTAAAGACTTAAAGACAAACACATGTATAGTACTGTTGAATTATTTAGAAATTGTACTTTGCAATACAAATTCTTTGTATAAGAATTTATTTTTTATCAATATATATATATATATATTAATATGTTTTCTCATTCGCTTAAAATCTTTTGTTGAATTAAATACGTTTTGTAATAAAAATCTAAAAACCTATTTGTCTTTGACTATACACATATTGTATGGAAAAACAAGAATTCCAACATGTACAACTTTTAATATTAAATAAAATATGTAAACTGTGTGTCTTTAGAAGAGAACTCTGAACAACTAACATGAGAGATTTTGATCAGGAAAAATGAAGGATTTTTAACAACAATGTTAGAAAATCTAATCCACTTAATAAGTCAGATGAAGCTTCCGTATCTTTAATAATATCATTTATTGAAGAATTACGGGCTGTTCCCTCCCATCACTGTCGGGACCAAAGTAATAAATTATACCTTCCATAGGAATTTGGAAGTATAAAAAGAGTGTATAAAAGAATTTTGCCAATTGCCACTAATAGTATTTCGTAGCATTTTTAAAAATAACTTCCACTAAGGTTTCCATCTACCCAAAAAAGATAAATGTTTCACATGTAGAATACTCAATTCGAATAATAAATATCAATACATGTAAGAGAATTTAAGGGAACCACTTGCATTTAAATAGAAAACAAAAATCTAAAAAAGTTTTTTTGATAGAACAGGAAAAATGCAAGGAAAATTACCTATTTTTATGTACAAGTTTTGATCTACAAAAACTTTTAGGCACATCGCATGGAAAAACTATAACGCTATTTTATTCATGAAAATATGCATTTTAAAATGAAAGCTTTCACGAAAGTGGAACCACAATCGGCTACTGTTTTGTTTATTTGTTTCCAGGGCTTACCCGTGATAAAATTGTTGAAGCACCAAGTGAATGGTCTAATTTAATAACCGTAATATACGTAAAAACCCAACTGCATTCTAATAAACTACTTCGATTTTAAAGATTAAAAAGCATTTTCACAAAAGATGCTGCCCAAACCAATGAAAATTTCATTTAATAATTTACGTTCAGCTTCAACTGAAAATGATAGTCCTATAATTAGTCTTAAATATGGCTACTTTGACAACTCTGAACGACAAGACGATTTAAAATCTATTCCAATATCTAAGCTAAACCTTGAAATTATCGCCAGGGGACCTGTTCAGATATATAAGGAATTGTTATAAATTTCGTTACCCAAATACAAGGATTTAATAATAAACGTATATATATATATATATATATATATATATATATATATATATATATATATATATATATATATATATATATATATATATATATATATAAATATATATATATATATGTATATATATATATGCTATTGTTTAAACTTACGAATTACTATAGTTACAACTCTTACCTAGAAGTTAGGTTTTAATGAATAAATATTTTATAATTTTCTTTTCTTTAATACTATAGTCTTATAAGAATAAATTTAAATCTAATTTTGAATAAAAAAAATTGATTTAATTAAACCTGTATTATTTTCATATTCATTCATAGAGTTACAACAAAAAAAGTTTAAGGGACAAAAAACGACCCTTATATCGCTAATATTAAAATAAAAATCATTAAATTATATTTATCAGACAAATCAATGCTAATTTACAAAATTTAAATATAACAACTATATTTTTAGCGAAGATAATTACAAAAACCCTTCCTTTGTAAAATTGATTATAAAAATAATAAATATGCAGATTATATAATAAAGTTAAAAATAGAATTTCATGCTTCCTTATTTTTGTTTAATGTATGTACGTAATTACGCAATACGGTACATCTATATTTCTCAATAAGTTCTGCGCTTGGAATCCAATCTTCCAATAAATTCAAAGCTGGAAGCATAGATTCGCAAGTATTTATTGTCAACCAATTGGATAATTTCTTTTTCATTATTGCTAGGTTTGAAAAAATACTTTCAACAGATGCACTACTGTGTGGTAAATATGTATGTGCAAAAATAATGAACAAATTTTGGCCAAACTCTTTTTTTAAACTTCCTATTTCATGCAAAAAATTTTCGGCATTATAAACTTTTAATATATGAAGAAAGCTATCATTCGTTTTACTTTCTAATAGTTTAAGTTATGTAATAAACACTTTTGGATTAGTTGTTACATAGTTAAACTCTAAAACTAGCTCAAAATAAGGAATGTCTTTATTAGACTAAACAAATACTGGATCCAAATACGTTAGTACGTTCAACTTTTTAACCTTAATCTCACTTCTTGAAACTATTTCTCCACACAACTTTTGATAAAATATGAATATTTTACTTTTAATATCAATTATAAAAATTTTAGAAATCCCTTATCTAAATTGAAAATCAAACAAAAAATGCCATATAACAAAAAAGGAACAAAAAAAGGGTCAAATATATCAAAAAGTGGCAGATTTAGGTTTTTTTTAAAGGGTCAAAAAAGGATCAAGCAGTGGAAAAAGTAGAAATTTCCTACTTCAGTAGCAACAACGGTCACGCCGATTGTATGTGTGTGGCATTGTGATACACTTGGTTACGAAGCGTAAGAAACACGGTAATCCACAAGGCACAAATAAACACACACAAGCCACATGCTATCCGATACGAAGATTCTGACTGAAGAGAATAAGAAAGGACAGTGATGGAATACAGCTCGAGGAGATAACAGGTGTCGCGGCAAAAAGTTTAAGAAACTATTTCGATAAAATTAATTATAATAAATTCATTATATGATATATCAGAAGGTTTTTGTTCATTAAAAAGGGGGAACTGTTCAAAATTCTCTCAATTTTAGATAATAATAAAAAATGAAGGAAAACAGTAACAAAAAACACAGAAATAAGTAAAAGCTGTTTCCGGTATTCGATCAAATTGTTGTAACCGTACCCTACAAGAGTAATTTCACGTTGAGGGATGTGCAGGTTTTAGATTCACCCTTCTTTGGCGATGGTTTGCCGGAAATTTGGTAATGGAAAGCGGAATTCAAGGACTACATATACGATGAAAGGCGGAATGAGCTCCAGAAATTCATTGACGCAAAACAGTAGCCGATAGGGCCTAGATGCTTGCTCAAAAAAAATCGGGTATTAGAGACTAGTAAACTCTAACTGAAGAGCTGTTTAGAGAATTCGGGAAGGAAGTATCTGCTATTGCCATTCTATATACTTATAATTATAATAATTCTTTTAGCTGCTACAAGACTACCGACTACACGGCTACTTTTGTAGCCCGTAGCCAACTTAGGCTAATTTCTATATTTCTTGGCTACAAAAAACAGATTAGTGTTGCCAATACAATAAATGCATGAAATGGTGGTTTTAAAAACGCAATACATTAAATATCGCTATTAAAAACGCGAAAAACTTTTATAGTGGCACCATTGAAAAATAATTGTCATCTGTTCATTTGTTTACATTTTTCATTTACTATTTATTTGGCACATTTTTCATTAACTCTTTGTTTGTGAAATTTTCCATTTAGTTCTTTTTTCATCAATTTCTAATTTGTTTCATTTATATTTATTTTTTGGGTTTTTTATTGAAATTGGTAAGTATATAATAGTCATTTTTACTGTTTATATGTATTTATTATATTGTTTAATGTAAATGTTTAGTTCAATTTATGGACCACTATTTTAGCAATAGTACTTGTTAATTAAATTTTCTTGAGACATTTGAAATTTTTTTTTTTCACACAAATTCACTTAAAAAAATCAAGTTTGTTTTGTTTTGGTTAACTCTAATACAGATATCAAAACAGATGTTTATTTTTGGTAGTTAGTGGTCGATAGTCGTTAAAAGAATTAAGTAACTGGCGATTTGGCTATTTTTGTAGCCAGCTACTTTTGTTGTCGGTAGTCGATGGTCGGTAGCGTTTGATAGTGTTTATAGAATTAATGTGACAGCAGCAGAAAAAAAGTTCATATACATATTACTGCGAATTATATCATTCCATAGCTTTATACTACGAACAGTAAAAGATCTTTTCATAATTAAGGAAGTAATTTAGGAGAAATTAGGATATTAGTTCTAGTAGAACTTACAAATTTAAATCTTTCCCTGAGATATGGTGGACAATCATTCCTAATCGTTTTGTATAACAGCATAAGAATTCTGGTATTTGTAAAACTTTTAAAATCACACCCAAGAAAATCTATGACGTATGATGTTATATGTGCTCTATACTGAAGTCTATTGACATAACGAACAATTTATTAATACAATGCTCGAGTTTAAGTATATTAATTTGTTATGTACCACTAAAAATTTCCAAGCAATACAATATTAAAGGTAAACATAAAGAGTAAGCTAAACGTTTCCTTACATTTATTGGTAGATAGCATCCTAAGGTCTAAAGTCTTTTTAAAATAAAGGAAACTTTTGCAACTACATGGTTTATGTGTACACCAAAATCTAATTTATTGTCAATATAAAAACCTAAAGATAAAGATAATAAACAAATTCAATCGGTTTTAAATCTATTAAAATATCTATTATGTCTGTAGAATAATTTGTAAATATCATTGCCCTAGTTTTTGGAGGGTTAGTCTCCAAAAAATTACTATTAGAGCATTCAAAAATTCTCTGGAGTATTTCATTTACTTTTGTTCTTAAATGTGTAAGACCATTTTCATTATCATTAACCACAATCTTCATATCATCTGCATAGGCGTAACACATTCCTCTATCAGCTTCTTGAAATACATCATTTGTATACAACATAAAAAGAAGAGGACCCAATGTAGAACCGTGAGGTACTCCCCTATGTGTTTTTAATAATGTCAAAACTCTTCTATTAGATTCTGTAAATTGAAAACGTCTATCTAAAAAAGATACAATCAATTAACATGATGACTTTAAAGTTTCATTACTAACAATTCCCGATTTAGTGAGTCAAACGCTTTAGAAAAATCTGAGAATATAACTAGTGAGTTAATTTTGTTATCTAAATTTCCTCTTATCTTGTCAACCACATCAATAGTTAGACTAGTTGTGTTAAAACCGGACCTGAAACCTGACTGATAGTTTCTAACGAAATTGTTATCATACACCAAATATTCTTGGATCAGCTTACGCAATAAAATTTCTAGGAGTTTAGCACAGCACGATAAAACTCCATCGTATCCAATAGAATTTGGCTTTATAGAATTCATTGCCTCTAAAACTTCTAAGGGGTCAACAGATCTAAATGAAAATCTGCTACTCCGCATTGAGTCAAGCTTGCTAAATGTAGAGTTATTCATTTCCGCACAGGGCTGTTATATAGACATACCATTAAAAGCTTTTACATCAACTAATGTTTTCGACTGACAATGTCCTAAAGCACCTTCAGCTCTTAATCTCTTCCAAAACTGAGTTACAATTAGAAAAAAATTTAGATTTATCCTTCTTCTATAGTTTCTTATTGTGTTTTTTAATTTATGTTCTGTGTTGCTCTTCCTATATGCTCTGAATGCCAAAAAAGCTATCTTTTTTTTTCTTTGTTTATATTTCTCGCTTTCCTCATAGGAACATTGCGTTGAAACGAATCCAATATTATACTATTAAAATATAGAATTTGGTTATCTACGGTATTAACATTATATAAATTCGAAAAATCAGCTTTCTGTAGCTCCTTAAAGCAATTTTCTAAATTAATTGACTTATAGTCCTTATACCAAGTATCGAAAGTAAGTCTTTCAATATTTAATTTAAATGACCCCGATAAAAGTGTATGATTAGAATTTAAAATCGGCATATGATATTGGCATTTGTAAGCAATAGATTCAGGCTTTGATAAAGAGAAATAATCTATTAATGTTGTGGAATTTCTATAGCTACAATAATGAGTGGGCATCCTATTGTGAATAACCGACAATCCTGAAGTAGATGTAAAATTTCTAACCAATTGACTTTTATTAAGCATATCCGTATTAAAATCTCCCATAATTACAACATTGGAATAACGATTGGAAATTTCTACTAAGAAATCATCACAACTTCTGAAACTCCCATCTGGCAAATAAACAACACCTACCACAATAGTGCTAGAATTACCCAAATTCATCTCAATAAATAAAGATTCACTAACACCTTCTTCCATTTTTTTTACCTATAACTTTGGCTTTAAACTTTTTTGATACGTAAAGGCTTACACGCCCACCTCTTTTCCAAACTCTATCATTTCTAAATACTGTGTAACCAGTAAACTCAACAGCTCGATTAAAACTGGGTTCCTTGAACCAAGTCTTACTTACTGCGATAATGTCATAGAAACTACTTGCCATAAAATTTTTTACTTCACCAAATTTAATGGATCTTTCACAAGGGACTAAACTCTGTGCGTTAAAATGAAACACATTAAAGATTTCATTACTTAAATTCATATTTATGCTGCTGCTGTAAAGAATTGAGCCTAGATTATTTGCAGCATAATAAAGTAAAGCAGTTGTTGCTATCAGTATTTGCAAATTATTTGATATGTGTAATCCAAAACTTATCATATTAATTAATATAATTAGAACAAAAATAAAAATATTATTCTCTTAACAACTCCACTGTGCAAATAAGAAAACCAATATGTTATGACTCCAAGACAAGAAATTAAAAGGAAAAAGCATAAAGAATAAGAAGAACAAGAAATTATAGGGAAAATGTATAAACCAACGTAGATTTATTTTACTAGGTAATAGCGGCTCTACAACAAATACAACATGTCTTTTTATTGTTGTTTTGTGCGTTGGAAACGTCAAAAACACGAAGAGAAATATAATATAATTGCTCGCAATACACATGCTTGCTTTGTATCGTAAACGCTTGTTGTTAGTGTTTTTAAAAATTCGTAAACAAAAAAGGAAAGGAAGGTATTGCGAGCAATTATCTTTTATTTTTTTGTGTTTTTGACGTTTCCAACGCACAAAACAAAAATAAAAAGTCATGTTGTTTTTGTAAATGTTGTATTTGTTGTATTATAGCTACTACCTAGTAAAATAAATCTGACTTGATGAACACCTTGTAAAAAGGAAGTTATACATAGGGTATTCATATACATATGCGACCTTGTGAATTCCCTGACTGTTTTTGCATCGATCATATTTTTTTACATCAGTTATTAATTAATGGGAAGAGACGCAAAAAAGAACACCAAGAAGGGCCAATTCTTTGCCTCTCCCCCGAAATTAGCAAACAAAAATGAGGTTAAAGAATAACTTGTAATAATTACCAATAAAGAAGAAATAACATGCAATCGTGTAAAAATATATTATGTATAGTAAATTTAAAATTTCTGAACAAACATTGTTATTTCTTCTTACATTTGTGACAAATATTTTTGAAATCTTTAATCATTCTTTAATCAAATAAACATCTGCGGCAGGTTCAGGATTTTGTAAATTATTGTTATTGTTGGTTTTATCTTCCACATTCATTGACTATGACATAGGCAAATTTAGTTTAACCGCGTAGTCAAAATCAGTTTTCCATCATAAAAATGTAATCTAGCACAACGAATATCCCAACTGATCATCTCATACTTAAGAATTTTTTTGTTGGTGACTAATTTACGGCAATAGAATATAAATTTAGACACCTCTGGAGAGTAATGGTTTTTAAGATAAATTCTCGAATCTATATCTTCTATATCTATATATCCAACTGCAGAAATTAAGATGAGATAATTCAATGTCTACTCCAAGATATTTTGCCAGCTCTATCACGATCAAGTACAATATTATTAATGTGTGATGGTAAACCAGAAATAATGATATCTCCTCGATTTAATTGTTTTCTTAACAAATTATTTTCCCCTTCAAGTTTTTTGATTTTTGATATTTTTGATACTTTTTTTAATATCAGTAAGTTGTGCACTTATTTTTTGCATATATTTCTCCAAATTATCAAGTTTGGTAGATAAACGGCGCTTTGATCCGCAACACATATATTATCCACCAGTCTTCTTAATGGTCTACGAAACTGATCTAGTAACTAATGGAGCCGCTAGCGTTACACATTCTGAGTGGAATTTCGCATTACAAAATGAAACCTAAGTTTTATTTTCATTTTTATTAAATGTTTTTCCGCAATGGTAACATTTAGAAGCCATGACTAAACAGACCGTACCTCAAGTTATCGATACATTTATGTTTTAAAATTTTATTGGTCAAGGACAAAATGAAAATATGAACAAAGAAGTAAATAAACGAAAACATCAAAGCTTAAACAAAACTCAAATACGATGGGCCTACTTTATTTCGATTATAATTTTTTTTTTAATTTTATTTATTCTTTGTTAGTAAATATATTAAAAAATAATAATGAATTTTCTATTGTTGATGTACGTTTTAATCAGAATTTTTGCTTTTACGTCTTTAGATTTCTTGAATGTTTAAAAGTAAGCTCACCTGTCTAGAATGGAATCTTTAATATTATAATAATTGTCGAACTTCATTTTCGTTACTGAGTCGTTAATATTAATGGCTGGTACTGTCAGTTTTCCCACTTTTGACAAGTGATATAATCGATGAACACCGGTGACACTTTCCTCCACAATGCCTTTTATACCTTTAAAAAGTTCCGGATACTTTTTCCACAATAAATGTGTAAGATCACCACCGTCATCCAGAATCATATTTGGCTCCCAATCGCCACAATTCACACATTTGTCTAGGCACCACCAAAAATCTTCTTCTGTCTCAGCTCTCCAAGCGTAAATTGGAATGCCAGCTTCAGCTAAAGCTGCTGCAACTGCGTTCTTTAATTAAATTTAATTAGATATTCGTTATTATTTGAATTTAAATAAAATTTTTACCTGAGTCGAAAATATATTGCAGGCAGTCCATCGAACAGAGGCACCCAACTCAATTAATGTTTCAATTAGAACAGCTACTTGAGCATTAATATGCGTACAACCAACAATTCTAGCATTTTTCAATGGTTTATCTTCACGAGCCCGTTTCCTAAGTGTCATTATACCAGGCATCTCCTGCTCAGCAATTTCTATTTCTCTGCGTCCAAATGAGTGTTGACTTGCCAAGTTCTTCACACAAAAATCAGAAAATCCACTGCTGTTACGTTGTTTCTTTTCGCGAGGTGATGTGTCATCTTCTTCAGAACTAGCCGTGAAACACGCTTAAAAAATTATATTAATATTACTAAATGGATCTGAAACAAGTAGAAATTTCTGCACTTTAAATTACCAGAACTAAAGGAACAAGTTGATGCTGCAGATGAACGTCTTCTTGTTTTGCTCGCCAACTTTAAGGCTTCTGGTTGGGCCGATTCTTGCTACAATAGATAATTAAAAGTGTAAACCTTAATAGTTCTAAATTATTAGTTTATTCAATTGTTAACAATTGTCTGAGAATAAAATACAATTTATATCGATAGATTTAATATCGATAGGTTCGTTAGGCTGTGATAGCATTCTGAATTAAGTGTACAAGAGATTCGGCTTCTTTGTGAGAATACACTTGTTAAATAGTATTACATATTGTTAAGAATGTATATTTAATATTTTTATAGATTTGGACAAAATATAAATGATGCCATTTGTTCATGCCATTTTTTCGATTTTCTTTTAAAATGAAGCGAATACATTTCGCTTTTAATATGATATTCGTTATCACGCATATACAACGAACGTACACAAAGCAAGTATATTCCCATGGTGAAATAATAATTCTTTATCAATAAAAATAATGTAATTGTTTGACCTTTTCATTTTTTTTACAATCACGAGTAGATATAATAAAGAGAATTACGTATGGCCGCAGACTCCATTCGTTCCATCCGCTATTACGTACGTAACCGATTGATTCAAAAGCAAGTAAGGACGATATATTCGGGTGTGCCGAATCTTTAATACCCTCAACCTAAGGAAAGATATAAATTTTCTGTCCTGTGATTCCTGTAATGCTTTCCGTGTATTTAAACTTTTCAAAATATGCCTTAGAATTTGTGTAAATTTTATTGTTTAACCTGTATATTAGTAATATTGTCGATATCATAGTTAAGGGAAGTGCATTAATTTTGCATTCTTCACTAACACTTAGTGATAGTGCAAAGTTATTGCATTGTTTTTGTTGATGTTTAGTGAAGATTTAAAATTTTGCAGCCTCAATCAACATTGTTGATAGTAATTAAAAAAATTTTGCACAATATTGCAACTTTTTTTCTTCACTAATTTTAGTGCAACGGAGAAATTTAGCACTAAATTCGAAGGTAACTTTGAGCTTTTATTACTTTTGTGCAATAATTCGAAACTAAAGACTAATAATTTCTTAGAAATAACAAAACTTAATTTAATCTTTAGGTTAATAAAACTTTTGTTATTTAATAAAAGAATGGTTACATTAAAAACATAAAAATATTTTACAAGTTGTTTTCTTTAACCAAAACAAGCATAGCTCCTACTGGAGCTACGTACTAGGTAGTAGTGGCTCTACAACAAATACAACATTGGCAAAAACAACTTGGCTTTTAATTGTTATATTGTGCGTTGGAAATGTCAAAAGCATAAAGAGAAATAAAATATAATTGCTCTAAATATGCAATGCCTGCTTTGTTTTGCAAATGCTTGTTGTTGTATAACCACATGTACATATTTACTTATATGCGTAAGTATATATGCACATGTACGAAACTTGAAACATTGATACAAAAAAATTAGAGGCAGGTGTTGTGTTTTGTCCGCTGCCTCGAAGAACGGGAACCGCACTTGCTGATTTTATATAGCACAATTTTCGGAACTATGTCTGATCAATCGGCGTACTTTAATTTTCTCTAGCGCACGAAAACGAATACGGACGAACAGACGGATAAACCGATAAACGGTCATCGCTCAATCGACTTCGCTAAGCATAAGAACTCAGAATATATATATATACATATATACTTTATGAGGTCTGAAATGGATCTTGTAGAAATTAGAAATGAAATCAAACCCTTTATACACTTTTTCACCTGTGGTGAAGGGTATAAATATGTAAAGTGTATAAATTTTTTAAAACTCTGTACTAAACGCAAATAAGCAAATAAATAATCACTTGTCACATTCATCGAAAGTTATTTTTTTTAATACAACAAAGGAAATTTATCAAAATAAATAAATAAAACATGCAATTATATATGCAATTTAAAGTTAATAGATTGACAATAATTTTCAATTGTGTTTGCAAAATACAAAAAAGAAGTTTAAATTAAAAAAAAATAGGTGCAAAATGAGCGCGCGTATTTTTAAGTATTAATTCCTTTTCACATAGAAAATATTATAAATAGTTGTGAATTAAGTGAATATGAGGGATAAGTCTTAAAAATTTATTAAGGGTGCTTAGGAGAAACTGAGAATTAACGACAAAAAGCACTTCATCTTCTTATATTTTTAATCGCGCTTAGTTTCCGCAGCACAAACCTATGCTACCTCTAGAAAGCCATATTAAAATCAATACTTTATGCGTTGAAAACCATATTTATACGAAGAATGCAATAAAAAATTATGTAAAAAAAATATGATGAAAAATTGCACAAATAAAAAATTGCTGGTCGGCGCCTACAGATAAAAAACTTATAAAAATGTATATTAAAGCAAGAACTTGGGATTTTCTTTTTCGATTCCCACTGACCTGAGCTATTAAGAAAATTAAGCTTGATATTACTATTATTTATAATAAGAATTAAAAATTATCATTTTATCTGAGACACAGTTGTTCCTTGTGCATGATAAAATTCCTTCAAAGCTAGCGAGCTCTTCTGACCTCAAAATATGTGAATGAAGGTCTATCAATTCCTTCTCTAGTCCATTACCCCTTCTATGGTTTATTATCACCTTAAAGGATTTATTGGACATTCGCGTCCTTCAGGGTGTTTTGCTCGCTCTGAGATGCACCAGCTTCAGCTCTGGCGGTGTAATGGTTTCTTGAGTTCTTCTTGCACTTATGGGTATTTATTGATTACCTTAAATATGTGGCCCACTAGGCACCCAAAAAAGTCCATCGTTTCATCGAATTGTCTTTTCTTACATCAAGTCTAAAATGGTCTTGTAAAATAATAAAAAAAAAAAAACGAACACAACACTAATATCGCTTGGTGTCAGTTGCTGATATGAGCTCTATTTATGCGCCTTCAGTCCGTTAGGCGTCATTCACAATAATAAAATCAAAACAAAACATATCGACACGCAAAACACCAATTCTACCAGTTACATTGACCATTCAAGGATTGTAATATTCCTTTCGGTTATCTTATCGCCCTCTTAAGCTCACATGCTGTCCCTTGTGAACAATGATCTGCAAATGCCCGGCTTAGGAACCTAATTTCAAAACAAAAACGTTCATAGGAACTAAATACTGTATAGTAGCATAAAATAATATTGTATAAGTTAGTTTATTTGTTTTTATGATCTTTTTCTACCCTTTATAATTTTTTTAGAATTATTTACTTCCACTAAATGAAATCTTTTAATAAGTTGGTGGAAAGAGATAATGTACACATAAAAATATTTAAATATTTTAACTGACGCATCAAGTGTTCAGCGTTTGATCACATGCTTAACAGGTAAATTTTTTAAATGCAAATTACGGGTATGTAGATAAACGTAAAATTGTGAGTATTTATAAGAAATATATCTAATTTAATTTAATTAGCATCATTTCCTTACAATTTATTATGAAAATGTTTGTTTGTATATTTATTCGTGAGTTATATACTCGTTTGTATATTTGCTCTTGCTATTTATGCTACAATACTTTCATACTAAATGAATAAGATATACAAACGGAAAAAAAAATTATTAAAATGACTACAAATTAGACAACTTTTAATTGTTAAACTTTTAGTCAGTAAAGAAGATATGTTTGTTCCCTATCCTCAATGTATAGAATTTTTGTTTGTTTGTTTGTTTAACAGAAGCATAAATTCCAAAACATATCATTCGATACATAGCAATGACACTTAATAAACCTTTGCATTAAAAAACACACAATAACAGTTTATTAACTAATCTACACTGTAAGCAATTTAACGTTTTTACTTGGCAACTCCAATTAGGATTTTATACTTATTGCTTTAAAAAATCAATTTTTAAATAACCCGAAAACCGAATATAATTTTCTCTTTTATTCATTTTACATAAAAAAGGGAATCCTTTTAGTATAAATATATTTTCTGGTTACTGAAAAAAACGACCACGAAACATAATTAAATTTCTAAATAAATATGTTTCGCTTATTTTGGTCACAGACAAAATCAAAAGTATTCGAATAACGCGTTCTATAACGAACTGTTTACATTTTATATACTTCGCTATTCAAATAAATTTTTTTTAATTTATTTTTATTTTATGCAACAAATCTAGTTTAGCCCAGTAGCTGCAAATAAAATACAAAGTTGTCCGGTGTTCAGAAAAAGTAGTTTTGAGAAGAAAAAGTAATGTTTTAAAACCTGCAGAACCTCATACTTTCAGAGTTACGGACTCCTAAAGTTTTTGTACAAAATTCGCAATATTTCAAATATTCTTAGGCCCAATATGGGTATCATAGGAAAGCTTTTGAAATAAGCTATCAGGATCCTTACAAAAATATGTCTGTTACAAACCAGTTAATTGTTATTAAATTTTTGTTATTAATTTTGCGAATATTTTCACCTTCTTGTAGCAAAAATATTTTCTTATGTACATACATATGTATGTATGTATATGCACATAACTATACAAGTATGTGTTTTGGGGCACTTGCCAAAACTAGGTCTAAGGGCTAGTTTTTCATTTCAGAGTCTTAGTAGGTTTAAGATATCATAAAATATTTATATACACTTAAGAGATATATAATTTTAAATATATGGGTCACCGACGATGTTGTCATTTATATTTTCTTCTTAAAATTACTTTTTGTACTCCAGGATGAACAAAATTCATTTTATTTCTGGTGTAAAGTAGGGTAGAGGCTACAATAAAAACTGATATTTATTAAAGGTCTACAAACGGCTAAATAGGCTAATAAACGTTTATGAATACTCTTTTGTAGACTTTTGTCTGTTAGGAACTCTTAAAGTACATTTATGAATTAGACTTTAAATGTTTAAATTAAAATATAATAATATGGTTGAAAATGCCATGTTATATAATTGCATTATAATATAGTCACGTAAGTGCAAGGATTTCCTGACATAAAAGCCTAAGTTATTTATTGCTTAATTTATTATTGATTTGTCACAGAAGTTATTTAAAACCATAAATCGCAAAAAAATCACCTATTTGCTTATTTAAACATATAATTCCAATTATTGTTAATGTAAAATATGACAGCTTTTAATTAAAAATATGTAAATATGTAACATGTGCTTTAAACACAATTTACATACATATGTATATTTCAACTATTTTTGGAAAGCTTTTTAATCTTTTCATTTGTTTTCCTATTATATATGTATATTATTTTTAATTATTTATTTATACATAAATTTTTATTTATTTTTTTTTTTTTTTCAAAAATATTATTAAAGTAATAGAAAAACATTCTGTCATCACCTAGAACAAAATATTTTTAAACGCAAACAATATTATGTTTGCTTTTAGTCATACTCTTATTAATAAAAAATACATTATGGTTAAATATATTATATTATTTATAATAAGTTATTAAACTTTAATTTTTTGGGTAAAAGTTTTTAAAATTAAACCAACCAATGGCCAAATGTTAACAGGAAAATGTTTATGGTGACTGAAGTATTGTTGAAAACAACTATAGTTTGTTCTCCGAAACTATACAATGTTACAAAGAACATAATATATCACAACCATGTTTTTCGCTGCGTGTAAGGGTTTGTGTTTGTACATGTTATTGATTTAATTTTACAACGTAACAATTTGTAAAGAATTAGTTAAAAACAATTTATACTTTTGATGAATGGCAGTGGAAGAGGAGCCAGTGGAACATATACGTATGTGTGTATATATTAATTTTCCTGTATAATATTTTTCTAATCTAATTTTTTATTTAAAATTCTGTTACCAAAAAAATAGTTTTTTGTTTAAATATAGTAAGATAAAGCTGTGATTGATTATTTTTGCGCCTAATATAAATTATAAATATTGCAACAACAAAAAGTTAAATACTTCAATTACAAACCTTGTCGCTGAATCCTAAGTCACACACAGTAGTCTCGTTAATTTTATTCATATTCTTGAAAGTTGTTTTCTGAAATATATAGAATAAAGCAGTTAAAATAAAATATTGTAATATCATGAGAAGCTATTTAAACAGATCAGGTTTTCGATATTTCTACAATGCATTACCCAGAGCAACTAGCATAACCAACAACCTTACTTGCCATCAACATGTCCGAGTGAAGTGATACTTTCGATTAACAGAAGCAATGTTTTGTTACAGGTCGTTTTACTTTGTCACAGCGTATATAATAACAAGTAAGAGTGCTATCTTATATACCCTTCACCATCTTTGCAAATCTAGTTAAGTGAAATAGGTCCAATAAAAAAAACAAATATTAGGGTGACAGAGAGTTAAAAAATAAGAAAAAATTAAGTACTACATATTTATAATGTTACATAAATATGTCATAGGCTCTTAATGGATTTTTAAGAAATTTTAGTATTTCTTTCAAGATCTCTTCAAAAGATTTTAAATGATACCCGTATTAAAATTTTCAAAGTTCAGAGGCCCATAACACGAAAAATATGGGCGAGCGCCATTTTTTCCATATGATGTTTTTCTTATTTTTTAATTCTCTATCGCCCCATATACTTTTTTAATTGAAAAATTAGAGGTAGTTGTTATATATATATATATATATATATATATATATATATATATATATATATATATATATATACATAGATATGTATATATATATATGTATATATATATATGTATATATTTACATAAAAATGTCATCGCCTCTTAATGGGTAAGTGTTTAAAAAAAAAATTATTGTTTCTTTAACGATCTCCTCAAAAGCATTAAAATGATACCCATATTGATATTTTAAAAAATTTGAAATTTCCAGACGCCCGTCACTCAGAAAATTTTTTTACTCTATGTTTTTTTTCTTATTTTTAATTTTCTACCGTCCTATACATTTATTTTTTTGATTGGAGTTACTTTATTGTTCCAAATGGTATGAAAAAATTAGAGGAAGGCAGGTGTTTTGCTCTCTTTCGACACTATGTCTGATCAATTGGCGTATTTCAATTTTTTTTCTACCTAATCTAGTGCCTCGGCAAACTTCATTTCAACACTTACACGGACGGACAGATGGACTTCGCTCAATTGACTTTGTTATGCATAAGACCATACAGGAGCTGCATAAAATATGACAGCATGAAAGATTGATTTTAATATAAATATCTTGTTCTTAATGCTAAGCATAGAATTACTATTTATAACTGGATATAATATTGCAATTAGTTTTTAAATTTTATTTGTTGTGTATGAAATGTGGTTTGAAAATTTCATTTTAGGATCGAGGACTACTCCTAAGTATTTAACTTTCTTTTTCCATTAAATGAAATTGTTATTAAAGTTAATATTGTTTTGTGGTAAAAAGCATGGTTTACGTTTTCTTGAAAAATATATAGCTTGAGTTTTATCATAATTTAACATGATTCGCCATTTATTAAAATATTTTTGTAAGTCATCTAATGCTCTATGAGGATTTGACATAACGTTAACTGCCATCATATCCGAGCTGAGTATCGCCGTGTCATTAGCAAAAATAGACATTGTGCAGTAGTCCAGTTGCGGGAAATCAACTGTGTACAAATTATATAAAATTGGCGAAAAGCAAGAGCCTGGGGGCATCCTGCTGTGATTGAAAATAGTTCAGAGCAAGTACTGCCAATGTACACTTTGAAGGTTCTAGCGACAAGAAAGCTGTGGATCATTTTAATAAGATGTACAGGGAAGTTAAAGTTCAACAAGTTGAAAATTAGTCCTTTGTGCTGCACTGAGTCAAAGGCAGCTTTAACGGCCAGCAATAGCATTCCCGTTGATTTTTGGGTTTTAAAGTTTCGTTAACTAAGTTTCTTATTCGAATCAGTGGATGAACAGTGTTATGATCTCTACGGGAGCCGAATTGTTGTTTTCAATAAAGTCTTGTATTTTGCATTTTATAACCTTTTCAATGATTTTACTTGACGAAGATAATAGACTGATAGGACGATAAGATAGCGGACTTACTGGATCTTTACTTTTAATTGGGATGGTTTTAGATTCTTTGAATTCCAAAGGAAAATACGAAAGTTTGAGACAAGAATTTATAAGTATTGTTAGAATTTTTATGCCTTTGCGAGAAAGAGCTTTCAGGCACATATTAATGATTCCATCACTTCCAGGTGGTTTTTTATTTTTTAATGAATTGATGATATCAGAAATTTGAGAAAGGCTAGTAATTATTTCACGTGTGTAGTTATTTAGTGATATGAAAGATTCAACGGTATTATTGACTAATAACTTGGTAAAGTATGCTCCAAGATTTGCTAAAATCGTAAGGTTTAAAACAAATGTTTGAGCCATTTCGCATTTCTCTTGGTTAGTTGTGTAACGACAACCGTATATTTTCAATATAGATTTTTTTTTTACTTCTTCCTTAAGATCTTAGTTAAGTTCCATTTCTTCCCCTATTTTCATATTTAACCTTCATTAGGTCTTCGGGTCAAATTTGACCCATTTTGCAAGAAAATTATATTTTTTTCCGAAAGTAGGGGGTTTAGATTTTAGATATTTTATGAATTTTATTTATTTTGGAATACTAATAACTATTTTTGGTTTTTATAAGAAAATATTGTACCAAAAAAAAATTATGCAGTTTTTAGCACTTAAGACCTTCGGGTCAAATTTGACCAGGAACAAAGTCTTTATGTTTTTACACAGTTTTGTTAAAATAATTTATTTGTAAAGAAAAATGGCAAATGTTTTTTTCACCAAAATTAAAAGTCAATATATCTGTCTCCTTTATTTTCTCCATTTTTGCTGAATATTACTGGTATGAAAAATGGGTCCCCATGTAAAAAGCAAAGCTTATTTTCTTATGCAAAACTGTTTTCAGTCAAACGTATCAACGTTATAAAGTGTCGAGTCTGTATTTCTTGTCGGAAAATGAATACTAGTGAAATAGAAAATTTGCTAAATGCACTATCGGACGAAGAGGAAATTTGTTCAGAATATGAAGATAACTTAGAATCGCGGAGACAACTGACAGTTTTAGTGGAAATGAAATTGATGTAGCAACAACTGCAGCAATGACAACAAAAGTTGGTGGAATAAGATATTTCAGACAACCTCTTACAAAAAGTCAAGGAAGATTCCGGAGCAAGAACATTATTAGCGTGAAACCACACCTCACCCGCCACTCTTGTTCGATAATCACAAAGTAAATTTCCAGTTTTCAATTGTTTTTCCCGCCACCTGTAATAAACATTATTTTGAAATATACCAATAATAAAAGTAAACGTGTTTTTGATATGGATTGGACTGAAGTTGACGACACCTTTATGGGTACACTTTTGTTAGCTGGAGTGTCAAGATCAAAAAATGAAAGTACAAAAGGTGTATGGGACTCTGAGAAAGGAATACCAATTTTTAGAGCAATTATGCCATTGAGAAGATTCAAAAGTGTTTCTAGAGTAACAAGATTTGACAATAAGGATTGAATTGACACCTAAGCTTTTGTCAACTAAAGGAAGACCGGTATTTTCATCATTTTTTTGCTTCACTAAGGACACTACTCTCGTTTCATATATTCCAAAGAAAAATAAGTCTGTGAATCTTCTTAGCACTTTGCATCATAGTCCAGAAATAAGCAATCGTGAGGACATAAGCCGCAAATGATACTAGACTGTAATAAATGTAACGGAGCAGTTGATACTCTGGATAAAGTTGTTCATGTTGCACTTGCAAAAGGAAAACCAATAGATGGCCTCAAGTTGTATTTTGCAACTTTTTAGATATATCAGCTTTCAATGCTTTTATATTATTTAGATCGGCTAGTAATGGTTGGAAAGAAACCTGTTTTGCCAAACGTCGTCATTTTTTGGAATATTTAGGATTGTAGTTTGCCACGCCCTATATAAAACAGCGAAATTCCTTGCCAAGAACTCAACTTTCTTTATTTAAAATAAACATATACATATATAAATTCGTAATAAATAAACAAAACGTGCAGCTTTAATATTCAAAACAAAGCTAAAAAAAGTACTAACTTAACAAACAAACTTAATTAAAGAAAACAAGTTTTTTCATATTGAATTTTCTAACTGGGTCAAATTTGACCCAAAGAACGTTAACGTAAGTAAAATCTGAGGACCTTATTAAGGTTAATATTTTCATTAAGTACAAGTCATTTACGTTCCTTTTACGCTACCACTTACGTCTATATATATTTCTCTGTTGGATCATGTTTTTTAAGAACTGTGGTAATGGCCTGTTTGCATTGGAAATGTATTTCTTCGGGATATTGCCGTCTATAGCACTATTAGTTATATTTTTAAAATTTGTTACTAAATTACCAATCTGCCTGGTACATCTGATATTATTAATGTCAGGTATGTTGGTATTCTTAAAATCATACCTTAATTTTGCTAAACTAGTGTAGGAGCTGGTCAGGGAGGTTTTGAGAGGCAGGCTATCAGATCTTAAGTCATTTATTACAATTGCAGTAGATAATATATCAGCTAAGTTAGTTAAAAATAGGTCCAACGTGGAGCCTGGCCTGTTTACATTTGCAGGTGCGTGGTGTATTCACATGGTTATAGAATATTAATATTGTATGAGTCTAGCTTTTCATACAAGATGTTTCCCCAACAATTGGAAATGCATCCCCAAGTCTGATGCCTACAATTAAAGTCTCCCCTTGAAATGTATATATTACCACGCGTCATTTTATGGATATCAGAAGCAAATTGACGTTTGACCGCCAGGTCTAAAACTTTAAAACCCATATTAGTCAATTTTTTTTTTTTTGACAGTCATTGGATCTTGTTTATCCAGATCGAATATAAGAGCTTTGTATGGTTTTTCATGTTTGGTTGCATGATGAAGAACTCATATTTATTAGTCGAGAGTTTACATATAGCATCAAAATCGGATGTAGTATTAAGATATAATTTAGGACCAATCGATATTTTTCTAATGACATAATCTGTAATTTTACTTAGTTTGCATAGCTCGTGAATTTCTTCTATTTTACACTTAAGAATTGTTATTGGTGGTTTATGAATACGTCATCATCGATCGCTTGAAGGGGAGAAAAGTAGTGTTTGAATTTAATGTTGTACTAGGTACATTATTAAATTTTGTTGTTTTTATGTTTACTCATTGCTTTAACGGTACATGCGTTAACATTATCGCTACTCAATGCACGTTTGATCTTGTTTTTATATTTCCCTTTTTGTTTTATTTTTTTTTTATTATTTTTTTAATACTTTTTGCATTAATTATTGTTGAAAATAATAAACTGCACAGCTTAAGTACGAGTATTGAAGAGCATGTCTGTTGACAACACCTTTATCTCAACTGACCTACCTATGTTTTTAAGCGAAAACTCAAATAAAATCTTCTTATCCAAAGTTTTCTAAAACAATATTGTATCAATTTTCGGTAAAACTTTTAATCTTTTGTAGCATAAAGATTTCCGATTGTAAGTTGGACTCATAATTAGTAATATCTACTTGAACATCTGTTTTAAAAGGGTTTTCAAAAAGGTCAACAGATCTTTTTATTTTGTTGAAATCTTTAAACCTATCTTCAAAGTTGTGAAAAAGTGTTTCAAATATATTAGTGTATTGTACAGTGGTAATATTTCGCCGTTCCTTAAAATTTAAAGAAGTTTTCGGAAAGCTTGAAAGCTTTGTGAGTTATAAAAAGTGCATCTCTTTCCTCATCATTATAATTACTCATATCAATATGAAAATAATCATAATATCGAATTGTTTATCATAAAATAGTTTTTTAATTTCATCATTTGTTTTACGTACTGTACTTGAAAAAATACCAACAAATCCGCTGTGCTTGTACGCTCTTCACAGTCTCGTGTACGAATGATTTAAAGATCATAAAAAAAGAAGAGGTGGAGTTTACAAACAATTGTTTGTTGAAATGGGCACTAATGTATTAAAGCATTACCGCAATTGGTAAACAATTTTCATCAACAACATGAGAAACATGTTGCATGAAATAATAAAAGTGCAATCCATGCTGTTGCATGCAGTACTTCATAAGTCATGAACTGATTAAAAATATGCTGTAAAACACTAACGGCTGGAGCAAACATAAAAATTAACTGAATACTTTCTTTCGACCCAAGAAATTGACATCTCATACTCAATTAATGCCAAAAAGTGCACTTAAAATAAATGGTAGAACACGTGAAAGCTGATGATAATAAAGGCCCTAATAAAATACTATCTGCAGAGCAACCAATATCTCTCTCAAAGAATTTCAACGCGCTCTAGACTTAGGTTCAGTCCTCAAAGATGGATGGAGGAGAAGCATATTTTTTAATTAGCTAAAATATAAAAAATACCTAAAAATTTTATCTTAAATTTTTTTTGTCATGATTGGCAAGGAGGTAGGGGTAGTTTACTTGAAACGCCAAACCGAAAATCATAATTTTTTTGTTTCAATTACACTTTGAACTTTTTTTCTTTATGTAATATATCCATTAAAGAATCTGCATACATGAGGTGTAGTAAACTTGAGTGTTTACTACACCTACACTACAAGCTGGTCATTAAAAATGCAGGTTTTATTACATGTTTCTTCCAACGTTTCGTGAATTTTTTGTTCAATTCTTTAGGAGATTCGTCATTTTACATAAATTACATTAAAAATATCAACGGTACATTAAAATAATTAACAATCTAGAATAAACATCTATTTTGGCTTACAATATTGTGCAAACAAACCAAAATTATTTCATTTATATGTTATTGCATTTTTTTCTAAATTTTAAAACTGTTCAAATTATTTTCTTTTGGATTTTTAAACTTTCTATTGTGTATCCGTCTTTTTCTTTTTAGTCTTTATTTAATACTTTGATCTTGTCAAAATCGGGTACGTGTTTTTTTTTTCTATTATATTTCCATTGTTTTTATTTATACCTGCTTAATGCTTCCATATTCTTGTTATTAAACTTTTTTGTTGTTTCAATGTAAACAAGGTTACAGCTGTTGGAATTGTGTCTCATGCTTGGGATTTCGTAGTCGACGCACAGTTGCGTGAAATTCCAAAAAATGGAATAAACCCGATTTTCATGAAACAAAGTGTGATTTATAGAGGCGAACATAAGCTTATCATCTACTGTATTTGGATACACCCTGTTTCAGTAGAGGGTAGTACCACAGCGCGTCAAAGTAGGCAACCGCTAATTTAAAAAATGTTTCAACAATTTTTTATTTTTTATTAATCTTCTTAGATAGTTAAAAAAAACATGCGTGGAATTTGCATGGTATCCTTAATACTTTTAGAGAAATTCGACTTTTAAATTTAAAACACGAAGTTTTGGCATTACACAAGGCCTTATCATAAAGAATAACTTAAACATTTTATAAATTTACTAATAAACGTTAAAAATCTACTTTAAAAACTGAAAGTTCTTTTTCACCAAAATTTCACATAATTTTTTTCACTTTTTTTGATATTCCAAATTAAAAAAATTATTACCACAAAAATAATGAAGTCAGAGAAAAAAATTTTGTACCAGTTATTTTTTATAGTATTAGCTTTCTAAATCTGTTTTTAAAATAGTTCTATCTTTTATTTTAAAAAACTACAGGTGAAAAACTAAAAATACCATGGTAAAAATTTTGTATTTTAAATAAAAAAGTCGAACTTCTCTAAAAGTATAAAAGTTACCATGCAAACTCTAAGCACGTTTTTTCTTTTGATAAAGTTATAAGCTCAGAAACATTTTTCAAATTCAAGGTTACTTAGTTTTACACCCTGTGGTACTACCCTGTACTGACACAGGGTGTATCTAAATGCAATAGGCGAAAAGCTTATGACCTCCTCTATAAACGCAACTTAAAACGGGAAATGGCTGTACAAACATCTCGGAAAAAATACATTTAGTATGTGAATTTAATAAAGTGTAATTTAATAAAGAGCAGCAAATTATTGCCAAGGCGCTCTTTATAAGTCCAGATTAAAGACGTGCAGTTTTTGTCTGTCTACTCTTATGAGTGCGTATAGATGAGTACTTTTGTGTTTCTGATATAATTTGATATTGTTACTATTTCTCATTGGATGGATGCGAATGAGTAAAGAGAGAATGAGAGTTACATATCTGTTCTCCTTTGTTTCGCACAAACGGATATAAACAGATATTGGTGGTTGTACCATAAGTATTAATTGTTTTATTATGTTTTATTGAAGTTGAATATACAAAACCGAATTTTTTAACAACAAATAATTGTATTAAAATTACTATTGCTTTTTAATAACTTTTACCAGCGATTACAATAGTTTTAAGGATACAATAACTAAATAAATATATGTATGCATGTTTCTATATTTAGAGAGACGAAAAGCCTGATAATTTAAAATCAATTAAAAAATATTTTTATGTTAAGTTTGTTTTAAAATACCTTTTGAATTAAAATTATTTTTAATAAATACGGCCGAAAATATTAAAATTAAGTGTGAATATTTAAATATTTCGAGCAAAAATAAAATTAAATTTTTCATTACCATTAAAATTTAAAAAATTAAAAATTAGTTTAAATAATGAAAAAGGAAAAACAAAATATTACAGCGATATCATGCTAGTTATTTTATTTTAATTATAATTGTTTTATTAATGGTAATGGAATGGAATTACAACTGGAAAAAGTAATTGTTTTTATGAAACATAAAATTATAATAGCAAAACCTTAAAAAGAACTATGCATACAAAATAAACCTTAACCTTTTCGTCAATGGATATATATTGGAAAATTTTAATAGTTTACAGTTTATTTATTTGAGATAGGAATAAAACTTGATGTATGATATCTAAATTTAACTCAAACCACAGCTAGCAAAACTTATTACTTACTCGAAAACAATAATATATTATTCCAGTGCCTAATGTTAAAACGTACATATTTTACCAGAATTTTGTGATAAAAATATCACTTTAAAATTTTGCTTTATTATGCTTTATGGCGTTTACTTAGTGTACAAAGAAAAGAAGCAACGTTAGATGATGCTATGTTTTAAAGCCATTTAACTAATTATCGAACAAACTTTTTCACAAAATTACCGCTTGTGAAAATAGTGACAATGCTAACAAAACCATTAGCACATATGAAATTGTCAACGAGTTAGCCCATCTAATTAATTGCTCCCATTTATAGTAAGAAACATGCATTTTTTAAACATTTATTTTTCAATCAATTCATTATATATTCTAATTAGTGGTTGACAGCGAATTATTTACGCACACTACTAAGAGTATACTATACTGTTATAATTTATATTTCCCGTTGTTAAGCTGACTATCCTTTGGTAAGCAATTACAACAAGCTTGTCTATTTTACTCACTTATTTTTTCTATAAAACTAATTTTTTATTTCGAATAAATTTTACTCGCTATTTATTTAAGCTGTAGGACTTTTCTTTAATGCAGAAAAGAGGTTTTTTAGTACATGTTAGAAATTTTAGAAATTTTGAATGCACAAATAACATAACTATAATATCCTTCTAAGTGCATAGAAAATAAAAATTTCGTTATTTAATATGTACATATATAAAAGGGGCAATATTATTACTGAATGAATTTCTACAAGTGCAAATGTTTTCCCATTTTTTTTTATTGAAATTTTTCGAAACTTCTATTTTCTGTACATAATAGAGATGAGCGATATTTTAGTACCTGTGATTAAATCACTGTCATTAAAAAATCACTGGTCACTACAGTGACTGAGTTATCAAATAACAGTTTCGCGTAAGAACGTTCTTTTATATTTGCACACACACAAACTTAAATTTAATTTTGCTTTGTGAAAGAGAAATATAAGTACTTTTGACTCTTTCATTCATCATAAGTATATAAATCAAAGGAGCTTCTTTGCTACGTAGCTTTTTCTTGCTTGAACATATTAAAAACAACTATTCTTTTTTCCAAACTTTACACATGCATCCATATGTATGTAGTGAAAAAACAAAAAACGTTGTGTGCTTTTTTTATTTGAACCTGTAATCAAACAATCTGGGGAAATTTACTTACAGCTGCTTTTAATGTAGAGATCAAAATACCTTTTTCCTTATGATTACTGTTTGCATAAAATATTATTTATTATTATAATTATTATATACCTCCTATATAAAAACATTTATGTTAAAATATAAAAAGAACTGCAAATGGTGTTCACGGTAACTATTTAAAAGAACGGTGATTTGAAAATCACGTTCACTGGTAACAATGTTCCTCAAAAATCACGGTAACGCTCATCCCTAGTACATAATCTTTTACAATTCGGGTTATTACTACGAAGTTAAAATACTGCTTATTAGTTCTCGCCTCTATCATAAGCAGCACACAATTATCAAAAATATCTGTTTCATAAACAGATATATCCAAATACTCATGATACAACAGATATATGCGAGTAAAAAACTGATAATTTTCTCACTCTATGCAGAACTATAAACAACTGTATGTGTTTATATTATATAGTGTGAGTACGCACAAGCGAAAGCAATCAATATCAACTACACTCATGCGTTCTTTTTAATCGACTTCAAAAAAGGAGGAAGTTATACAGTTCCGCTGAATGTTTCTTTTTTTATATTTGTGCCTCCAGAACTCAGTCATTTCTGATCCGATTTTAAAAATATTTACTAATATAATAGATTATGCTTACAGATTGGATTAAAAGGTGCCCCCATAATTGATGTAAATTTACATATATGGGCCTATCTTTTGAACCGTTATAGGCAAACGCTTGCAAATTGGACAGAATGTCGATTGCTATGGCCTTTATAGTAACAAGTATTAATATTAAAAATTATAAATTAAAGGGTGCGCCAATAGTTCATTAAATTTGATATTTATGGCCATACTTTTGAACAGTTGTATTTCTACGTCCGCTTGGGGGTGTCCCAATAGTTAATGTAATTTTATGTATGTGACCAAACTTTTGAACCGTTATAGACTGAACGCTGAAACTTAAAAGGGACTTGTATTGCTAAATCCGCTATATAAACGAGTTTATAATTTGAATTTAGAAATTAAAGGGTGTCCCAAAATTACTGTAGATTTACCTATGTAGGCCTATCTTTTGAACCGTTATAGACAAACGCTTGTAAATTTGACGTAATGTCGATTGCTATGGCCGTTATAGTAACAACTGATAATATTTAAAATTATAAATTAAAGGGTGCACCAATAGTTCATTTAATTTGGTATATGGCCATACTTTTAAACAGTTGTATACAGACAGTTGAAATTTAAAAAGAACCTGTTTTACTAACTTCTCTGTAACAACAAGCTTAAAATTTGGATTGGGAAATAAACGGGTGTGCCAATAGTGGATATAATATGGTGTATGTGGCTAAACTGTTGAACCATTACAGACAGACAGACGGTTGAAATTTACACAGAAACTTATTGTTAAATCTATTACAACAGGAAGTATATTAATTGAATTTGAAAATTAAAAAGTGACCCTATAGTTGCTGCAAGTGTGTACCAATGTTTATGTAACCTAATTTATGTGGCCATACACTTGAGCTGTTATAGCAGACACATGAAATCTGTTTTGAAGTCGGTTTTTTTTCGCAAGAATTATGTATCTGTTGTAACTGATATGTATATGATATATCTTTTTTTGCGATACTGTTTTTAATTCTCTTTAAAAGTACATTTCGCTTTTAATTTGATATTTGCTTTTGTAGTTGTTTGTGTTATATCAAATAAGACACAAGTATCGAAACGTATGAGGAGAACGTATACAAAGCAAGTGTTAAAACTTCCCATCAAAATTCGAGCCTTGTTATTTTGCTTACACCGTTTGCTTCACTACTTATTTTGCAAAGAAACAAAAATTTCATAAAACTAGTAAAAAGATACACTCGGTAACACATTGCAATTCTAAGTTGTATAAGGACTTTGGTTTTTGTTTCGAGCATATTTTAACGTAACTTAGAATGTTTTGATTTTTCTAAGTTTAGTTTTCGTTAAGCTTCTGCGGCAGATTTATCAACTTGTTCGTACCCTCTGACGCCTACAGAAGCTTCAGTTTTGTATGGCTTTTGAGCAGAACATTTTGAAAGACTGCCATTTTAATTTGCTTTTATATGCGAAGCTAAATGCAAAGTAAACTGCAAGAGCTTCCGCTATCAAGTTGGGGCACTACTCATTCCATTTGATCAACGTGTTAATCGGGCATATTGCATCATTTTAATTCACAAACTCTTGTGCAATAATTTGTGAAATGACAGGCACTTCCGATGTCAATAACTGAATGTGACAAGAAAAATTTGTATTGTCCATTGGTTGAATAGCTCCTGTTCCATTTGTTGGAAGAAGCATAAAAAATTGTTTCCGCTATCAGAGCGTAGTTCGTTAGTAGTTAAGTGCGTCGAACAATCCAACGGAGACATAAAAATAAAATAAAAACAAAAAAACTTAAAGTTCCGTGTCTTGGCTGAAATCTGTTATTTTTAATGATTTAATAAATTTTATGAAAATTCTTTCAATACCGGCAGTAGTTTTTATCCAATATTTCACATTTTGTATACTCTTCACCACAAAAAATTAAAAAAGGTACAGCTAAGTTTGTCAGTCCGTTTATAATTTCCATTAAAAATCACTAAGTTCGATCCATGTCCTTCGAGGCAGCGGGCCAACACCACACCTGATAGAGCGATAGAGAATTAAACAATAAGAAAAAAACATGTAGTGAAAAAATGGGCGCTCGCGCATAACAAAACTTTGTTGTATTTCACCCTACCGCACCCAGTTTAATAAAAAATTGTTTTAAATGTGTTGGTGCAAGACGGTGTAGAAATTAGTTTCGTTCATTCGTTTCTAATTGGGACATTATTGTTATTATCGTTTTTCCCTTAACTTACCTCTTTGTGCAAATTTTGTGATTCGTTAAGAATTAAAAACAGTAACATATAATATAAATGCAGAGTTATTATTATTATTATAAGGCCAACAAAATTAATGATGCAAAAACTTTTAAACGTTTGGGAACTCATCTAAAGAAAAAAAAGTTTCGTTACGTCTCTAATGAATAGGTACACATGAAAAGACCACAATTAAGTTCTTACGTGGTTTCATATTAAATTGATTGTTATAATTTTATTTAAAAAAATTTTATTTATATAAATTTTATAAATGGATTTGTTTTATTACTGTTTTGTGAACTTAAAGGTGCTGTCGAATTATTCAAAAATTTGACAAAGAAGCGTAACCGCTCTTTTTACAAATTTTTATTAAATTTTTCCTTAAACGTATCTTTACGAATGACAATTTATGATATAATAAATAATTATTGGTTACGTTCGGTATTAGTCAAATTTTTGACTAGTCTGACCATACTTTCAAATTTGATTTTTAAAATTACATTTTATAGCAATAATAAAGTTTTCTCAAATAAGATTAACATTGTAAGTTACCTAAAACGGTATAAAGTATTGTTAACTCAACCTTTAAATAAAATTAGTACATTAAAACGATATTTCTCAATTTTTAATATTAAATTAAGTTGGTTTTTAATTAGACAACATGTTTACAACGTTTATTCAAACATTTAAACTGTTAAAAAATAAAATGAGAATGAATTCAATATGCGTCATGTTGAAGCAACATTGATATATTGTGAAAAAGTGTTGTATTCTGAAAAAAAAATAAACAAAAAATCAGCAGTGTAGATGTATTTTAATGATGTGCTTCTACTACGTAAAGTAAAATTTTATAATCATTATAAAAGTGGCCATCAACACCGATATGGATTTGAAAAGACAAAAATTAGTTAAAATTTGTAGCCGAAAACACTAATGTCCAACCACCAAGTGTCCTATCGAATATCGCGGAAATAAAAAATATGTAATATTAGTTATAAAAATTTTTTATTCATCAATATTGTAAATATTGTAAAATTTACGGTATAGAAGGAAATTTATATTTATTCTTTCTAAATCACCTTTTCTGAATCTAAGAAAGTCTTCGTATAAAAAATTGAGTTCATTTGTAAAAGACACACTGGTTTATATAACATTAAAAAATATAAATAAATAATTTAGTTTAAAAAATCGGTCATTGTATACGATTTAAGTAATTTTTGTGATTAAAGCTTAAACCTTGGGATCAAAATGTTATATTAAATTATATAAATCATTCATGGGAGTTATTAATTAGTTAGATTAATTATTTGTCGATTTCAGAAAAAATAAATGTTACATAATGCTCCTGGCTTTAAGCATTATATCATGTTCACATTACAGCGTTTTTTCGTGATTCGCTCTCCCATTCGTAATTCAGCATCTAATTACCAGCAGAATAACGTAATTCCCCATTCTAAATTTTAATTGAATTTGAATTATCACGCCAATTACAATAAAATCAGTGTCATCTCTAATTTTAATCGAAGTTTTACCTGAACAACTGTCAAAATAATAAAAAGTAAACAAAGCAAAAAGTGAAAAGTTATATAGGACATTCAAAATTTAAATAAGTATGGAAAATAAAAATATCATAAAAAAATTGTAATGTTGTTTTAAAATAAAATGGTTGTTGTTGTTGTTTAAAATAAAACGGCAAAGCTTTTTTACAATCCAACGTGTTTTTTACGAAATAAACAAACAACTGTCAAACCCAATTACTTAGATGTAATATGAACACTCAAAATAGCACAAGTCAATCAGAGAGCGAATAACGTCATTCGAATTGTAATGTGAACATGGTATTACCATTATTTTCAATAATAACGGTATTCCTTCTTAATGAAGAGGTTTCACTGAAACTGGTTAAAAAACAAAATCGTTATCATTAAGTTGTCTTGTTCAAAACTTTGTATCGTTAACTGAAAATCTACAGTGATAAAATATGAAATTTTCGTACAATAAAATCAATTCTCGGTGTAAAGTGTTAGCAAAATAAGCTTACCCTTCAAAGTGATGATATTAACGCACTATGAGAAAAATGCATAAAATAAAAAAAGGCCAAAAAACAATAGCATTCGACTTAACTTAAGTTGCAAACGATGATGACAAAATTTATGATGAATTCATCGCTAAAAAAAACAACAAAGATTACACTTCTTTCAAAAAAAAAAAGTTTAAAATTAAAACAAATGCATGAAATATGCGAATCTAAAAATATTACTTAGTATGAGATTAGAAAAATGTTAATTTTCCTTAAGCTATTTTAATTAAAAAACAAATTTGATACGATTTGCAGTAGACTCGAAAATAAATATGAAAATTGTACTTATGATTTATCCAACTAGAAATGAAAAGCTAAATAAACCTCATATTTTTGAGCTGGATAGTATTTTAAAAGGAAACTTATAGATTTAGGTCCAAACAGTTTGTGTAATAAACTTGTTATAAAAAAGTACTCATAACTGCAAATATTATAACTACAAATTCAATTTTAAAAACTTCAAATTCAGCTTTATAACCTTTAAGTTAAATTTTTTATACTTCTAATTCAATTTTATAAACACCAAATTCAATTTCTTTTTCAAGGATATAAAATTTTTTAATATTCTTTTAAAATCAATAAAACTAAAAATAAAAAACAAGAAATAAGAAAACGAAAACATACAATTCAATTAAACCTCTTCAAAAAATAAATAGAAACAAATAAGGTAGAAAATTTATTAGATTTTAATGAAGTGCTTGCACTACGGTAGCGTTATCATGTCTGCATAGTAAATAAAGTATTGAAATCGTTAAAAATAATCCTTCAAACCGCTACAATAAATATTGACTGACTGAATTAGGATAGCACGCTTTAGAAAAGGAAAACATATGCAACTAATTTTTCATGAAATTGTTCAAAATGAAGAGATAGAATAATCTTCAGAGATGTATCAAGATTCACCTATCACTTGCGTAGAACTAAAGCTAGATCAATAATTAATACTGCGGCGCATGTGATTGTTCCTACTGTAAGAGGGCGGAATATATCTCTTATAGTAGCCATGAATGTGCACGAAATTGTACAAAAAAATCATTGCTAATTCGTTAGTAAATTCCAATACTTATTAATAATTTTCAGGGACCTGTTTAAAAATTAAAAGAAAATTCCATTACTGGAGCATGGTTAGTTCTTTATAAATGTAAAATTCAAAAAACAACGGAAGTACGAGATATAATTGCAGAAATAACCCATGCATTGATTTTGTTCTACTATATTCGCCTATGTTAAGCCCGATAGAAAAGGTTTTTTTCGGAAACCAAACTCAGTGCAAGAGACCTTTTGGCTGATCCTCAAAACAATATAAGTTTCGTCATGTTATTGAAGCCCCGTAGCAATAATTCTATCGGAAAATTGTAGTAACTACTATGTAGATATGACAAAGGCTTCTATAGGGCAGGCTCTATATTAAAATCTAATGAATTTTCCACTTCATTTGTTTAATTTCTTTTAAGAGATTGATTTGAATTGTACTTCTGCGTTTTCTTAATTCTTTATTTTTAGTTTGTCAATTTCAAAAGGAATAATAAAAAATTTCTAGCCTTGGAATAGAAATTGAATTTGGTCTTTATAAAATTGAATTTAAAGTTTATAAAATTGAATTTTATGTTAAAAACCTATACATAAATATAGTTTTTTTTTTTTCAACGAGAAACTATAACATTGCCAGAGCTCCGACAGAATTACTCCGTAACAGATTATGTTAAAGTAAGACGGGAATTTTAGTAATCCAACAAATGTAAAAATGCACAGCGTAATAACTGCCAAATGTTTGGCACCGTTCAAGAAGATGCAATGTAAAAACTTTCTGTGCCAATTGTGCAGGTCAGTACAAAAGAGAAGAATGTCAGAAATATATTTTTAAATTTGCAAACAGCTATGGAAATCATAAATATCTTTCCCCGAAGTGGTAACGCCATTAACAATTTTATAAACCCAAACACATATGTACATATAACAGTTTTCTAAATACACTTCGTCAAAATATACCGAGCGCGTCTGAAGTTTACAACTCAAAAAATATCATATCATACAGCAATAGGAGTGGCGATTTACTACCCATTCATGAAATAAAATAAAACCTAACAAAGGAACTTACTCCTAACCTAAAATCATGTAAAAGTTAGGCTGATCGATTTGAGGTTACAATCAACCTCGCCTGTAAATTGCATTCGTAATGGATTATGCGACAAAAACTATTGCTTAAAATGCAAGAGACACTCGCAACAAAAGCCAAAAATTGTTCCAATTCGTAATGGATCACAACGTAAACATATGTTTGGTTTCAGAATCATTAAGCCTAACATCTCTATTAGAAACAGTAACTTCTTTAAATGTAAATGATAGGGAAAACTCAAGAAGTGATGTTTCCATTATAGTTAAAAGAAAGTATGTTTCATAAACTACTACCCATTATTAGCACAAATCTAATAGAAATAATCGTTATTTAGCTTTTCCTGCTATTGCTTAACGGCAAGCTTCTGTATTCAGTAAAGACATATAAAATATTGCACATAAGTGTTGTAGAAAATTTTTACATAGAACTTATGGAATCCGACGATGTACACTTACGATAGGCTGTGAACTGACCAAAATATGATATAACTACGAGTAATAGGACG
The DNA here is from genome assembly GCA_916610165.2 of Gymnosoma rotundatum. Taxonomy (NCBI): domain Eukaryota; kingdom Metazoa; phylum Arthropoda; class Insecta; order Diptera; family Tachinidae; genus Gymnosoma; species Gymnosoma rotundatum. Next base: position 88,685,455 of record OU744336.1, read on the forward strand.
ATCATAATAACTCTAAGTAAATTTCTATTTTTATTTATTTCAACCTGGTGCGAAATTGGGGCATTCAATATCGATCAAAATTTAAATGTAATTAACATTTAAATTCCAACCGAAATCGGATGCTAATAAATTGTAATTCCTTAAAAGTGAAAGGTATGTTTATTTTATTTTAGAAAAACACACAAAAAGAAAGTTTTATCAGACAAATGATGAATCAACTTTTTTTGTTTTCCAAACAACAGGTTTAGAAACACATTAAAAGTACAAATTTATCAAAAGCCAGTTAAACGTGGTCAATGCATTAGCATTTGTCACACAAATACACATACACACACTCTCATTTACATTCACATTCACGGTCACGGTCACAGTATAATTTTTTGTTTTCTAACAAGTCGATAGATGCAACTTAAAATTTCATGTTTTTTTTTTACCATAGCAAGCTGTGTACTCACATTATAAAAGCTAAAGATAAACAGTGCACTGAATATGTTCTTGTTTTGTGTCCACAAATTTACTTTTTTCTTGTTTTGTTTAATCAATCAGTTTAAACAAAAACGAAAAAACAGCGTCTACTCTTGACTGGAGTGAGAATACAACTGATTAAGTGGGCCATGAGAGAACGATCTCATGTACAGAAAAATAATACACAACAATTTAACTCATATAGATAAATAAAATTTATTATAAATACGTTTAGATAGACAGATGCACATACATATAACATACATATACGAATATTCATAAACTAGAGATGTGCGCGTGTCACTTGCTAATCACTCATCATCGTGATAAGCTAAAAATGTGTCGGGTGTGACTGCTGTTAGTAAAATGAAAATAATATTAAAATACAAATTCTTCCACTGGTACTAAACAGGATCTTTGTAAATTACAGCCATCTGCCTGCAACTGTTTAACAGTTTGGCCATATACATCAAATTACATTAACTATGTAACACCCTTTAATTTATAATTTAAAATATTAATGGATATTCTGTCTAATTTTCAAGTTTTTTTTTTGTTAAATTACATCAATTATGGGAACGTCAATTAATTTCTAATTTTAAATTGTATATTTGTTTTTATAGTGGACTTAGCAATGTAGGTAGGGTAAATTTCAGCTGTCTGTCTATAACGGTTCAAAAGCTTTGCGACATCCCTTTAGTTTCGAAATCCAAATTTTATACTTGTTGTTATAGCGGACGTAGCAATACAGGTTCTTCATAAATTTTAACCGACTGTCTACAACTGTTTAAAATTGTGGCCACATACATAAAATTAAATGAAATATTAAATTTATAATTTTTATACATGTTATTATAACTTTTCAATTTACAAGCGTTTGTCTATAGGGGGACACCCTTTAATTTTTAGTTTTTTTGTATTGCCTTTTGCTATTGGGAGCTATAATAATACGCAGATTTTCTTAATTTTTAAGTGCTGCCTTTTTTTAAGAGAAGCATTATTTCAGGCAATAATACCTATTTAGTTTGTAACCGTGCTGCATGTTGTAATGCTAATTCTGAATTTGTATTAACACCATTAAACAGAAAAAAATATTTTTATTTTTTAATTGCCGAAGGGGTTGATCTGGATCAATCTGTAAGCATAAACTTTCAAATAAAACAAATTTAAATCGGATCAGATATGGCTGAATTCTGCATGCATAAAAATTAAAAAAGCAACATTCAGACGAATTGATACTCGTAACTAAATCGATGCTGGTAGAAAGTAGAAACAAAGGTATATGAGGATTTGCATGGGAACTGCGAAGAAATGCGTTCGGTTATGTGTAGACTTTTTCTAACCAAATTAATATTAATTTATTAAGAATATTCCTCATATTCTAATTTATAAAATTATTTAGTTAAAAAGATGATATTTATAATCTAAACATGATGACGGATGTACCGATCCATAAGGAGCTGGCATACATTCTGCTGGTGTCTAATTTTTATTAATTTAATTTTTAAATCATTTTTCCTTCTTAAAAATTAAAATAAAAATGAACTGAAGACGCAATTAAGGTAATTCATTTGTTATTATTATATCTAAGTTTGTCATTCCGTGTTTAATCTCTACAATATCCATTTCCAAACCCATTGAGTATGCGTAGCGAAGTCGATTGAGCGATGTCCGTCTATCCCTCTGTATCCGCGTTAGCCTCGGCAAATTTGATTTCACAAAACAAAAAATAATTATGTCAATCGATCAGTGTGTGAAAAGAGGTGCTATTGGAAATCAACATGATCGGTCCATGTCCTTCGAGTCAGCAGGCAAAACACCATGCCTTCCTCTAATTTCTTCGTGTCGTTTGAAGCAATAAAGTAACTCCAATCAAACAAAAAATTCGGCGATAGAGAATTAAAAAATAAGAAAAATACATCAAGTGAAAAATTGGCGATCAATGCTTTTGAAGAGATTTTTAAGAAAATACTAATATTAAGGCCCGATGGAATTATTATGTAAAATTATATATATTTGCAGACCAAATATTTTATTTTTATTTTTTAAATTCACAATTTCTTAAATTTTAAATTTTAAACATAATTATAACCTGAACAAAGAAGATGTAATTAAAACGTGGGTAGAATAAATTGTTAAAGTGTATTTCAGTTTATTATTTTTTTTTTTTAAATATGAAGAACTTGACAGCTTTATCAGAACGGTTTTCTGTAGCATATGCGAAGTGGGATAAAAGCTGAGCTCAACTGGTCGATTTCAGCCGAAAAGCTAGCAATTGCGTAGAAAATTAAAACAAAGTGTCATTATGATGCTGTTAATACTAGAGTGGCCTGTAATTTTCTGATTCCATGATTAAATTATAAAATTATAGAATCAAAATTTTATAGAATTTTAAAAACAGCTTAATTCAAGTGTATATAATAGTGTATAAATTTCCAATATATTAGTGTCTGATTTAAACCCTTTAAAACTTTCAAAGTACTTAACTTAATATATTGAAGAAGGTTAATATTTCACAGAAATAGACTGAGAGTTAATGTGAGAATAAAAAAACTTTCCTGATAATTATATAGATTTAGTATATTCTTAAATTTTAGTTATTTATAAAGCATCGACTTCTGGGAACAAATCTATAGTCCACGTTGCATAGCTTAGAAGGTATATCCTACAGATATATAAGGGAAAAAATCTTTCTATCTCTAGCATTTCCATACAATTCATGAAATAAACTATTTTCTTTAACACAATCAGTTAAAACTTTTTACATTATGAAGTAAAACAGATTGTGAAGTAGGCTGCAATGTATCAATGAATTTATTATAGTTTTTAAAAGAAATGACCGAAATATTCATTCGCATGGAAGGAAAATCAGATATATTTTTTTATCATTAATTTTGATTTTTGGGTGAATATTAAGTTTTTCTTTTTTAAGACTTTTTTTAAATATTTTCAGTTTGCTTATTTGAATTTTTGCTTTTTGTTTTTTTATTATTGCTCTCATTTGCAAATTTTCATTTTTGTGTTTTCGTTGTAAAATGTAAACTGATTAAAGTATAACTTCCAAACTTTTATTTCAAATGTAAAGTGTCCTTTAGTTTTCTTTAATTGAGTATTTTTGTTTTAATGTGTATTTTTTATTTTCTATTTGTTTATATTGATTTTTCGTGAAACTTTGTTTTCATTGTATATAGTTTGCGAATTTTTTTGATAAGTAATAGTATTTTCAACTTTTTATTTCTTGTTTGTTTTTTATAAATTTTATCATTGTGGTAATTTTTTATTTTTTATGAAACATTAATATTTTATATTATTATTTATTTTCTGTTACTCCATCCTCGAAATTTTTTTCCATATTGTAGGGGACATAGCATAATCGATATCCCATTTAAAGGAACCGTGGTGCAAAAAAATTTATGGGATCGCAAATATATAATGTAGAAATTATAAACGCAATGTTTATATATCTTTTTAACTGTGGTGTAGGGTATAAAAATATTGGTTTCTTCTTACTCATCTAAACTAATAGAAATATAATTTTTCGCTATGGTAAAATTGTTTAAATTAATTTGTTTAAATTCAGGGCAAATAAAAATAATAAGATGTACTCAAACGATACAAAATGCGTAATTTAACATGACCAAAATCGAACACATTGTTGAGCGTCTGTAAATTTCTTTTATATGATGTGTTAATATTTTTGTGGATTTAATTAATTTAGACGCAAATATTACATTTCACGTCCAGAAATACATTAATTTATTAACAAAAATTATCAATATTGTGTACAAATGTGCTAATCTGAAGTAAACATTTTCAGAGCCCACAATCTGAAACAACAATGACGTCTGTATTTGAAATTTTCATGAATATCTTAAATCAAATGTTGTGTATTGTTAACCAATACACAAAATTACGCTTTTGTACCTTATGAATACTCCAGTTAAATTAATTTTTTTTTAGTTTCACAGAATTAGTTTTTTTTTAATAAAAGTTTTTCTTATTATGTATACAAATTTGACAATAGAGTCTTTAGTCAAAAGATAAGTTATTCAAAAACATTTTTTTTAATCCTGTTATCTTTGATTTCTTAGAAGTTTGGATAATAATACATGAATATTATGCTATAAAAATACGGGTCCGCCATCTAACGTTTTTTTCACTAGTGCTTATTTTTTGAATGATATATAATTAGTTTTATCCTTCCGCTGAACGGAATTTGGTCCAGAGGCATAATTAGGCCATTTTTCTTCGAAAATGAGGAGTGACGGTTACAGTCAATGGCGATCGTTATCGGGCTATGTTGAACGAATTTTTGTTCACAAAAATTGAAGCCGAAGCTACACTGTTTTTTTTTATAGCATATAAAAAAATTATTTGGTGGACCGTATATTAATACAATGCTAAAGCTTAATGCTGTCTGTTAAAAGGAGTTGAATGTTATGTTATTCGCTTAAATGCTTCGATACTTAATACGCCTAATTGTGGACTAGTGGTCTTCATTCATAATATCTATCTTGTTCAGGTTTTTATTTATTCTCATTTTGAGTATAACAACCATAATTGTTTAAAATAAACTTCTACCAAGGAGATTCGCTGTGATGTATTCAAGAGACCGAACGAGTTTATATATAGCATACAGAAGTGCACATTCCAAGAACTAAAATTAAAGTTGTGCACAATATCTAGAAAGGTATGAGTTGGGAAGTAGTATTATGAAATAAGAATTAAAACTTTTTAATAATAAAGCTGTGCATTAAAAAAGTATGATATAATGTTATTGGCTTAAAGATCTCATGAAAGTTATAGCCTTACCTGCTGATAGAAAATTAAAATCGTGGATTTATTATGCAATTTAAGGAATCCTTTATACAAGTTAAGCTGTTACATTTAAGTTAAATAATTTCATTTAGAGGAATACACTACTCCAAAGTGTGAACTCGTTACCAACATGCTCTGAACTGCAATTACACAGGTAATTCTATTTTTGAACTTTAGTCGGCAGGTATATCTAACTTTTTTTGTTACAATAAGGGATCTAATCTTTGTAAAAGCTTAAACTAATTTATATCAGCCCAATTTTTTTTTAAATTTTTAAATCCCACATATACATAACATGGCTAACGAGTCGACTTTCCTTCACTTCTAATACCAAAACCTCCTAATCCGAACTTTTTTGTTGTCTCTTCAACTTACAAAAAGACGTCCCTATCAAGGTTCTCCTATTTAGCTGTCAATAGAGCACACACCTTATTCATGAAAACTCCCAACGTACACATCTATTTATTGACTTAACTTGATCCACTTTGCTATCGTTGTGTATCAAAAAAATTGGAAACTTATAACTTACGGTCTCTGTTTTTTCTTTTTTTTTTTTTTTTTTTGAAAATGATTGCCGAGGCAAACTTGATTTCACAAAAAAAATAAATAAATAAATCAGATATTGTTTCGAAAGAGGTGCTATTGGAAATGAGCATGATCGGTCCATTTCCTTTGAGGCAGCAGGCAAAACGCCACGCCACAACTACATCTAATTTTTTCATGTCATTTAATATTCATTCAATAAAGTGATTCCAATCCAAAAAATAAATATGTGGAGTGATAAAGATTAAACGATAAGAAAAGAACATCAAGTGAAAAATTTTTCATCGCCCATATTTTCAAATATTTAAAATATCAATATGGGTATCATTTTAAAGCTTTTGAAGAGATCTTTAACCCATTGTTTAGCATTTTTAAAAGAGCCGATGTCATTTTATGTAAAATTATATATATGCAGTATCAAATGTGTTTTTAGTTTTTAATTCTCTATCACTTCAATATTTGCTTTTTTGAAAGCAGTTGCTTCACTAAACTAGTTCACATAAATGGGGAGGGGTATATAGGATTCGGCATAGCCGAATATAGCACTCTAACTTGTTCTGAATAGTCTTTAACTCTAAAGCAGTCAGTCATAGAAGACTTAACTAAACAAATTTTTTTTATTTAACCTTTTTTTAATCCGCTTATAAATTTAATTTGTTCATTAGGCTCAACATCTTGAATGTTAAAAAGAGGAACTTTGATATTTCTATTTACATCAGTGTTGCCGTTTGGTAACATTTTTTTAACTTTTAAAGGCTCCACTTAACATTTATAATTTCATTATATTTGGCCAAATTTTTGTAATTTTTGGTGCAGACAGGAAATAAAGTCATATTACTAACAAAGTATTTGAGATAAGAACCTCTCTGACAGCTGTTTCTGTTAACATATCAATTCTATTTAAAAAATCAAGGTAAGACACTTGCAAATGCTATCAAAATCGAACATATAAACCTACTTCGACTTAATCGTAGAACTCATAACCAAAATATTCCACGCGAACACATAACCGGGTACCCGTGTACCCCAATATAATATTTAATCAGATTTGACTGAAAAGCTTCAAAAATATATCAATTGAAACCCCACTTGATAGTGATTCAGAAGAAGATACAGCGATTAATATGAACGTCGAAAAATTTGTGTCACGTAATGGCACTGAGTGGGCTGTCCTTCCAAATCTCTCTCACCAAGCACTGACGCAAAATATCGAGAGGCTACAGTATGGTCCATCAAAGCAAACTAAAACGTCAATGTCAATAGTACTTTTAAATTCTTTATGACTTCTGAAATAGTAGATATTATTATGTGTCATGCGAAAGCATTCAATTTCTACAAGGCATGGAATTAAACTCACCCTCAACTAAACTCAACTCCAAAAATGTGGAGGAAGTGACAGTGCCAGAATTGTATCCATTTTTTGGAATTGTAATTAACGCAGGTACAAATAGCAGCAGCACCGAAAGGGACAAGTGCTCCAGAAGTTTCCCTTTGTTTCGTACACTAATGGAAAATAAACGCTTGTGTGTATGCTACGATTCCTAAGGTTTGATGATGCAAATAAACGGCCCGCTCGTATACAAACAGATAAAGCTGTGCCAATCAGAGACATATGGTCTATGATGAATAATAATCTTGCTATGCACTACAGGCCCATTGAATATTAATCATGGCCGCACTCGTTTCACACAGTACATTCCGTTAAAATCTGCAAAATACGGGACAAAGGTTTGGTAGATATGTGACGCTGTGAATTCTTTTCCAATTCATGGACAGATTTATACCAGCCAAACTGTAACTGGGAGAGAATCCAAGTAAGGCTAACGAGTGGTGAAGGACCTAGCAAACAAATTTAGAGGAACTGGCCGACAATTTTTTCAGAACTTTGGGGCAGAATTTAACGCTCGTTGTAACGCTTAGAAAAATTAAAAAATACATTAGAGTTGAAATGAAAACACAAAAATATAAATCTATTGGTTCCACTATTTTTGGCTACAGAAAAAATATAAAAATATGTTCCTCCAAAACAAAGCCGAGTTGTTGCTATCAACAATGCACTATAATAGTGAAATAGCAGAAAGTGGCAAACCTAAAGTAATAGAAATTTATAACAAGACCAAAAGTGGCATTGATGTCATGGATCAGATATTCTTAAAATACACAACAAAGCGAGCTATAAAACGATGGCCACTATCATCACTTTTGAATATTTTAAATATAAAGGCTTTAAAAATTAGCCGAAGAAATGTGAATGCCATTATTAAGGAACGAGCTCGAAACTCTCAAATAACTAGACACTTCGCAGCAAAGATAGCTATAGAAAGTTACTTAAATCAACCACTAGAAATTATTTGCTAAAGTGGTGGGCGAATAAGAAAGGCAGTAACTTGATCCTGCTATTTATGCTACATGTAGGAAATAAAACGACGAAGAAAAATCGTAAAGCGTACAGCACTTCCAAGAAACCAATGTGCCTGGAGCACTCGATAACAAATAGTGTCCGCATTTCTTGTGACCGGAATAAATAGCACATAAATGTTTCCCAATTCTTAAATATTCAGTTTTTTTTATTGTATTTTTATAAAATTTTAATAAAACTTTGATGATAAATCGTTAAAGAATTACTTTTCTGTAATTTTTGAAAGCTTTTAATTATGGATCTGCTGGACCAAATTACATAACTGTTCCACAAAACAATGTAAGCCTATCTTAACTTCTATGTTTCTATGAAGTTTCTATTCTCTACTGTTATTGGTTTTACAGCTACAAGCGTTTAAAATCGGTAGTGGACACACGGGTACCCGGTAATGCATTCTAAGGTTAAAAGAAAGTTGTCTTTTTATTTGCCATGAAGAAGTGCCGCATTATTTTGCCGAAAAATTGTCAGCAATTTTATATTGAAGTTTAAAGTAAATAAGATTTAAATTTGTCTTTGTCTGTTTTTAAGATTATTAAAATAGTAAATTCTATCTAAGTTCAATCTTTCAAAGAAAATGGTTAAACGGATCTGAGAAAAAACCTACTTTAACTAATCTTATTGAATGGTGAGAGCATGCACTTTTCAATCACGAAATATTATACTTTTTCTATTTTTTTTTTTTTTTTTAATTTTTTATTTTAGTTTTCTTTTTGTACATTAAATGTATTTGTTGCCTTTCAATTTTTCCCTAAATATGGAATACAACTTTTTACTATATTTTATTTAAGTAAATTAAATTACAAATTATATTAAACAGCGGGATTTTTTTTTAAATTATATTAAAAGTAAAATTACAATTAATACATTTTATTTAAAGAACATTTTATAATGTAAATTTTAATGAAAAATTGAAGAAAAAGCGTAACTTTTTTCTTTCCTTCCCTGGCAACACTGATTCACATTGTTATTTTTTGCATTAGCTTTATCAGCATTTTCGTTTTCTACTGCATTGCTGTTTTGTTTAACAAATACAGAAGTTGTTGGTTGCTAATGATCTTTCACATGTTTTTCAAACAGGTTTATACATTCTTGATTGCAATTTTTGTCATTATCAAGAATTTTCCAATGATTGTTTTTACATTTCCCTTTTTTGATTTCTATCATTATGTTTTACCACTTTAGATGATGTTTTTGTTTTATTATTGTTTAAAAGAAGAACGTTTGGAGTCTCGAACGAACAATCGAAAATGCAGACATTCAAATACACGATTAACCAAATTCATTAATGGTGGATAGGCGGTATATTAGCTAGAGTTCAAAAAGTACACTCATCGTACACACCATGTTCTGTTCAAAACCAACCCGCACATATTTTTTTTTTTTTTTATAACAATTATGTGTGTTACAAAATTTTTAAATTTTCGTACACAACCACGAATGTGTTTTATTTGAATATTTTTTGGTGTACGCGTACGCGAATGAAGCACTATTGTTTGCGTACGCGTACTCTACTTTTAGTACGCGTTCGGAAAATAAGTACATCGAAAAATTAAAACAACTTCGTGGTTGGAAAAAAAGCACATGGAAAAATAAAAATAACTGCGTGTACGGACGGCAGAATAGTACATGTTATAATAGGCCAAATATAATAACATTTTTATTGAAGGTTTTTTTAGTTAAAATTTAAGTATACCATTGCAGATTGCTTTTGATTATTGGTAAGTAGTGGAGTTCCTTGTATATGCAAGAGAGGGTCATAGGAATGGCTCATTAATAAAAATGTGCAATAAGTGGTGTTATAAAAAGCAAGGATTTAGGGTAATAATTTGCTTATCTCTAACATTATTGCAATTATACCTAAGGAAGGAATTCTTTATGTTTACTGGTATCATAAAATATTTTTTTCATTTGGGTTTTTTATTTGTCCAATTGTTTTCCTGCTTTAAATTAAATACGTGTACTAGTATATCCAACAGTATGGCAAAAACAGATATATCATGTACATACCAGTTACAACAGATACAAAAGAACGCATGAGTGTAGTTGATATTGTATGCTTTCGCTTGTGCGTACTCACACTATGGATATAAACACATACAGTTGTTTATTGTTTTGCATAGAGTGAGAAAATTATCAGTTTTTTACTCTCAAATATCTGTTGTACCATCACTGTTGCTGTTATCTGCATTTTGCACATTTTGGCCTCTTAAATTGCAAAATCAGATTTGAAGATTTTTGGCCTAAAATCGCAGAATTTTTGTTATGATACGCCTTCAACATAAAATAACATTTAAATGTGTTTTATGACAAATTTTTCATACAAATTTTTTCTAAATTATGTTTCAAATCTGTTTTGATTTTCTATGAATACGGCAGTAAATATTTTATCGACAAAGACGTTGACTATAAGGAGAACATAGATAAGTTTGCAGCAGATGAAGCTGCTGTCATGACAGGCGAAAAACATTCCGTTGCCCAAATTATAAAAAGTAAAATATCAGATTTACTTATTATAAAATGCATATGTCACTCACTGGTATTATGTTCGTCGTATGCACAACTTAAACTTCTATCTGCTGTGGAGACGCTAGCTAGAGATGTATACAATTATTTGTGGAACAGTTCAAATCATTATAACCAATTTGATGAAATACAAAGTTTATTGGATTTTAAACCTAAAAAGATTTTACACCCATCCCAAAGGCGTTGGCATTCCGTATAGTCGGTTGTAAGTCGCTTATTAGAATTATATTGTTTAAAAAATTATTTTTTATTTGCTGTTCATATCAATCAAATCGAAACTACAATATTCATATTTTATAACCTAAATGATACTAATAAAATATATACAGTACTGTTCGAAACCTAAGCAACTTTTTCCCACTAAGTAATAATAGACTCATATCTTTTCTTTAAATAAATTTATAGAAAATATTTTTTTTATTTACTACTACACAATGTGTCTATAACCTAAAAATAACAAAAAAATTCAAATTCATTGCTTTGGAAGTTATGATAAAATAAAAACAAAATTAACTTAAAAATTGGCTGTTCAAAACCTAAGCAACTTTTAATATTTGCTATGATATCCTTTGTTTCTTACGACCTCAGCGCATCTTTTGGGCATAGATTCAATAAGATTCGATGGAATAGATGTTATTATAGCTTCCTACTCCAATTTTAGACAGTTCATCAACTCCTGTTTATTTTTAAAGCGTCGAGTTCCAACTCTCCGTTTTAAAATTTCAAAGAGGTTCTCTATGGGATTTAAGTCTGGCGATTGAGGTGACCAATCCAAAACTTGAACCCCATTAGCTGATAACCAATCTTTGATTAACTTCGATGAGTGTTTTGGGTCATTGTCATGTTGAAACACCCATCGAAGTGGCATTTCCCACTCAGCATAGTTAAGCATGTGAGTTGCTAAAATGTCTCTGTAAATAAAAGGGTCCATTTTTTATTAAATTTCTACAAAAGGACCAACACCACTGGCCTTCTCTACTTTCCCAGTAGCTTTATACTTTTTTATAAGTCGGGAAACTATTGATTTATTAATATTTAATTGGTTTGCTATAGCAATTCGGGGTTTTCCGTTATTAAAAACTTCAAAAATCTTTAGCTTAAAAGCTGATCCATAACGTATTCGCGTCATGATTGCACTTCTAAAGAATTAGTACTACTTAAATGCATAAAATAAACCAAAATTACTTTTTTCAATAGCAATCATAACGGGACTAAAATTTTTGTTTAAAATTTGTTGCTGTTGTTTTAGTTAATATTTCGCAACAAATGCAACAATGTAAAAATTGCTTAGGTTTCGAACAGCAAATTTTTAAGTTAATTTTGTTTTTGTTTTATATTTTCTTCCAAAGACATAAAATGTATTTTTTGCTGTTATTATTAATATGTAGACTATATGTATAATAATAAATAAAAAGGAAATTTTTCAATTATCTATTTAAAGAGAACATATACGACCATGAGTATTTACTGGGGAAAAGTTGCTTAGGTTTCGAACAGTACTGTATATATTTCTAAAGTACAGTCTTGGTATTATTAATACTTTTAGTAAAATACTCCAAAGCGAAGCGACAAAAGCCCTTCAAATTTTTTTTAACTATGAAAGCACATACCTAGGCACTCATGCAGTTGCAATTAGTTTAAGCACAAGTCTTGATCAGTGCGATAAAAACAAATCTTACCTAAAAATTTTCCAACGATTTTTTAAAGAAAATAAAAAACATGACTTGAACTTTAAGTTTAGAGATTTAAAAGTATTAGATTTTAAAGATTAACTAAATGAAAAATAAATGACTTTAGTTAATTTCTGCAAAAACTATTCGAGACAATATTTAGTAAAGGAAAAATGCATTTGAATATTTATTGTAGATTTTAAATAAAGTGCAGATTTTGCAGATTTTTTCGCAAAATATTGTTGGATTTTGCAGATTTCACACATAAAAGTTCTGGCAACACTGTGTTTCATGACTATTTGGATATATTTGTTTATGAAACAGATATTTTTGATACTTGTGTGCTGCTTACGATAGAGGCGAGAACTAGTAAGCAGTATTTCAACTTCGTAATAATAACCCGAATTGTAATTATTACAATGTACAACAAAATCAAATTTTTTTAAAAATTACAAGATCCGGGCTATAAATTCTGATAGAGGAGACAAAAAAAAAGAGATACGTGTATCGGCGTTTTAAAAGTTTACATCTGAATTTCATTTGAGAGGGGGTTAAAGTTTCCCAGCTCTTGCACATTCTTATTGTTAAACGGCATAAAAAACCATGTGACCCTTACATTTTAGGTATAAAATGTGTTCCTCAAGATATGGGTCTTTTTTGTTCTTCTTTTAAAAAAGAGCAAAAAACACCATTAAAACAGGGTTTTAGAGGGTTAAAATGTTCCACAAAAATGTTACCCGTTAAATTTTACTATAAGTCCCTGAATACACCAAAATGGAAAATTCAACTATAAAGTCAGAAATAAGACGCAACAAAAGAGAGCTTAGGGTTAATTTCGCATTTATTAAGAATTTTGTTTTAAAGCAAATTTGGATAGCATTAATTACACTTTTTTTTTAGCTCTAGGCAATTCCACTTCATTATCATACAATGTCCAGCATGCTTCAGCATGCTTCAGCGATAAGCAAATAAATGCTTTTACCTTTATAGCGTTCTTCAATGGGTGCGCATGTCTGATAAAATTTTTCACCATGCTCATCAGATTCTGTTGACAACTGGTTCTCAAAGTAATCCATATGGGAATTTAAAAAATGAATTTTTGTTAACATATGAACGCCTAGTTTTTAAAAAGCTCTAAGCATGGTGTCTACGTATATTCGAGCAGTAGGAGAACGATTTTTGCCTAAGACATTGTATATCACTTCCTTAATGCTTTTCCACGCATCAAGCTCAATTGGTGAGAGCGTTTCGTCGAAGTGAGTGTTTAGCATTAGCTTTCTTATATCTGGACTAACAAAAACACCTGTTGGTATGAAACCAATTTTAAGACTTTTAACAATAAAAACGACTTAAAGAACATACACATACCTTCTTTAATCTTTGCTTCACTTAATTTTGGAAACATTGTTTTCAGAAAATTAAATGCTGATCCATTTATATCCAGACATATAACAAAGTTTTTTACCACACCAAGTTTGATATGCAATGGGGGTAAGAGAATTTTTTCAGTTGGTACCAATGCTTGACGTACGATATTGTGCTCTCCTAATGTTCCCTCAGCTCTCAACTTCCATTGTTTTTTGGAATATTGGTCACCCTTCCATTTGCTATCCCAAGTGCATAAAAAGCATCCGTACTTAACGTATCCGACCTGCATACCTGAAAGGAAACTAGTGACTTTTAAGTCACAGCAGATCCGCCACTTATGGTCGTCATATTTTACGAAGTCCAGTATTAGTTTTATAGAATCTTAGCTTTCTTTAATGTTCATACCGTAGGCAATTGGAATTGGATTTTAGGTATTATCGTAATACAGAAGTAAAGCTTTAAGACTCTTCTTAGATGAATCAATAAATATACGCAAGTCCTCGTGGTTATACTCAAAATTCATTGCATTGATTATTCCTTTAATATCGTTGCAATAAGCAAACGTGTTATCATCGTTTACTGAAAAGAATGGCAGAAAGCTGTCTTGATGCTTACGAAAGCTGGTAACATTGACACCAGGTTCAAGTAGATGAAGACGTGTTAAGTCTGCAGCTAAGATTTCTGATTTGTGACATTAATATTGGTCTTGGGATAACTTCAATTCCTGTGTAATCGCTATCTGCGCAATAAAAGGTTCCTGTTTCAGCGATGGATCCATCAACATAATGACTAGGACTTCGAAGTTGTAGCACAGATACTGGGAGTTCGTCAGAATGCGGAAATGGCAGCATGGCTGATGGTACAGCTTTGTATACAAAACTTCGTCGCCTATATCTATTCAACTTTAATATGGAAATATTTTGGCACACGTAGCGTCATTATGTTCACCTAGATCTAATCACCGCATAGGAATACCAAACTGCATTGATTTTCGTTGACCTTCAGCGAGAGTTCAAAAATAAAACTATTGTTTTAGAACAAAAAAAAATTAATTACCTTTGGACCACAAAATTAAGCCATTATAACAAATGCGTCAGCAATGCTTCGGCGTCCACAGTTCCTCCGGAAAAACTTCTAGCTCAAAATAACTTTTATAGATGTCTTCAACTTTACTATTGAAAAACGTAACTTTATATTCCGGTATAGTATGTTTACCGCAGATATAGCAAAACAAATCTAATTTTTTCAAACAATTGGATATTTTTGCCAAAACAAATCTTACACGTAAACTGAGTTTCTTTCTTAATTAATTTAGTATTACTATGAGATGGGCAATCTTTTGAAACTTGAATGCAACTGATGCTGTTAATAAAATTACTTGAATATTTAAGCGGGCAAGAAAACACACAGAAAAGGACTCAATTTGCGTAGAAGAGGAGTTTTTAACTAAAATATTTTAATTTTTAGTGTTCAATAACTACCTAGATCTTCTTATAATATGGAAAACATCGATATTTATTATTGCAGTAATTCATACATACATAAGTATTATTTAACCTTTTTTAACATTCCCAAATGCAATTTTAACAGATTTTTTACAACCGCAATTATTACCCTTTTCACATCACATTTGAAAACATTTTCAGTTTAACTAAAATTATTTACCTATTGCAATACCACTGATAAATATTCTAGTACCTGGTTTTATTTAGGGGCATTCCCAAATTTGTGATATTTTAACAACCACAATTACTAATTACGTTATTTTGTACATCCAAATTGAATTGATTTATCATAAAATTTAATTGCTTTTTCAAATTTGTTATTCTAAATGAAACATTTTTCTTTTAATGTTCAATTGAAATTTTTTTTATATTTAACTATTTTTTTTTTTTGTCTATGGGCATTTTTGAATTGGTTTTTTCTAAAACAGATTTTTTAAAACCACAATTATTATCCCTTTTCACACGTAATAAAATCTGGTTTATAAAAGGGCAGTAAGTAATAACAATTTTCGTAAGATAAAGGTAAAAGCATTTATTCGCTTATCGCTGAAACATGCTTGACATTGTATGATAATGATGTGGAATTGCCTAGAGCTAAAAAAAAATGTAATTAATGCTATCCAAATTTGCTTTAAAACAAAATTCTTAATAAATGCGAAATTAACCCTAAGCTCTCTTTTGTTGCGTCTTATTGCTGACTTTATAGTTGAATTTTCCATTTTGGTGTATTCACGGACTTATAGTAAAATTTAACGGGTAACATTTTTGTGGAACATTTTAACCCTCTAAAACCCTGTTTTAATGGTGTTTTTTGCTCTTTTTTAAAAGAAGGACAAAAAAGACCCATATCTTGAGGAGTTAGAGGTTTAAAATTTCTACAGAAATGTTCTCCGTAACATTTTACATAAATTTGCTGAACACATTTTATACCTAAAATGTAAGGGTCACATGGTTTCTTATGCCGTTTAACAATAAGAATGTGCCAGAGCTGGGAAACTTTAACCCCATCTCAAATGAAATTCAGATGTAAACTTTCAAAACGCCGATACACATATCTTTTTTTTTTGTCTGCTCTATCAGAATTTATAGCCCGGACCTTGTAATTTTTTGGCGTGTTGTACAGTGTTATTGTTTAGCTTTAGTAATTAGTTTATATGATTTTAAATGTAGAATTAGCAATATTTATAATATTAATGATAATTTTATTTTATAAAAACAAATGAAAAATTAATAAATTTTTGTCTAATCGCGCGTTGAGTTATGAGGACAGAATGAATTCAATAAAGGAATTTTATTTTATGTTTATTTAAAAAAAAAAATAATTCCTTTTGGATAAAAACTAGTAAAGAGTAAAATTAATATGTAAAAAAGGTTTATTACATGCATCTGTACATGCATATGTACATAAAAATATAAGTTCCCAAAAATTTCAATTTAAAAAAAAATTAGGAAAAACGTTTACACTTCTAGAAATACATCCAGTAATAACATTGTCCCTTTTATATATGTACATATTAAATAACGCAATTTTTATTTTTTATGCACTTAGAAGGATATTATCGTTAAGTTAATTTCAAAATATCTAAAATTTTTAATATGTGCTAAAGAAAACCTCTTTTCTGCATTAAAAAAAAGTCCTACAGATTAAAATTTATTTGAAATTAAAAAGTGACATTTTTATCACAAAAATCTGGTAGGCTCTAAAAGAAAATATTTTTGTTTTCGAGTAAGTAATAAGATTTGCTAGCTGGGTTTTGAGTTAAATTCAGATATCAGACAGCAAGTTTTATTCCTATCTCGTTTAAATTTAACAAATTATTAAAATTTTCGAATGCATATCCATAAACGAAAGGGTTAAGGTTTATTTTTTATGCATAGATCTTTTCAAGGTTATGCTATTATAATTTTATTTTTCATAAAAACAATTATTTTTTTCCAGTTGTAATTCCATTTCATTACCATTATTAAAACAATTATAATTAAAATAAAATTATTAGCATGATATCGTAGTTATTTTTTTTTTCCTATTTCATTATTTTAACTTATGCCATTTTAAAACAAACTTAACATAAAAATGTTTTTTAATTCATTTTATATTATCAGGCTTTTCGTCTCTAAATATAGAAACATTCATACATATAATTATTTAGTTATTGTATCCATAGAACTGTTGTAATTGTTGGTAAAAGTTGTTAAAAAAAACAATATAGTAGTTTTAATACAATTTTACGCATTAGATTCATAAATTTTTGTTAAAGAATTCAGTTTTGTATATTTAACTTCAATAAAACAATTAAAAATATTGATCATGTTTAGAAACATTAATTTTATTTTTTAATTTTAATAAACCAATGCATATGTACCTATGAATAGACATTGATTCGCAGCATACAATAAGTACTTATGGTACAACCATCAATATCTGTTTATACCCGTTTGTGCAAAACATAGAAGAACAGATATGTTACTCTCATTCTCTCTTTACTCATTCGCATCCATCCAAAGAGAAAAAGTAACAATATCAACTTATATCAGAAACACAAAAGTACTCATCTATACGCACTCATAAGAGTAGACACACAAAAACTGATACAAACAGATATATCTCTGCACGTCTTTACTTTAAATTTGCATGTGTTATTTGTTGTTGTGGTTTTTCAAAACAGTAGATGTGCTAAGCTTATAATTTAGGTATGGGATGTTTAGTAGTGCATTTGTTATTGTTTTATTACTATCTTCATTATACCCTGCTTTATTTTTTGTTGTTAAACGGAAAATGCGTTTTGCTTATGTTTTAAGTATGGGATGTTTACTTGTGAATTTGTTATTGTTATCTTCATAACAGCTTGTGTTATTTTTGTTGTTAAACGGTAGACGTGCTTTGCTTACGTTTTAGGTATGGGGATGTTTAGTTGTGAATTTTTAATTTTTTAGTCCAGTCATCTATAATAAATTTATAAAATGTATTTTATTCCTTTTAAACCTAGTTCAACATATTTTAAACCAGTTTTTTTTTCTATTTTATATTGCCTCTTCTAGAGATTTTGTTTAGACAAAGTCTTCTCTTTTAATTTCATACAAAATTCACTTTTTTTGGCAAGCCAATCTTGCAGTATAGAATTGGTCATTTTTCTATAATGCTCTTTGTAAATGTACTTATTCCATTTTGAAAAAAGTGTTTGTGCGGTAGAATTGTACAGCAGAATTGTTATTTGCTATTGCAATTGTGAATGCAATTATGGAGACAAGGTGTATATAGCTCATCGAAATTATCGTTAACTTAGTTTTTTTTAAGTCCTTAAACTATTTTATTGTTGATAACAGTGATGTAACAGCAGACTACGAGGCGGAACATGACAGCGTTCGTTTCGCCTTCAGCTATATAACGCATTAATGCGAATCGACACCAACTAAGATTCAAAAATTGGGTCAGAATCCAATTTATTTGCTGACAATAGATCAGGGCATGGAAGGTCTCAAGTGACTGCTCATTTTCTGATCATAGGTAAATATATTGCGTTAGTAATTGGGTTACAGTGTAACGGAGTTTTGTTTCAAAAAAAAAAAGAAAAACAAACTGCACGTAGTTAAAGCTATTCTTTTATACTTTCTTCTGAATGCACTCATACACAAACACATTATACTTATGATGCAGTTGGCGCCTATACTAATGCCTTTGCACTAGTGACATAATAATTCTGCAGACTAAGTGTCTACAGGAAAAGGAGCAAATCACCATGTCGGAATTTTGATTTAGAAGAAGCACATTTTGCTTCTAGCAGACTTTTTTGTGAAAAAAAAAGACTGGGAAACTATTCGGAGTAAAAAGAGCCTATTGGACAAGTAGGCTGCGCAAGATCCTCGCGATCTGCTACATTAATACAAGATTCATTAGGACAACTCGTGGCACGAATAATGCCACTTCTCTGGGACCTATCTATGAATGTACTACTAGCGGAAAACGTTTTAGTAGCATTGTCATGGACATCGGTTGGGTCTTTCGGTAGATGTAGTACTGAGTGTCGTCTTAGGGCGAATGCTCGAAAGATGGAAGGAACAATATATCTACTTTTTCGCAGCTACCCTTTAACTTTTTGATACGGTCGTGAAGCCAAAGAAAGAAAGAAGCAAATGAGGAAAAAAACAGCAAACAAAAATAAAAGAAGAACTTCTGTACTTATTTTATATAGAAAAAAGGAAAGAGTGTTACTTTGGACTTGTTCCTATTTGACAAATATTTAAAATTAGTTGTTTAATAATTTCATACTTCATAAATCACAGCCAAGGAGCTTTCTTCGCCGCTGCCATAATGGCTTAAGCATAGCGGTATATTGGTAATTGATTTTAATTGATTGTGCAAAGGCGACGAATCTAGTTTCCACACACAAAGTTCGATGACCCACTGCTTTTCATTACTGGAAGAGCGGAATCGGTACTATTACTACTTACTATTGAAAAAAAAATTGTTTTAATGAAAATAAATTTTTAATATTACAAGCTTCAAGTTGAAGTTTTTTATGTATGAGGAGCTGGAGTAGTGGCCAGCGTTCGGAAAATCTACCCATTGCAAGATGTTTGATACAGCTGGACACAGGTGTTGGAAGAGACAGGATGTCTGAGACTGGGAAATAGTCCCGCTAATAAGTTTGCCGCTGGCTTTTAGTGGGGATTACTAGTAACCGAACTTACCAGATGGTCGAATGCGGTTACTTGTACCTACCAATGTCCTTGTGGACACAATATGAAAACCTTGTGTTGACTGGAGTACCTGCTATTAAATTATTCTGCTGAAAGTGTAGGCTTTCTGGGGAATCCAAAGATTCAAAATCTTGCAGACATCTGAGGTTAAGGCTTCGGAATAGATTTGTTCTGGGCCTATTATTGCTTCTGGGGTCCTAAAAACTCCCTCGCAACCTCAGGCATCACAATGAGTCGCAGCCTGTCAAACCTAACCTAACCAACAAAATGTGATAGTCTTTTTGTTGTTAACTGATATCGGAAAATAGAACTAAATAGCTTTGGTTATCTCGAAGAGTGCTATTTTTTTATTTTGGCTTCAAATTAACCAACAAATTGGCAACAGAAGTTTTTAACAAATTTTTGGTGAGTTTTTACTTTCGTATATTATTTTTATATCCTTGACCACAAAAAGTAGAAAATGGGTATAACTAAGTTTGTCAATATGGGGTGTAATCGTTACATACGTGTTCGTATTGACAATCGTACAAACAACAATTACATGATACGTTAACCGTATGAAATAAATAGCATGATGACATACGATTGTAAACGGATCGTAATCTTTTGATTGATTCACAAATTTGAAAATATTAGAGCTAAAGAAAGAGTATTCAGGCTGGTCAGTTATTCAAATTTTGTTGATTCAAGGACTGCTTTAATTAACACTTATTCACTTGGCACCAGCAGTTTTTCTTCATAAAGGCCTCCTTCATTCTGGTTTTTCAATTTAAAAAAGTTTTTTCTTCGCGTGATACCTATTTTTGATCAGCCTTAAGCACAAAATTATAAATATAAATTATTTTCTTGCAAAAAATAAAACATTATTTTAAAATGTTTACATCATTAACTGGTGGTACTAGTGCGTTCATACATTTAGAAAGCTCATCCCATAGTCAGTTAGCAGTAGATTTTAATATGCTCAATTAGGAAGTATATCTTTTGCCAAGTTTTTGTGTTCATTTATGAATCTTAGATTTAACTTATTGATTTAATAACAACTTTATCATAAAATTAAATTTGTTTAATTTGCATTTTTTTTTTTAGCGAATTTGTTGCATTTTTCATCTTATTCGAACAAAGTCTTGTTAACGTATGACAGTTCGTAAAAAAACGTACGTTCATTTATACGATAACGTATATTATAATCTGCGTTATTGTAAATTTCATCCGTTAACGTATGTCATAATCCGAAAAACGTATTTTTACGATGCGTGTAATTTCTCTCTTTGTAATTTCTACATTATCCATTTCCGACCCCATAAAGTATATATATTCTTAGTTCTTATGCATAGTGCAGTCGATTGAGCGATGTACGTCTCCCAGTCCGTACAAAAAATAAATACGCCAATTAATCAGCAATATCGGTACCTGTCCTTAGACGCAGTGGGCAAAGAACCACGCCTACATCTAGTTTTTCCATATTATTTGGAGCAATGAAGTAACTCCGTTAAAAAAAAAACAAATAAGAAAAAAACGCCAAGTGAAAAAATTGGCGCTAGCCCATATTTTCCAAATCACGTGCCTCTTAAATTTTCAAATTTATTAAAATATCAATGAAATTTTAAGTAAAATTATATATGTTTTTTGATTGGAGTTACTTCACTAAATTAGACTTACATAGATGGTGAAGGGTATATAAGATTCGGCATAGACGAATGCATCACTCTTACTTGGTTTTTTAACAAAAATTAGTTCAAATAAACGCGAAATCAGAAAATTTTAAAACAAATTATCGGTATACATTAGGGTAGCCATTATTATAAAAGTATTTAAAATAACAAGTGCAATAAATCACAATTCATCAGCACTTGTAAAAATTGGAATTGTGATTGTAACTTGTAAACTTGTAGAATCGTAGTAAAGTGATTTAGGCCCCTGATGGCACATTGTAAGTTTATTCTCTTTTTGTATATAATTTCCTTAAATATTTCTAATTGTAACTGTGCTGAATTTATTTTTTTTAAATAGACCACCCCGTGAGAAAGTAAACATAAAATTTACGAAATGTTGGGGAAATACGTTTAACTTGTTTTTATTTACGTAAACACTTTAGGCCTTATTTTGTTGTGGTACTACATTATTTAAACATCAATTCATAATATAACATTAGTATTAAAACTCTTGAAACAAAATGTTTCAATTTTAATAAACAGACAAACATATATACTGAGGTTACACTTGCTGTATTCACAATTGAAATACCCCCACAAAATAGGAAAAAAAAACTAAAACCTTATCTTATATAATAGAGAACAGCACATTAAGTTTCCTATCCTATTGGCTTGTGATTTTAATTATTGGAGCCCATTATAAGGATCTTCAATAACAAGTTCTAAAGGTATTATACTAGCACACTTCTTAAACAATCATAATTTATTTGTCTTAAATAATGGCTCTCCACTCATCTAAAGACACAAAATACCTTCTATAATATTGTCCTGGCACTTTTACCAACAAGTAAAGGTAGCATCATTAAAGATCTTTACAAATCACAACAAGTTTTTTTTTCTTTGATAACCAGAAAAGTCATAAACCATCACCTAGGTAGGATAATAAAGTATCCAATGTCTGACAACATTAATAAATAATAAGCAAAATAGTCCATCACGAACGGAAGCAATCACTTCAAAACAAAGTGAAATATCCTTTCATGGTGTTCACCTGAAGACGCTTAAAAAAATTTACGAAAAATATGATAACAGAAAATTTAGTATATTACAACAGGAATTAAGTGCCCGTACACGTTTCAAACTCTTTTGGTGACCACTGGTCAAAATTCTCTAAAGATAAAAATTTTTCACAGACATTCAATTGCAATTCTCTTGCTTCTTAACGCTGATTCAAGTAGTGATTAGAATAGAATTTCGGAAAGAAGACTGCAATTTTTGAAAATAGCTTTAATCGTTCCCATACCATGCTTAAAATAACTTTTAGAAAATATAATTCCTAATGTGAAGCATATAACAAACAATTTCAAACTTTTGTGAAACAAATAGCGTGTTTTTCAATCTGGCTTTAGTACAATTAGCGCATTGTCAAGATTGATCTTCCATAAAATACACGTCCATACTTTTCATAGGTATTATAAATGCATACGATAAAGTCATGGTTTATATTGTCCTTCAAAAAATGTCCAGCTGTTCATTAGGTCACAAAATATCCCATTTTATGAGTCTTTTCTAACAAATCGACAATTAAAAGTGTTTCAGAACCACTTTACATAGAAAATATCTTTCCCTAAGTATCAACACTTTTATTAACGCTTTTTATAATTGCATCACTGCCTCTTACATACGATTTCATATCATATCGAATTCGCAATCATTGGTAGAAACTAAATATATTTTTTACGGTTAATTTCGACTTTGTCATACAGTTCATGTGCGGTACCTCTTTTAGAAAAGGAAACATTTGTATATCTGTAGAAAACACAACTGTCATAATGTTTAGGAAAAATCTAACTTGGAGAAAGTTAAAAATATTCTGAACTCATCTCTAAGAATCAATATGAAAGCTCGTCTTCATCTCACACTTACAAAACGTACTCATCAACATCTACTATCAAGAGATCCTCAACCCATATGCTCCTTCTGCAACAGCTCGCCGTTAACTTGTAAAAATAAGTTGTCTATGTTCGTGATTTTATAACTCGAGAACAACTCAACAGATTTTCAAACGGGTACATGCGTTGGAAAAGCCTACTTTTACTGATGGTTCATTAAAAAAATTGAAACATTTCTACGAATATGCGTAATAAGCGCACTTTATGGTGGTGTGTTTTCCCTATATAAAATATTTTTTTTCTTATGAGAATTACATTTTGTCGGTATAAGAATATGCTTACTCGCTTCATTTGACTTATTAAATTTCTGTGTGTTTATTGATTGTCATTTAAGTTAACAGTGCGAGCATTGACATTTTTAATTATTGATTTGTAATCTTTCAGTTAAAGTTAAAATCTTTTGCATTAAAAAACTCAACAAAATAGTTAAATAATATTAGGTAACTGGGACATATTAGGCAATAAAATACTTGAAATAGTTAACAATTCCCTAGAAAGTGAAGTGGAAAGTACCGATAATAACACCAATTGAGAAAGTAAAAACCCTATGTAAAGTGTGAGGAATACCGGCCTATAAATGGTCTAAAAACATGTTAAAGAATACTCGAAAAAGTCGTAAAAAAGCAAATAGAAGAGCATATAGAAAAACACAAAATTTTGTCGAAATTTCAATCTGGTTTCCGAAGAAAATATTCATGTGAGGCTGCTTTAAACTATGTTTTAAACAATTGGAATTTTATAAGGTGAAACAATAAAATTGTAGCAATATTCTTGGATTTTAGAAAAGCATTCGAAACAGTAGATCGTGATATTTTAATAAAAAAAATTATACCAGTACGGCATAAAGGACAATGAACTGAAATGGTTTCGATCATACTCGAATAACAGAAGGCAAATGACCAAAGTTAATAATGTAACATCAAGTGAAATAGGAAATGACTATGGGGTACCTTAAGCCTCAACTCTAGGGGCAATATTATTCATCATATATATTAACGATATGGAAAAGGTTTTGGAGAATTGTGAAATAATTCACTATGCTGATGATACTTTGATTTTTTCGGAAGCAGCAACTGATGAAATTTGTTATAAAAACTTACAAACAGATATGAACAAGGTTAATACACGATTAAAAATGAATAAACTAAAATTAAATGAAAATAAAACAAAAATAATAGAAATAAACATGAACAACAACATGACTTTTAAAATAAACGATGAAATAATAAAAAATTAAATAGTATAAAATATCTTGATTTTAGAGTAGATAACGAATTAAATTTTAAAGAACATCTTGAATATATCTGTAAAAAGATCGGAAAGAAAACAGGCTTTTTTAAACTAATTAGAAACAAACTATCAATTATAACAGCAATAAATCTATATAATACGATTATTAAACGTCATTTTGAATATGGATCTACGATATTATATACGTGTTATACAGAAAATCAAATAAATAGACTACAAAAATTACATAACAAAGCAACGCGAACCATTCTAAAATGCAATCGTTTCACCTCAATACGAGTACAATTAATGCTTAATACGCTAATATGGATGAACATACATCAAAGACTGGAGCTAAGCACATTAACCTTAATTAAGAAGATGGAGATAGATGATGAACCTGAATACCTGATAAATCAAATACGTTATGTTGGTGAAGTTCAACGTATAATCAAAGAAATAACCAAGATTTCAGATTGCAACGATCGTATACAAATTCAATGCCACGATCGCTACACTACAAAGGACTAAGAAAATATAATACTATGCCAAATAATTTAAGAAATGAAAAAAAATATTAACATTTTTAGAAATCAAAATTCAAGTTAGATAAAGGGTATATCTAAGTTTGTCATTCCGGGTTTAATTTCTACAATATCAATTTTCGACCCCATAAAGTATATTTATTCTGACTTCTTATGCATAGCGAAGTAGATTGAGCGATGTCCGTCTGTCCGTCCGTGTTAGTGTTGAGAATAAATATGTCAACCGATCAGATATTGAGTCGAAAGAGCTGCTAGTGGAAATCAGCATGATGGGTCCATGTGCTTAGAGGCAGCAGGCAAAACACCACGCCTACATCTAATTTCTTTATGTCATTTGGAGCAATAAAGTAACTACAATCAAAAAAATAAATATATGGGAAGATCGAGAATTAAAAAATAAGAATAAAAAACATCAAGTTTAAAAATTTGAACTCTGAAATTGTTAAATTATTTAAAATATCAATATGGGAATAATTTAAAAGCTTTTTAAGAGATCTTTAAGCAAATATTACATAGATGGAGAAGGGCATATACGAAATTCGTCATAGCCGAACTCTTTTTGTTTGTTTTAAGTATAAAAATAACAAACGTAGCAGTTCAATCTGCTGGTGGAGTTTATGGAGCACTTAGCTAAAGGCTTTAGTTCCAATGCCAATAAAATTGAAGCTAAAGAAGAGTGAAAAAATTAGTAACAAAATTTAGCAATCAAACAGAACTGTATCTAAAGTTATAAAGTCCTTAAAAGAAATTGGAAGATTTAATAGAAAAAATATATATCAAAGAAAGAAACTTAAAAAAAGAAGAGCATAGAAAACATCATCTTAAACTTACGTCCGATGAAATCGAGTTAAAAATGTAAAATTGAATTAGAAGAACTAAAAGGCATTGTGGGTTTTATTCCAGACTAATTCAAGTTTTTTCTTAATTTTACAAATTTCAAGTTTTTTCTTAATCTATAATTTAATAAAACTGTAACGGAGTCATTTCTGTACATTGAATGTTTTTTAAAAAATTTTGATATTGGAATTTTTTGTGCCTGTGTACGCATCATGTTAAAACTACTGAATGGATTTGCACAAAATTTTGTAAGGAGGTCCCTTAGAACCTTGATTCTAATATAGATTAAATCTTTTTCGTAAAATTAAGTCATTTCGTAGAGAAAAAAGAAATACAGTGTAAGGGCACCTAACTTTGGTAATGGTACTAAACAGTTGTCTGCACATTTTATTTTTGTAAATGGAAAATTTTTTTTATTTAAAAACACATTTTTCTAAATTTGAATTTTAAGAAAATAGCAAATGAAATACAAAAGTTTGCAAATTGCATTAAGAGCTAGTCGTTTTGTTTTTTATTGTTGTGAGTGTTAAATCATCGCCTAAAATGCTACAGCAAAAATTTTTTAATAAAATTTTATGTTTTGATCTATTACAAAATATTTTATTGTTGAAAATTTTACATAATACCAAAAAAACTAATTAACGACAACGGCTACGACTATTCTCGAATGTCGTTTTCGTCAACCGTAATAAGG
Source organism: Gymnosoma rotundatum (assembly GCA_916610165.2). Taxonomy (NCBI): domain Eukaryota; kingdom Metazoa; phylum Arthropoda; class Insecta; order Diptera; family Tachinidae; genus Gymnosoma; species Gymnosoma rotundatum. The sequence continues at coordinate 88,712,374 of OU744336.1, forward strand.
CCGAATATTTACAACATGAACAACAAAAGTATTTAAATACTACTAATAAACAAATAATAATAACAATGCTGCAACAAAGACGTTCATAAAAACGCTTGAAAGAGTGGTCGTGTTACGGTTATTCTCATTGGGGTAGCGAAGCGCCCCGGAAACAACTAGTATTTATATAGGTGTTCAAATACTATTAATATATTTAGGATTAAAAACGTTTAATTTTATCGTATAATTTTTTTAATAAAAACGGATATTTATTTTATAACTCAAATAAAAAATTAATTGAAGGCATTTTCTATTAACACCACTTAGTCGGAGTGCATGCAAATAGTTGTATACGAATGCTTAGTTTTTGCCTGGTTAACCAACCCAGTCAGTCGCAAACGCACACGAACTAATAGATTCCTTTGAACTCGTTATTATTTCTATCATCTGCCTAAGTAGACCAAATAACACCAGTTTTAAATTTTGCTTTCTTAGCTCGTGAGTTTAAAAGTTCACATGGTACTTTTAAAGTACCGCCAACGCCTCCTCAAAAGATAGCTTCATGTTGGTAATTACTTTAGTATCGATTGGCATTCTTTCCTTCTTACATTACTGATACTAAAGTTGGTTTGGTTGAATTCTTGGCCCCACAACACAGGAAAAGGGTATATCTAAGTTTTTTATTCCGTTTGTAATTTCCACAATATCCACTCCATACATTCATATATATAAGCACTGAGATTTAGTTTTACCCGCTTAACCCTCCGATGTTCATATGGGTCTGGCCAGACCCATTCAACTTTTAAATGTCTGTAGTTCTTTTTTAAAAAATAGCTGGGGCTTCTTAGTCCATGACTTCCTAAAATATAGAGTAATTTACACAGTGAAGTAGTAAAATTTTAATTTTTAGCATATTTGTTGTACAAAAAAATTATTGTAAGGTACTTTCGTTAATTAAGCTCACATGGGTCTGCGCAGACCCATATGAGCTTTGCATGTAAATTGTTTGATCGTTTGATGTAGACAATAAAACTGCTGACGGAGGCAGCACGTTATAACTGCAGTAAATGTACTCGTAAAATATGTCTCAACGAATATTCCATGAAATTACATAATTGCAAACCCAATTGCTCTTTGTAATGCATATTAAAGCACTTAAATAAATAAATAAAATTATATGTAAAACTTTATTTCTAACATTATTTTTATGGGTCTGGCCAGACCCTTATGATGCACTTAACGTATCATAAGTCACCGAACATCGGAGGGTTAAAATTAATATTCGACACATTAAACATTTAAAACACAATTTGTTTTTATTTTCAGTGCTTCTTTAAGCTTTTTTCGTAAAAAGCAAGCCAAGCACTGTAAAGTTAGACCTAAATTATTTTGTGTAACTAAACCGGATGCAATTTATTTTTACACAATATTCCACCAGTATAAATCTGCACCGGGGGTACCTGGAAATTTTTGGAATTTGAACTACTAAAACCAAGCTATTTTACGAATTAAAACACTTTGAATAATGAAGCTGTTTTAAGGTTAAAATAAGTGTGTCTACCTGCCTGTGCGAGCTCCAACTGAGGACATGCATTACTTGTATATGAAACAACTACAGCAGCAGTGCCATCTTGCATTTCAAGGTCGCACTCCTCATCTTCTTTTTTATTACCACTGTTCACTTTTTTCTTAAAGAAGAGGAGATATCCGGCTGTTTCCGTTTTGACATATTGATGAGCACTTACATTAAATAAATAAAACATTTTACAGTTATCACTAATGAAATACACTTGCAAAGACTTTTTCACAAAGAAAACGACAGTACCACCAATTGCAGTCACAAAACACTATGCTCGGTTCATCGCGCAGAAAAGCACTGGATGGGCGTCAGTGTTGCCACATGTCAGACTGACACTAATTCCCCTTAGATTTCTAAATTAATTCCCCGAATTCCGTTGCCTGCTTTCGTCGTGACCGAGTAGCGAATACATTTACGCTATTTTGTGGTACTCTGCGTCTACGGGACACTGCGCAACTACAGATTTTAACGCCTTATTCAATATAGCTTTGTATTAATTGGCTTCAATTAGAGGTTATTTATGTATATATATATTACAAAGTTAGCGATATCAACAAACCGAAAAAATTATACAATATAATAAAAGGAGTAGGCCATTCTTTAAATTAAATATTTTAATAGGGATGGGCTTCAATCCGAAAGGCCTGCCCCCCTGTAAATCCGACACTGAAGATGAATATAGCAGGCACATATATTTTCAATATTAAAATACTCATCTGAAGTGTAATACAGAACCTTTTTGATTTTTTATATAGAAAAAGATTTAGTAAATCAATATGAAAATTTATTATTTGGAATCTTTTTTATGTTAAGTTACTTTAATCGTGCTTGATTCCTTCAAATAAATATTTCATGATATTATCGTGAAATATTTATTATTACAAAATGAAATGGATTACTGTGGGGAAGAAAGCATATCCAAATGGCCATTCCGCTACTGCTCATATAGCTCATTATTGGATTCTACCCAAATTTTGTATGGAAAACTTAGGAGTCTTATATCAAATAGTCAAATTGATTAAATTAAAACTACAATCAACAAAGCAAAAAGACAGTAAAAACTCAAAACAGTTTTATACAAAAATACAGCAAACATTCAGTGACAATTTTTATTTCCATTTTTCTACATAACAAATTCATAGGATCATTGGGTGGTGTGAATAAAAATATAGTTCTAGCTACAAATAGCAAATCTTAAGTTTAAACTTGTTTTTAGGTGAATAAAATTTTTTGATAAAGCTAGTGATTCTTGTTCTCTAGTTCAAGCTAGTTTATCCAGCATTGGCTGAAAATATGTGTGAATAAAAACTAGTAAGTACTTAAAATTAATAGTTTTAACTTAAATTTTTGTAAGCTATCATTAAGATGCTTAAAATAAATTTATTCTTGGTTTATTCGTATATATCTAAATATATATAAATTTTTTATACCGCTTGTAATTTCTATAATATCCATTTCCGACCCCATATAGCTTATATATTCTTAGTTCTTATGCAAAGCGAAGTCTATTGCGCAATGTCAGTCTGTCTGCCCCTGTTAGTGTTGAAAACAACTCAGCCAACGCACAAGATGAGCTAGAACAAACTTAAATACTCCAATCGATCAGACATAGGTTTGAAAATTTTGCTATTAAAAATCAGCCAGATCGGTCCATGTCCTTCGGGCAGCGGGCAAAACACCAGGCCTATTTTTTCCATATCATTCGGAACAAATCTAGTTACGTGAAGTAATTCCAACCAAAACAACAAATATATGGGGCGATAGTGAATTGAAAAATAAGGAAAAAACACCATGTACAAAAAAATTCCGAGTTAAATATAATTTTATGGTTTTGAAGCATATCAAAAAAATTTGAATTATTTTTGTCACCCATCGTGATAATAAATGATCAAAAGAAACTTATAGCGTTACCAAAATATTTTACTACAAGTTTTGTTTACAATTTATAAGAAAAACTGTTTTTTTAAGAGGCAACTCTCAAATGTTTTAATTTTCAAGTACAATCCATCACTTGCTAATACTGAAGAGTTTAAGCTAGTGCTAGTACTAGTTACTATGTAGTATAAACTGTCTTTTTATTCACTCTACCCCAGTGATGGAAAAGCTGTTACGATCGTACTTTTTTTGATACTATTTCATTTGAAAAAATACCGTGTTACTCCTCTGTAACATTTGATACTTTCAGTGATACGTCTACAATTTAAAACCATTGATTTTCTTAAATTCATCTGTTTTACCATTTCCCCTTTATCACTTATAGTTTACGAAAATGGCAACTCGATTCGAACGCTATCGAATGGCGCAATACGGTTATTCGATACGTCACGAAGTTTTACTCGATACGAAACCTCTCTCGATCACGAATGCGACAATTTGGCCCCAGGTGTTACGTTTTTTGTGTTTCTTCTGATAGAATTGTACATCTTAATACAAACAAGTAAGAGTGCTATATTCGGCTATGCCAAATCTTATATCCCCTTCACCATCTACATATGTAAATCTAGTTTAGTGAAGTAACTCCAATCATAAAAGCAAATATTAGGGTGACAGATAATTAAAAATAATAATAAAATTTGGTACTGCATTTTAATGATGGTAGATGATATTTCCATTTGGTATAGATTTCGGCTTATTTAAAGGATAATACCCAATGACTTTAATGTGATGAAGGAAGTTTTTTTGGAAATGGTCTCAAAATGAAAGAGAAAATTATTTTTGAAATAAGCCCAAATCCATTCTATTTGTATAGGGGCTATTTCAGTTTAAAGTAATATACCTTTAAAAGTACAAAGTAAATTTAAAAACTTTTTTGTTTTTATGTAAAATGAACTTTTAATATATTGATTTATGGTTTTTGTTAACCTTTCTTTTTCATTAAGATTTTTTTGATGTTTAATAAAAATTAAAAAAAAAAATTAACGATTTGTTACTCTTGAGGTTAAAAAAGTACTCTCAGAAAAAATTTTTGATACCGAAATGAAAATATCGTTTCCCTTCACTGCTCTACCCTTCGTTGGCAAATATAAAATATTTTTTCAACACTTTTTCATTATGCCTTAAAGTATAGTATAGTTATTTTATTTAATTTTATTACATTGAATTGCACAGCGTGACCGATATTCATTAAAATACACGTTGCTACGTTTGCTTAATTAATAAACTCTTAGTGACTTCTGCCATTGAAATAATTACACACAACTTTAAAAATTTTTCCTCACATACTTAGTATTTTTCAAGGACTTCATACCATTAAATATATTTTTAACTTAGCCATAGAATATCGTACTTGTAACACTAAAGTTTCGTATTCTTAGTATTTTCCCAAAAAATATTTTTTAAAACTAATGAAACAACTTACAACTTAAAAAAATAAATATATACAATAGGTGACAAAGAACCTACTGAGCAGTGTTGTACACTACATTAAAAATATCTAAAGTATTTTTTCTCCTGTGATAAAACAATAGGTTTGGACTCTTGGAAAGTACCACCTTCATTAAGATAAATAACATAAATCGGTGACAAATATCTTGCCCACTAACTGGCTCCATATTGGTCCGAACTAGGCTGTTCTCTAGGCAATGAGTTCTTTCGGCGAATGCTATGCCTGATGTCATCATAAATGCATAGTTTTTGCCCTGTGGAACATTCCCCCTGTACCTAGTCTACGTTTAAATCCCAGACATGGGTAGAACATATTTTGAACAGCGTAAAGAACAAAATATTCCAATGATTTCCCCGTAGGAGATAAAAAATGTATCAGTCTAAAACTACCGCTCTGTTTGGAGTCTGATTTTGGTTTAATATTGAGAACGCAATTGCTTTTCAAAGCGCATGGGAAGCTATAAATGTTCACATAGTGATTTATAAGTATTGCTAGAAAATGCCGCCAGATTCGCATCCACACCGCTTGATCTTTTGTTTACCCTCCTTTTGATTGCGTCATCTATTAGAAGCACACACACACTCAAAGAGTACTCTGTGCAAAATTACAGTAAAACAACAAGGCAAATTGAACAGGTGACTGCATTAGCTCATGCGGTCAACATATGTTTGCTATTTTCCTTTGCGACTTGTTCCTTTTTTCTTATTGTATTTGTATATTGTGTGTGTATATGTGTTGTACGAATGTGTTCAATTTCTTGCTTATTTTTCACAAATACATACACACATATTGCCAGAAGTTTTTGACAGCTCAGCAAGATTAAAAAAAAACAAAATACACGCAAAAGCTAATGCATTCACCTGTATTAATGTGTCTTGGTAAAACCAGATAGTCCTTCATTTCATCAACGCTGTAGATGCCTGAAAGACCCTCTATGACGATAAAAAGAGGCTTCAGAGACTTTGGCATATAAGTGTAAGTGCTCATTGACCTAACGTTATAATAACTATGGCCTAAGCCTTTTCAATTAAACAAGTCGTATCCTTAACGCCTAAGGTCATTCTAAGTTTTTCCAACCCTGATCTTTTGTTTAGAGTTATATTCTTTTCCTCCTCCATTATGAGAAAATATTGCAGCATAAATAAAAACAAGATTAAAACTCTGTGTGCCACACGTATTAATAGGTATTGCTTTGCCCATATCTGCAAACCAATACAGGTATACGCTAATCTTCACTTGTTTCCAACTTTCACATTGTTTTAATGAATCAAATAAGGAAACATAATTAGAATAGTATTGAAAATAAAATTGAACTTTACGTTATTTTATTTAAATTTAATAAAAGTGTAAAGCCACAAGGTGTTCAAAGATCAGGGTTCAGATTAGCTCGCTCTTTTGCTCTTCTGCTCTTTGCGCACTCTTTTTATGCTGGACATTTTTATTAATGAGCCATTCATATGACCCTCGCTTGAATTTACAAGGAACTCCACTACTTACCAATAATCAAAAACAAACTACAATGGTAGACCACAAAAATACATACCACTATTCTTTCATACGTTTACATGTATGCGTACAAACATATCTATACGCATATACATACACAGAGAAAAGAGATTCGTTATGAGAACCGAATTTGTTGCCAATCGAATTTGGTCAGTTGTAGTTATTAGCTGAAATTCGGTTAAAAGGACTGAATAAATGCGGTACTTCCAACTATTTTAAAAATTGATTCGATAGTCGATAACAAATATTATTGTGAATTAAATAAAACAACTTTGCATTTTCATATATAGTATCTTTATTTCGGAAAAACGAAAACAAATAATACAATTCATGACTGCAACATGAAATTTTGCCTCAGCGCTAAGCATTCCCATTTCCTCATGTTTTCATGCTTTTCATTTTAGATGCCATTGTCTCCCGTTTAACTTCCCATACTTCACGCTTCTCCACTGTGAAGTAAATAAAACTTTTGAAAATCTAGTTTTTGTATACATGTCTCTAACTCACCTTTTAACATTATTGCAGAAATTTTCCAAACTTTCAATAAATCTGCACATGTACATATATATAAAAAATTAAAATTTTTTCAAATTTCAATATTTTTTATAAAATATTTATTTTCATTATGTCAAAAAATTCATAAGAAATAACGCAATCGATATTTGTGGTTCTGATTACCAATATTAGGGTTTCGGTACTAAAGTGCTGAATAAGTTTCGTTGCATCTCCCAATAATAGAATAGATTTTAGTACAGACACAAATTGGTTAGGTAAACTTTGTTAACTGTTGTTGTGAACAACCTTTAAGGTCTAATATAATTTGTTAGTTCATAATACAAAAAATATGTCAAGATTATATTTTATTTATTATAAACATTAAATTATGATGTTAGTAGTTGAATTTTGAATATTTTAACAGATTTTTTACCAATCTTTTTTCTGTGTGTACATAAATAGACAATTATATAAATAAAATAAATATACATGTTCCTCCAACCTTCATTTGAATATTAGCTACATTCAAAAAACGATAATCAATCTTCAAACTGTCTCAAGAACTTTTCCAAACACATAAATCAAATAATTTATTTATTTAATTGATTTTTACATTATAATATTGACGTTAAAAAAATATGTTTTGTACCACAGTAAAAGAACCATGAGCAGTTTGGGTCTTTTGCACATTGCGCACAAAAAAGGAGCAGCGCAAAAAAAGTTGGCTCTGCTCTTTGCCCAAAAGAGCCAAAGGAGCAAAAAAAGAGCTGCCTTGCGCTGCGCATTTGCTTACTCTGGCAAAGACTGTCCTTTTTAGCAATGCATGTAAAGAAGACAGTTGTAGTTACAGGGGACACCGGGCGCATTATAATAAATCATTTTGTAAGTTTGTTTGTCTGTATCATTATACGCTTAGAACGATTTAATTAAAATTTGAATAATATATGACTCTCACCTAAAGGGTAGAATATGATATTCTTAATTTTAGAAGTTATAACTATAGAGGGAATGAAGCAATCTTTCTAAAAATTCGCGTATAACTTTAATTGTAAATGTTGTTTTTTGCGATTTTCTACTGGCTTAAATGAAAGTTATCTTAATAATTGAACCGGTAGGTGGTGCTCTTTCTAAAAGTGTTTCTACTATTATTGGAATAAGATGGCAGGGTAGCAAAAGGCCACCCACATTCGATTATTTTTAAATAAGAAAAATAGCCGCCATATAAAGGAAGCATTGATTTTTGTTGAAAAATTTAAATTAAAATGCTCATATCACTTATATACATCAGCAAAAAAAATTTTTTGTAGAAGTAACAAAAGCAAGCAAATAACTTCTATTTAATCTATATTTATCTAAATATGTTCGGAAATCCTTTGGAAGGAGTCACCCGACGTGGCCTGATGAGAACTCTTGCTGTCACCCGAATACGGGTGACGTGGCCTGATGAGAACTTTTGCTGTCACCCGAATACGGGTGACACGGCAATTAACGTGTTAAGGCTGCAAATTTATTTAAAATTTTGATACTCAAAAACTAAAGAAAAAAGATGTATACATACTTATTTAATAATATTTATGAATACAAACAATAAAAAAGTAATAAAAAATAAAGAATAGATTATAACATTAACCACAAGAAATTAATTATATACATAATTAATAATAAATGATTAAAACTGTTATTCAAAATATAATGTCTTCATTTCATGTGAAAAATTAGAAATGTAAAGTGGATTCAAAAAAACTGTTTGCATGCTTGCATCATATATAAAAAATCAGAAGAATCTGGACCGTAAAAATATTTCGAGAATTGTCTTTTAGAACAAATTTTAAAATTGTTGTACACATTATTTAATCTAAAAATTAAATGCCTGCGGAAGACAAGTCGAATTAATTAACTAGGTGGAAGCAAACCGATAACAAACACAACCATAAAAAACAACGTCAAAATGTGGTTGACATATCCAAAGCAAAATGTAAAAATATATACATCCCAACAAACTATGTGAATCAGAAGTACAAAGAATCCTTTGCTATCTGTAAACCTTTATTTTTTCCTGCTTAACTAGTTCATCTCAAAAAGCTCTTAATTTATTTCCGAAAAGATTCTTTGATAGCTTTTTGCCTTTAAAAGAGCTCTTAAGACAGACATGTCATTAAGGATTCACTGCGTGAACCATTTTAAGACATGCTTTGAAAAATTTTTGCGGCAAACAAAATAAAGTGTATAACATAACTATTAAATCACTTTTGGTTTTTCTGCAGTTTTTTTTTCTTTAATTTTGAGTTATACGAGGGCTGCTCTATATATTTCTGGCCTAATAGTGAAAATGCGAATATTTATAATCAAAACTGGTTTTATTGTTTTTCAAAGTATTCTCCAGCATGATTTAAACACTTTTGCATGCGCTCAAACCAGTTGTCGAAGCACTTTTTCCACTCCGATTGAGACACCTCCAAAACATGGTTTTTGAACACTTCAACAGCTTCTTCTGGCGACGAAAATCGTTGACCACGCATTTTTTTCTTGATGTGCGGAAACAAGAAGAAGTCATTAGGTGCCAAGTCAGGGCTGTACGGCGGATGACCCATTAATTCGACGTTTTGGCCGGTGTGAGAGAGCTCGCATTATCATGGTGAACAATGATTCGTCTTCTCTTGTTGGTTTTTCGAATTGCTTTGATGACTTCAGGCAAACAAATTGTAGTGTACCACCCAGAAGTGACCGTCCTACGTTGCTGAAGCGGAACAGTCGCCACATGACCAGTTTTGCAGAAGAAACAGGCGACCATTTGCTTCGAAGTGCTTCTTCCACGAACAATTTTCGTTGGATTTTACTCGTCTTTGAAGACTCATACGGTCGATTGTTGTTTCGTTTCGGGCTCATACGCATAGATCCATGATTCGTCACTTGTGACGATCTTATAAACGTCTTTTGAAGCACCGCAATCGTATTTTTGCAACATTTCTTTGCACCAATCGACACGAGCCTTTTTTGAGCGACTTTCAAATTGTGCGGGATCCAAAGAGAACAAACCTTTTTTACGGCCAGGTGTTCATGCAGTATCGAATGTATGCTGGTGGAAGAAATGTCCAAGGATGTCTCTATCTCTCGGTATGTCGCATGTCGATCTTGCATTATAAGTTCACGCACCGCATCAATGTTCTCTGGCACAACAGCCGTTTTTAGACGACATTCACGGAATTCGTCTTTGAGCGAGCTTCGGCCACGATTAAATTCATTATACCAATTTTTCACAGTGCTATAGGATGGTGCTTCATCGCCATACAAAGAATTAAGTTCATTAATGCACTCTTGTCGTGATAATCCACGTCGAAAGTTGTGAAAAGTGATGGCACGAAAATGTTCACGAGTTAATTCCATTTTTTTCTATATTAATTTTTTCAAGTCACTGTAAACAACACAAATAATGGTCGTACTTCAAAACGTTTTGAGTACGATTGATCTTAAAAATGACAAACTTTCCAATGGAAATGTCAGATTGCACTTGGCAGCACTCAGTGTTGCCAGGCCAGAAATATATATAGCAGCCCTCGTATGCATATATTCTTGAAATAAAATAATTATTTTAATGCGTGTAAATCCACTTTTTTAGTTATGCATGTTGGATATAATTTAGCAATAATATACAGGGCTTTTAGAAGTCTAAAGGCCTTGCTAAATTATTGCTAACGGTTAGCCTTAATAAGGGATTTTTACTTTGCAATATTTTTAAATGGTCAATACGGCATTAATACTGTATCGATATATGTAATCATTATTTTAATAAGAGACCGGATTTTAAGTTTATTATTTATTTATTTAATAACATAAAAATAATTCGTTTATTAACACGAAGATTGAAAGAATTACTGCCAGTCCCACGATGTCGCAATCGTTCGTTCGTTCGAACAATTACATTTAAAACAAAAACAATTTTTTAGAATTTGTTTTTGTTTTGAATGTAATTGTGCGAACGAACGAACGCTTGCGATAACGTGGGACTGGCAGTTAATGATAAAGAAATAATACGTTAAAAAGTACTAAACAATTTTATATATGATTTTACACACAAGCATATTGTGCTGTGTAAATAAAAATTTTGTCCACTCAAATTCGGTACTAGTATTGAAATTTGCTTTATATAAATATTAAATAAAAGAAAACATGTTCATGTGGCTTTTTAATTAAAAAAGGGAAGATTAAGTATAAAGTCAGCGCTTGTGTGAAAAATTTTCTCCAGTTCTGTATTTTTATTTATATATATTTTATATCTATACCGCAAATTCTAGCACAAAAATACGCATTTTTATGAAATTTAACTAACATAAAAAATATATACATACATACATATATTTATTCATAACATATTTTTAAATATTCAAATGCGAAGTCGAACAAGCACAAAAGTTCCGTTTTGAACATTTCTATTATAGATTGACATTTTCTCTTTAAAATTTTTTGTTTCTATATAAAGAATCATAATTTTTTCTTAACTTTACTGTATATTTCGATGTCGCGTGCGACAATAAGAAGAAAACTTTTGTCGGAGGTATTTGTACAAAAGGCGTCAAATATTAGTAACAAATAGGTACACAGATATTTTTATTGCAAACTAAATTTTAAAATTTCGGGGAATATAATCAGCGCCTTACTTTTACTACTTTAAAGTTTGTAAAATGCACAAAAAACTGACATCAGATTCTTATTCAGAGACCCTTATAGTATCAAATTTTATTAAAAGTTATTGAATGCATATGAAGCAAATAATTTTGTTGCATTAAAGGTTAAAGGATGCTAAAACAAATTAACAAAACAATAAATGAAAAAACCTGGACCCATAATGAATATAGGTATTAAAAATCATTTATAATCATCTTATGCATGTCTAATTAAATAAAAAACAAACAAGTAAAAGTGCTATATTCGGCTATGCCGAATCTTATATACCTATCCTTCACAAGATATGCAAATCTATTTTAATGAAGTAACTCGAATCAGGAAAACAAATAATGGGCTGACAAAGAATCAAAAAACAAGCTGAAGTCCTATATTCGGCTTTGCCGAATCTTATATACTCTTCACAATCTATGTAAATCTAGTTTTAGTTTTAAACCAAATACTGGGGTGACAGAGAATTAAAAAATAAAAATTTGGGTACTGCTTATACATATATTATTTTACATAAAAATGCCATCTGCTTTTAATGGGTTACGCATTTTTCTAAAATTTCAGTATTTCCTTAGAGATCTCTCCAAAAGCTTTAAAATGATAGCCACATTGATATTTTAAAAAAATTGAAAATTTCAGGCCCCGTAACTTAAGGGATGTTTTTTTTATTTTTTAATTTTCTATCGGCCCATATATTTATTTTTTTGATTTGAGTTACTTTATTGTTCCTACTTTATGGGGTCGGAAATAGATATTGTAGAAATAACGCAAGGAATGACAAACTTGGATTTACCCTTTTTTCCACTTTTTGTGGTGAAGGGTATAAAATAATTCTTGCGAAAAAACCGACTTCAAAACAGATTTCATCTGTCTGCCTATAACAGCTCAAGTGTATGGCCACATAAATTAGGTTGCATTAACTATTGGGGCACACTTATATCTCCAAACAACAGATTCAACAGTTTGCCCATATACATCCGATTATATCAACTATTTAATTTATAATATAACATTTTTATACTTCTTATTATTACCAAAAAAAAGTAGTGGACTTTCTGTCTAAAATTAAGGTATTTGTATACAGCGGTTCAAAAAATACGGCGATATAGCAAAAATTACATTAGTTTTGGGAACACCTTTTACTTTCTTAATTTAAATTATAAGCTTCTTGTTATAGCGGATTTAGCAAAACATGTGACTTGTAAATTTCAGCTGTCTGTCTATAATGAATCAAAAGTCCGGCCACTTACACCATATTATATCAACTATTGGGATACCCGTTTATTTCCAAATCCAAATTTTATACTTGTTGTTATAGAGGAGTTAGTAATACAGGTTCGTTGTAAATTTCAAGCGTCTGTCTACAACTGTTCAAAAGTATGGCCGTATACATCAAATTGAATGAACAATTGGCGCACCCTTTACTTTAAAATTTGTAATATTATTACTTGTTACTATAACGGCCATAGCAATCGACATTCTGTCCAATTTGGAAGCGTTTTTCTAAAACGGTTATAAACTCGTTGATATAG